>CAJQZP010001616.1:1730000-2007500 GCA_907164705.1 Parnassius apollo | reverse complement strand
CTCGGCCGGTGTAAAGAGTATCACCAGTACTGTCATCTGCATAGCAATGAATGTTACGGGTTTGCAACATATCATTGATATGCGTTAACGTATAAGAAACAGCGTTGGCGATAGCACGCAGCCTTGTGAAACACCAGCATTAATAGGCTTGCAATCGGAGCTTGCACCGTCTACAACGACCTTGATGCTCCGATCTGCAAGAAAGCTGGTGATCCAATCGCACAATTTCTCGGGAAGCCCATAGGAAGGGAGCTTCGAAAGAAGCGCTTTGTGTCAAACCCGATCGAATGCCTTCGCAATGTCCAAACTAACGGCCAATGCCTCCCCCTTGGACGGCGAAAACTGTATTGGCAGTCACTAGCTAGCAGTCACTAGCGCTAGCGAGCTATCAGCTGATGCTCCTCAAGGTACCTCATGAGCTGGCAGTTTACAATAGACTCCATTGTTTTGGAGAACAAGGAGGTGATGGCGATACGCCGGCAGTTGGAGGGGTCTGAGCGGTCGCCTTTTTTAGGGATCGGGTGGACGAAAGCCGTCTTCCATGATTTTGGAACTACGCCTAGGGAGTAGGAGTACCGGAAAAGATGCGTTAAAACCGGTGCCAACTCTGGAGCACACGTCCACAGCACAATTGGGGGGATTCCGTCAGGCCCACTCGACTTGTAGATTTCCAGGGAGAGGAGTGCTTTGCGAACCGAGCGCTGTGTGAACTGCACTTCCAGTATGGGGCACTCACACCGCGGGATGGTCGGCAGCGTACTCCCCCCGTCATCGAGAGTCTAGTTGGACGCAAAGAAAGAGCCTAGAAGATCGGCTTTCTCCTTTGCGGTATGGGCCAGTGAATCGTCCTCCCTGTGCAGAGATGGAAGAGATGACTGACTGAGAAATTCCCCTGGAAAGTCTTGGCGAGAGACCAGAATGCACGGGTTCCAGAAGGAAGGCGAACTAGTTTCTCGCCAATTCTGCCTATGTGCTCTGACTTTACCTTAGCAATGACTCCTTTGAAGGACCTAGAGGCGGAATTATACTTCTTTTTTATAGCGCTGGTGTTTACATCCCGGGACGTGATGCGTCAGCCCAGGCTCGGTAGCACTCCTGTTTATAGCGTGATGCTATTTTACAGGAGCGACAAACCATGGCTGAGATTTGCCTCCAATGGGCACCACAGAGGAAGGAATAAAAAGTTCCATACCCTGAAGTACCACATCAGCGACAGAATCCGCAACAACGTTGGGATTGTCCGGCGAGAAGCAAACCCGCCCCCAAGGGTAGGATGCAAAGAAAGACCGCATCCCATCCCAATCGGCTGACCTATAGTGCTAAACACGGCGGCAGCCTGCAGAATGCAACTGCGATTTTAGCGTGAGTGGCACCACACTCCGGACAAGACAATGGTCCGAGGAGCCTAAAGGGGCTTCGACGGAAATCTGATATCCGTCCGGGTGAGAGGTCAGCAGAAGGTCCAACAGGGAAGGTGCATGATCCTCCACATCTGGAATCCGCGTAGGCGAAGTAACCAGTTGTGTCAGACCATTTGCCAAGGCAAAATCATGAACAATTCTCCCCGCATGATCGGTTAAACGTGAACCAAGCCATTTGGAGTGATGGGCTTTAAAGTCACCGAGGATCACGATCTCTGCGGAGGGGATCTGCTGTAGCAACGAATCTGTAGCCATTTGGACGTGGTGACGGCCTGTTTCGGTATTACCGCTACGCGACCTATAGAGGCACCCGTAGACCCGCGGATGGTCGTCGCTGTCTACGCGTAGCCAAAGGATGGGCAGGTCCGAACCTTCAAGTCTGCCGAGGCGTCGAGAACAGATGTCCTCTCTGACGTAAACGCAAACTCCAGCCCGAGGCACAAAGGAGTGTTCCACTTTGTACCCCGGGTAGTAGAGATACGAGAGTTCAGCCGGAGAGGACACCTGCGTCTCGGTCAGGAAGAGCAGAGCCGGCCCCGCCGTCTCGAGATGGTAGTGGATGGCGTTTAGGTTAGAGTGAAATCCCCCCGATATTGCAGAAATTCACGGACAGCGTGGCAGGGGTCGCCTTGGTCTTGTTGCTCCGTTTGCCCCGAGCAGTTGTATTCTTGAGCGGAATTTTGCCCCCCCCTCCAGAATACGCGGGGCAGCCTGAGCACCCACGCTCAGAAGTGGAGAAACATGGTCGTGGATACTCAGCGAGGGATTCTCCAGGGGTGCTGGTACCCTCCTGGGGTAGTCTATCATTATTTAATTCCGCTACCATGTTGATGGGGGGGGCGGATTTGGGCCTCCGGCCACCTGCACTCACCAGACGAAACGCGGAAGCAGAGCTTCCACTTCACGCCGGTATTCTGTGAGGTCGTGGTACCACCCCGGTTTGAGCCGCCCCACACGTGCAACAGCAAAGCTGCCGCGTGGCTCTACCACTGTTAAAATATGTATATGTGCCACTGTTAAAAAATGTTTTCTTATATAAGCAATTCTAATGTTTAAATACTTTTCAGCAACAGCTTTCGTTAATTCTTCGACGTGATTCACGTCGTCATTTTCAAATTTATGGAAATGAATGTCTTCGTACAACGGAAGTTGCAGCCATGTTTCTGTTACTTTCGGGTGAAGAAAGTCTGTTGTGTAATCTTTTTTAGTCTTTTATCTTGAACACCCTTAGAAGTTCGAGTTCGCAGTGATAACAATTAGCTACGGTATCACTTGAGGGAAGTATCAGTTTTCCCCTGTATTTGTGGGCAATGAGACTGTCTTCATTGGTGTCATTTTCTGTTTCTTTGCATTAGTATTAAAACAGTCAGTATCGAAATGTACACTGCATATGGCGCTGTGTTTTGTCGGAATCCAGGTTTCACCTCTACGCACTGCTTCTACCCACTTTCTCTTCCGAGAAGGGTCACTGGGAGTTCTGAAAATTCGTGTAATTTATGTGTTTAAATATTTTAAGTACTAATTATAATTTTTGCATTTATAATATTTTAATTTAATTACAAAAATTATTATTATAAATTTAATGACATCGGATTATAGGACACTGTTATATAAGTATTTTAAGTGTTATTGTGTTGTACAAATAATATCATCATTTAATCGGTCATATCGTCAAATATCGATATATCTTTCGACATGGTCAAGCACTAGTCGATGTCAAATTGACTCACTCCACAGTTTTAGTCATTTGTTCTGAATGGTATAATCCAGCCATTTTGTGATGGTTGTCAGATGTCAACAATACATAGAAATATCCACTATATTTAACATAGTTGGATAATACGAAATTTTATTTTACATTTAATTAAATTTTGGGATAAATAATAATAAATGTAACAAAATAATGTACTTACAAGTGAAAAGGAATAGTGCTGCTTCGGCCGCTATAGTTTTTACACCATTTAACTGAACATTTAGTCATTTTTGGGAGATGTTTTGTTGACAAGTAAGTGCTTGATACTGACGCAAAAATAAACGAACAAGGCTAGAATTTCCTGGTTACGGACAAGACTGGTATAGGTAAGTCCGCTTATATGTCGGATCTAGTGGTTAATTCGTTCAAGAATTTTCATAATAAAGATTTTTAAGTCGATGATTTAATTTTTTATAATAATCCATGTCTCAGCACCGACTTCAGAAAGATTTTTTTTATAGAATAAGGGTGACAAGCGAGCACACAGTCAACCTGATAGTAAGTCGATGCTGTGGCCCATAGACATCTACATCTATCCTCGATTAAGAATCAAAATGCAGATGCTTTAGAAGGGGATGCTCTACGGAAGATTCAGTCGTAGCGTTGTGTTCTCAAATCGTAAATACCTTAAATAACGGCAGAAAATATCTTGCTGTCTTCCTGGATCTAAAAAAAGCCTTTGACCAAATACTGTACCAACCCCCATTCTTGTTTTTTTTATTAAATGCGAGCAGCTATGCAGGTCTAGAGAAAGAGACCAGTATCACTGCGACCTATAAGATCTATTGTGATCGCTGCTATGGCTATAGTTCTCTGCTAAGCCCAATGTCTTCAATGAA
This sequence comes from Parnassius apollo, assembly GCA_907164705.1. Lineage (NCBI taxonomy): Eukaryota > Metazoa > Arthropoda > Insecta > Lepidoptera > Papilionidae > Parnassius > Parnassius apollo. The sequence goes on along the minus strand of CAJQZP010001616.1, from coordinate 2,003,487 downwards.
TTGAAGGAGCTGCTTAGCTATGAGCAATTCCACTTCTTCTGAGCTAAGTACGTATTTTCCCAGATGTGTGTTACGTTTGCACATTAAGGTTCTGCAATCAGTTAGGATGTGCAGAGGCGATTCTTCCATTTTGGAACAAAACCAACACATACTTGAGTTGCTTAGTCCCAGGATGGATGGACATGTGCTTTTTAAGACAACAGTGTCCAGTTAGGGCTCTTGCCAGAATGCGCAATTTATTTTTACTTAATCCCAGGGCTTCTGAAGCAAATTTACAATCAAAAGCCCGGATTAAGGTTTTAGAATGTTTTAAGCCTGGTGTGTCAGACCAGTCAATCGGGATAGGCTTCTTGGGATTCCACAAAATGGCTCAGGTCCAAATTGTGTACATTTTAAGCCCTCCCTTGCAAGTTTGTCGGCAAATTCGTTGCCTACAATAGATTCGTGACCCGGAACCCATCTTAAAACGACCCTGTTGTTATATAACAAGGCGTTTAAACGGTTCACGCAGTCCCCAACTACCTTCGAGTTCACTAAGTTTGACCTCAGCGCTAGCAGTGTTGCTTGACCCAATCTTGTTAATAAATTAGAACAGATTGGTATCAGAGGTACACCTCTAAAGTTTTAAAGGACTAACTCTCTGACAGGACACAGATTGTAAGAATAGGTCGATACAGTAGTAGCTATACAAATGTTAATTATGGTGTACTGAAGGGAAGCGTACTCGGCCCTACGCTATTCATAGTGTATATTAATAACCTTTGTAGTATGAGTGTGTACAGGGGAAGAGTTTTCTCCTACGCAGATGACACTGCGATATTATTTTGGGGAGACACTTGGGAAAAAGTGTAATTAACAGCGGAAAAACAATTAGCTAACGTTGCTCGTTGGCTTGAAAATAACTTACTTAAGCAGTTAAGTGTTCTTAGTTACACCTTATAACATCAACTATCTGCCAGTGAAAATCCCGTCAAAATCTGTCCAGGCGTTTCAGAGATTAGCTGGAACAAATGTACAGACAGATGAGAGAAAATTTTAAAAATTGTTTTTGGTAGTAAGTACCGTATATATTTTCACATGCATTTTTATAGGTTTTTTATATTACGTGGTAGAGCCATGCTGCAGTTATATATATAGTATAGTTTTAGCACGAATGGGTCGGCTCGACCGGGGAACGACAACGCTCTCACAGAATACCAGCGTCAAATAGTAGCTTAATGCTGCTGTGTTTCATATGGTGAGTGTAGAGAACCGGATACCCTTTTTACTGGAAACGAGGCATTCCATCTAAGTCTTCAAGGATGACAACACATCTGCATTTTGATGTAGATGTCTATGGGCCACAGCAACCACTTACCATCAGGTGGACTGTGTGCTCGTTTGTCTTCCTATCCAATAAAAAAAAACAAGCATTTAGTAAAAAGCTATTATTTTAACATTGCAAACAAACACTTCAATTTTATTTATTTGTATATATAGACTAGCTTGTACCCGGCGAGTTGCTGCTGCAGTTATATTGTTTAATTAGCAATGATAATACAATTATTAAAATTGACTGAAGGTTTTACCGCAATCTGATCAACGATATAGTAGGTGGTAGTTCATATATGTTGACTTTGATTTTATTTATAGGAATTTAGAGAAATCAAACCACACTCGTTGTACCATAGAATAATAGATAGCTTTATTATTTTATAGAGCTGTCATAGACTACATTGACCATTGATTGTCATAGGTCAGTTAAACATCGGCTAAGAAAAGGCGGCAAATTTAAAAATAGTTTAACACTCCTGCCAAATTTAAGCCTTCTATGTACTAAATTATTACAGCAGAAATAAAGTAAACAAACATAGGTACATACTTGTTTAGATTAAAGATTACATAACATATATTTGGATAACATTCTAATTTGGGCTCTCATATATTGAAATTTATCTCTTCGTAAAGCCTTAGTTAGAAAGTCAGCAAGTTGATTGCATGTTGAAACATATTTTAAATCAATAACTTTAGCATAATACTTTTCCTTTATAAAATGATACTTAGTGTATAGTGTAATACTTAGTGTGTTAAATGTTTGCACCTCTTGTGAAAGTTAACATTTTTAATAACACTTATTGCACTTTGATTGTCTATATTTATAACTACTGTTTGTTGCTCAAATTCACCAAGATCACATAATAACTGTTTGATCCAAATAGCCTCTTTGGTGGCACCACATGCGGCCATAAATTCCGCTTCTGTAGTCGATAAAGCGACAGTGTGTTGCCTTTGACTACACCATGTTACAGCAGCTCCACATTTGAAGAAAATGTATCCAGTTGTTGACCTTCTAGTAGTGAGGTCATTAGCATAGTCAGCATCACTATAGCCAACTAATTCAGAAGATTTTGCTGAATGATAGCATAGGCCAAAGTTGATAGTGTCTTTGAGATACTTTAGAATCTTCTTGACAGCTGTCCAGTGAGACTCATCATAGCAATTCAAAAATCTACTCACCAAGCTCACAGCGAACATTATGTCTGGTCGGCTTACTATGGCAACATGCATTAGAGAACCAACAGCTTCTCTATAAGGAAGATTCTTGTCAGGCTGGTGCTCACTCTTCTCCAGCTTTGAGTGAGGGTCAACTGGAACGCTGTTGGGGTTGGCAATATCCATATTAAATTTATTTAGCAACTGTTTGATATATTTGGATTGATGTATAAAGATATATTTGTCTGAAACTTGGATACGGTTCTATTCCAACAAAGTTTCCAGGTGGGCATATTGTCATATCAAATATTGTTTTCAAATCATTTGTTACAGACTGCAGAGCAGATTTTGATTTAGAAAATAGGAGCCCGTCGTCCGCATAAATACAAAGATAACACTTAGTCTCTTTTATATTTGCAACATAAACACATTGTTCTGCTTTGCTATTTATGAAGCCAAATTTCTGAAGTACAGAGTTGAATTTGGTGTTCCAGTACCGTGGTGCTTGTTTAAGACCATACAGTGACTTTATCAATTTACATACTTTATTGGGTCCATGTATTAGACATTCAGGTGGATACATGTATATGTTTTCTTCTAGTTCTCCATACAGGAAAGCTGTCTTAATGTCAAGTTGAAGAATTTCATAGCCGTTTTTAGCAGCTAGAGATAATAATAAACGTATTGCATCATACCTTACTGTCGGTGAGTATGTTTCCTTATAGTCAATACCTTCTGCCTGTGCACAACCCTTTGCACACAGCCTGGACTTGAAGCGAGGACCCGTTGGTTGGTCTTTAACTCTAAAAACCCATTTATAGCCGATTATGTTTGTGTTTGCAGGCTTGTTTACCAATATCCACGTGCCATTTCTTTCATGGGCTTCAAGTTCTTCATCAATTGACTTTTTCCATTTTTCAGCATTCATACAACTGATAGCTTTTTTGAATGATTCAGGGACTTGCTCAGGCTTTAAGGATTCATCATAGCAAAGGTAAGTTTGTTCTTTATTCTTATTTCTAGGTCTCAAAGTTATGTTACTTCGCGGAGGAGTATCAATCTTCATTTCTGTTAAGTATTCTTCTAAATCCGAGTTATTTTTAACAGTATCATATGAGCTATCTGAGTTATAAGATTTTTCCTTGCTTTCTTCATTGGACTCATTTGACATTAAGCTTTCATTATTACTTTTACTATGTGTATCTAATGTTTTGTTTTCTGTTTCAGATAATTCCAGAGCTGCATAGTTCCTCTTAATGGTGGATTCAAGAAATACAGCATCCCTGCTCTTGATAATAGTTCTTGTGTTTGGTAATATGAATCTGTACCCTTTTGTGTTCTCGCAATAGCCAATGAGATTTTTCTGTGATTTTGGGTCCCACTTCTTGCGTTTTTTCTTTTGGTAAGTGGACCATGGCCTCACACCCGAACACCTTCATATTACTGATATTTGGCTTATGTCCTGTCCAAACCTCTTCAGGTGTTTTAAACAGTAAGGATTTGTTGAGTTGGAGATCTATTTATGATGTATGCAGCAGTTTTTATAGCTTCAGCCCAGAAAAACTTTGCCAATCCAGCATTCAGAATCATACACTTTGCTCTCTCGACTAATGTCCTGTTTAACCTCTCTGCAGCTCCATTTTGCTCAGGAGTATAAGGAGTTGATGTTTGGTGTCTTATTCCTGCACTTTTAAGGAAGTCAGAGAATGGTTTGTTGACATATTCCAGGGCATTGTCAGTCCGAATACATTTGAGTTTACATTCAGTTTGGTTTTCAACTTCTGTTTTGAACTCTGAATTTTGACAATACCTCAGTTTTGTTGTTCAAAATGTACACAAACACCTTTTTGGAATAATCGTCCAAAAATGTTAAAAAGTATTTGCCCCCTCCTAATGACTGTGTTTCCATGGGGCCACATAAGTCAGAATGCACCAGTTCCAATAGCTTTGAAGAATGTGATCCTGGACTCTTGAAGGACATTCTTGTTTGCTTGCCTTCTTTACATGTTATACAAGTTATATTGTTTACTTGTTTATCAGACAATGTGAATCCTTCAGAACTCTCTTTCAATTTCTTCAAGGTGTCTAGGTTCAGATGACCCATTCGTTGGTGCCATAAAAATATATCATCTTGTTTAATATCAGACATGTATGCATAGTCAGTATTCATGTTAAGCCGGTACATGTTGTTAACTTTTGTTGCTGTTGCTACAATAACATTTTGTCTGTTCAGCATAGTACAGCCATTGGAGTCAAATTTAACTAGACCACCCTTTTCTGTAATTTGATGAACAGATATTAGATTCACTGCAATTTCTGGTACGTACAGAACGTTTGTAAATAAGATTGCATTTGACTGATTTTCTCCATTCAATGTATTCAATGTCACATCACCAGAGCTACTCACTGAAAGTGTTTTGTTGTTTGCAACTTTGATTTGTTCTACAGGCGGTGAGCGTTCATTTTGAAGAAGGTTTTGATGTCTTTTTGTGCATGGTTGCCCCAGAGTGACAAATGCGGCAGCATAAGAACTATTTGATTTGGCAACCTTTTCTTTCGGTTTTGTCCTGCATTCCGTACTCTTTTGTCCTTATTTGTTACACTGAAAACATCTAGGACCTTTTGTGAACTTCTTTTTCACATTCTTGGTTTGATAACCATGAGCAGATGTAAAAGCGGAGTTATTGTTTTCAGATTTTACTTCTTGGAGCAATTTTGATTTAACTGAATCTGCACTTATTTTCATTCCAGAGCTCTCAATGGCAAGGATCATTGGTTTGTAATGGTCAGGTAGCCCGGAGAGTAAAAGTGTCCCGAGCCACTCATCATCAACTTGGAATCCTATATTTCTGAGCTTATGTGCTGTAGACATTATCTTGCTCACGTATTCATCTATGTTTTGGCAATCAGAGAGTGTAGTAGTGCAGAGATCACGTAGTAGGCCAACTCTGCGTGTAAGCCCAGAGTCGTCGAAAGCGCGGGATAAGTTTTCCCACACTTCTTTCGCCGTTTCTGCCTCTTGGATGTGTACGTAATTGATAATATCGACAAGTAAAATTATCTTAGATTTGGCTTTTGTGTCCTTCTTTGCGTCGAATGGTTCATTGTTGGGATTTTCTATGTATTCCCAAAGTTCTTCATGTTGCAGGTATGTTTTCACAGCAAATCGCCAGGTATTGTAGTTTTCTCGGCCTGTTAATTTTTCTATTAATGCCAGAGGATTGCTGCTAGCCATGATCACTGGGATTTTGAAAACTGAACCGCGAGGCTTGGAGGTTATGTCGACGACACAATGTCGCTTCACAGGTACAAGTTATTTTTAACTTTTACTTGTTATTCTAATGAACTTCACAATCGCTTTTCTTTATAACTTTGGCTTTACTGGGCCCATAACCTGTTGACTTTGATTTTATTTATAGGAATTTAGAGAAATCAAACCACACTCGTTGTACCATAGAATAATAGATAGCTTTATTATTTTATAGAGCTGTCATAGACTACATTGACCATTGATTGTCATAGGTCAGTTAAACATCGGCTAAGAAAAGGCGGCAAATTTAAAATTAGTTTAACAATATAATATGTAAAAACAAACAAACATTTATTTTTATGTATTAAATATTACTACATAGCCGACAGACTTTTGTTCTGTTAGATGGTGTGAGGAGTATCACTCCGAATTTGCCTAGATAACATATAATAGCATCAGTTTGCAAGAGTGAGAGGAGCTCAACGAGAGAAGGGAGCGAACCGCGGCGATGTGACACGAAGATTACCGAACGAACATTTTACAGAGCTACAATTACGGATATTAGATTGAAGACATAGTTACATCATACAACATCATTTTTCATACTTTATTTTTGTCTTCTTTAATTTAAATATGAAGTCACTACATAGTATCGTGTGTTCTTCATTGACTTCATTAAATACAAAGAAAATAAACAAGCAAGAGAAATTAAGAAAAATTTTTGGTGACCCCCGGCGTTTCCAAAATTGACTGTGGAAGGCGGTATATCCCATAGGACGAGGTGAAACAATCCATAACCGAGGGAAGTAAACCGATTTCAACTAATTCCTACTTCTTTTAAACAATTTTGCTTCTTTTTTTTCAAATACTAGTCGATTGCGTACGACAAATCTTTTACAAAGTTACCCTCAACTTATTTAATTTTTTCCTCAATTGTTATTTAAATTAGAACTGTCCGTTTTTAAATATCGAAAAAAAAAACAATCCTAATGATCTTAATATTCTATTTGTAAACTTAATCATAATTATATTTATAATAAGTTCATATCTGCTTCAAACTATTTTTACTTTAGGATTTCAGTTTAGCTTAAACGTCCCTCATAAAAATAAATTCAGAGTACTGTCAATTACTTAAACATATCTGCCGACTATTCCAGGATTTTCCGGGATTGAACCGGCGAAAATTGTACTCGCATGCGGTGTACCAGAGCACCGACTCGACGCTTCGGCTGGCTTGCTGTCGCATCAGCTGTTCCATTGTAGCCAGTTGGTACCGGCGCACGAGGTTGTATTAATTTTTTTTCTTATTTACAAAATTCAGGTTTAATATTACAAATTAAATTAATTTCATATTTTTATAACATTGTTTGCGCTCCCAATATTAGTGACTTAAAGGAACTTATTGCACAAAGAGGGCGTATTAAAACTCGCATTACGATTTTCGAAGAGTATTTAAGGCCCCCATCAGATGATAAATTAAATAAAAGCCAATGTAACGAATTAAATTTGAGATTAAGTAAATTACAAGATTTTTCATATATTTTTGAAGAATTACAATCAACAATTGAATCATAAGATAAAGATAAAGATTTTCAAATGTTAGAAAGAGAGGAAATTGAAAATAGATTTTATAGTTTAATTCCCCGCGCGCAAAAGCTGTTACAAAGTGTTGAAAATACTTCAAAAGTTGATTGTGCGTCCATTAATGGCTCCGTTTCTCCTAAGCATAATAATTTAACATTGCCGCCAGTAAAAATTATTCTTTTAGTGGTGATCCAAATAAATATTTAGAGTTCAGTGGTATGTGCTTATCTTTAATTCATAAAAATTATGTTATAGATGATATAAGCAAATTCCATTATTTATTGTCATATTTAGAGAGTCCCGCTAAGGCAGTCATAAGTTCAGTCACAGTCCATAAATTATCCAATCGCTTGGTCGCTCCTCTGCGATTGATTTGATAACATGCGTCTTTTAATAAATGAACATGTGGCGGCGCTGTCGTCGCGCCACACGTAAAACACACCGAAGCCTAAATCGCGCTATCAAAGTTCCGAATCATAAACAGTGTATATAAGACAGCTCCGAACTATCACACGGAGTGTTAGCCGCTCCCCGGGCACAACAGCTTGCCCAGCGGGAGATCTCCCCTTTTACTTCTACGGCCACAGTGGTGACCACCCTACGTGATCTGAACACGCAATCAATCACCTTCGGAAATTACAACTTCAAGCCTTGGTCATTATCCTCTAGAACCCCTACCATTCATTCCTGAGAATCTTCATCCGCAGTCCTCAGTTTCTGTAAGCCTTTCCTATCAAAAGTCCACTGCTGAACTTAGGCTTACTTTATAGGTTGTCTGATGCAAGTGATGATTGTCATAATTTCCGATTGGCATTGCTTATATTATTTCATTTCCCTCTTTCGTCTCTACGAACATCCACGGTACAACCCACTACAAAGTGCTAATGTTTGTCAATTTTGTATTTATGCAGTCAATGTAATTTTTAACATGGTTGTATAGTTGTAACATGAATTAGTCGGCTCGACCGGGGACGGACCACGCTCTTACAGAATATTAGTATAAAATATCAGCTTAATGATGATATATTTCTTATGGTCAGTGTAATGATCCGAAGACCCTTTTTACTGGAAAAGAGGCATTCTATCTTAGTCCTCACGGCTGACGAAGCATCTGCATGTTGTTTCACAAACGAGGACAAATGTAGATGTCTATGGGCCACAACAACCACTTATCATCAGGTATACTGTGTGCTCGCTTGTCAATCTTACCCTATAAAAAATGCAGACGTCAACCCTAAAAATAGTACTGTGGACTAAACTGAACTTGACAAATCTTAACAATTTGGCCCGTAAATTTTCTATTCAGGTAAATCTCATTAAAAGTCCAATTGTAAATGTCGAACAGTTGTCGAACCTCGTCAATAGTTGAATTTCACCTGTCACTTCTACATACTCAATTCTCCCAAAAGTCTAAACCTTGCTGTTTGTTTTGGATCAACTTTAAATTAGTTCAGCTAAATTCAGAAAATCAATTATTTAGTTATCTATGCCAATATCCATAAGTTATGTTAATTACAGAGCTTTGGCGGGAACTTGGCCGTCGACGGAAAGTCGCTCCAGATTTGTCGTTTAAATAATGTTTTGAAGTGAATTTTGATTCGTAAAAGTGATGCAATTTTGTGAATTAAGTGTCTGTGCGTGTGAACTATTAGAGAAAACGACGAAACAAGTGCTTTGGTGTTGATATAAACTTCAAGTTATTTTAATCGCTTGGGGCCTTGAGTGGCTGTCGACATCAACTGTCCGCTGGGTTGAGCTGTCGTCAAAATCTTCCAAAAACTCCGCAATGTAATGCATCAGCATATTGTGAAGAAAAAATATATATAAATGAAGATTCCGGAAAAAAATAATAGGCTCAGAAGAGCTAGAACCCAGAGCCGTAAAGCCAGTTAAATAAAAAATGTTAATTACAGAATAAATAAATAACGTTAATTATTTTTATTGAATGAAATATTGATTTTCTTACACCACCACTTCATGGACTGCTTGGCCTAGGTGGCAATATGAGGAGTGGATGTAAATTAAAACTGCGTTTTTAAAATTAATAATAATATAAAATCTTCCTTTTATTAAATATGCTAGATATTTAAAAAAATGAGAATACTGGATCCTGTTTCTGTTGATTAAGCTCACAGTAATGCTGTAGCTGCACTGTAAGCTTTATGTATCGGTGATATACCAACAAAGACAATCATTTTTACCGTTCACGTAACCTATATTGTACGTGTAGCTTTATCCCGCAGAATGTGTATTCGAGGCACGTTGCGTTTTTGAGAGCTGGCAGTTAACTGCTAATTGGAAAGATCTGGGGTAACTGTTGCACCCTCTTTGTGTTACGCATGTTCAGCTGAACTTTTTGTCACTTTAACATGGATTCTTTTTTAATAAAGCGACTATAAAAGTTTAATAGGAAACGAAGTGTTTGGCGAAGATATGCAGGCAGTCGATGGATGCAGTTGGCCCAGGAACGCGCTTTGTGGCATTACTTGGGAGAGGCCTGTGTTCAGCATGGTAGTTGGAGCGGACTATGTTAAGTGAATAACTGCATTTTTAAGGACTGTATGACTATTCTATTGATGGGGCAAGAATGTACTGAATTCATTAAAATTTTTATGACTAACTCTATTACATTACCTTTTTATACACTTTTCATTTAAAATTGTTATCATATTGGATATCAATCTTACATATCTATATTTCTCTTTCTATTTTACATCTCTTTTTGTGTACAATCCCTCTATACATCGGTTGTCAACAAGTGATTACTTTCACAGTCCACCCGATGGTAAGTGAACACTGCGGATCACAAATAACCTAGATTAAGATGGTATGCCTCATTTCCAAATTATAATCAAATGTAATGATAAGATTATATTATAATAATAAACTTATATAATATTATACAGATTAAACAAAAGTTTTCAAAAATGTAGTAGATTTTTAGCTACTTTAATTTAAAGAGTAAGGTTTTAAATCCTTAAAATTTTAAATATTTTTGATAAAAAATAATATATTTAGGTACTAATTCTTTTTGAAGAGATAAAGTAACTAGAATACTTAGAATTAGGTGAAATACATTAGATTTAGCCGACCTGCCGTTAGGATTATGTCACTTTAAAACAAGGTCCCGGTACCACAGAATAAATAATAGTACTACGTACCGGTACTGAGTGGTCGCCGTGACAAAAATTCGCTCTGAAGGCCATTATTTTTATTTTTTTGATACTTTATCGGGGATCGTATAGCCAGCTATGGATCACAGCGTCCAGTCACCATCAGATAGACTGTGTGATCGCTTAATGATCACCCCATTTTGTATTAAATAATATTAAAAAAGAGACATTTTCTAGTCAAATGTTACATGCTAGTCATTACTCATTGTCTAAATATTACAATATCACTTGTCAAAACAATTGTTGAGAGCTAAGTAATTGTAAGTGAGGTTGTGATGGACGAAGAATGCCAGCCACTCCTGCTTTATCAGATTTGTCATTCTTTAAAGGCGTCAATCTTGGCGAAATTCCTGTCAACGTTGAAGTAATTATACTTAACTAGCTGGTACTCAGTGCATCAGAACAAATATTTGTGGAATAGTTATATTGTTTCATAAGGAATGATAATGATATATTACTTTCAAATAAATTTGTCGATACGATAGGTGCGCCACCTACTGTAAGTTAATTGTGCTATGTCTATATCAATATGGTAGCGCATATAAAACGAACATTTTATATATTAGATTACTAAAGATATTATAAATTTGCTTTCAAGTGTAAAGATTAAGATGGATTTTTTTACAGATAATAATAGAATCAGGTTACTTTGCGGAAATCATTATAGTAAAGATATTAATAATTACTTTGCAATTTGGATTAGTGCACGCAATTGAAAGAGGGCGGGAGTGCTCTTCAATCTAGGTTACACACATCATTGTATTAAATTGAGCGGATGGTTACAAAGTAACTTTAATATCTTTATTATTTTCTTTTCCGTCAAAGGGAGACCCGCGTTCTTTACATTTACCATAGGAAAGTCTAAAACATTACGCTATTTGAAGCTAGTATTCTGTGCGTGTATAGTCGTTCCCCAGCCTAACTGACCCATACTTGCTTCAGCACAATACGGCTCTACGTTTTGCAAGGAACTGGGCAAAAGGATCGAAAAGGTTTTTAACGAAGTTTAAAAAACGATTAATTTCTACTAGATTATTTCTATTAATTTTTGCTTCAGGAGAAGTTTCATATAATTTAAAAAAAAATCTACATATAGAGGTAAAAAAGGAGATGAAAATATAAGTGTTACTATTTAGACGATGTAAATAGTATAATAATGATAATCATTAATTTGCACGAAAAAGGAAGATAAGGAAATCAAAAAAGAAAAATAAGTAAGTAAAATATAAAATTATGTTCTGAGACATTTTTCGCCAAAACTTAAAAAAATTATCTTAACATGATAGATCATAATAACTAAAACTCAAAATATGCTGAGTTTTTATAGAACCATTCTACAGACATTTTAGTTGTTACCTCTTAAAGTCGGTGTTTTTTAAAGAAATTAGAAGTTCAGTTATTATTAAATTTAAAAGCATGAAAAGGTCCAAATAACCAAATAACCTTATGGCAACACTCAAACAACGCAAACGTAGTCTCCTCAAGCAAACGACGTAGTCCTGAATGATGATCTGCTTTTAGAGTTACATTAAGGGTGTCCATATAAATAACGTATGACTAAAATTATACTACGGTCTTATCGTAAACTTACTTTTACATCTCTTTTACGTGGGATCCGAAAACTTGCAGCTTACTTACTTTACTATGGCCGGTAAGGAATTTTATTATATAGTTGACATGTCGCGAATTTCTTTATCTTTCCCTCAGAGTCATTACATACATACGTATAATTACTCTGAGATCTTTTCTTGAGTGAATGTATTTAAAAAAACATTAAATGGCTGACATTTTCTCTTCTTATCCTTTTCAACTAGTTTTTGTTTATGGTGGAGCCACGTGTTTAAGGCTGCCGAAAATCTAGTTCCCCGGTCGAACCTTAAACCTATTACGCGAGATATTAACTAAAGTGGACTGTATATGCGAATGCTTCTACGCTTACGTAAAAGCGACTACTATAGCATGCGGTACAATGCACTCGCTCTTCCCTAAACTAAAACTAATACTTGCCAAATCGATGAAAGGAATCCTGCTTGATTAGGAAAACACAAAGTTGGAGCGGGTTAAAACTATTACCAAGCAGGTATAATAATGGATATTGACTCACCGGGGTTCTTCTATCCTTTAGAGCACTATAGCGGCGACTTCCGGAACTTCTTCTGGACAGACATTCTGGGGCCCCAGGGGTGCGTCGGGAGAGAAGCGTTGTAGTTCAACGACGGCTGCGGCGGGAAGAAAGAGGCCGCGCATCGGTCGCGCGTGCCTTATATATCCTCGGCTCCGATGATTACGCGATGTTCTAGAATCATATTCTTTCCCCTCCCACCCCACCACCCCGATGTGTCGATAGGAGGGTACGAATGATATCGTTTTGGAAAGGAATAACGATTCGGCAAGTCCTACCGTCATACAAAAAAAATGCGAATGGTTTTCCGCGCAACCATCTCCCCCGCCCTTGAAGGATTTCCTTCAAAAAATAACTAAAACAACTAGAGCTAAGATCAACTAACAAATAACTAACTAACGCTAAGATTACCTAAATTCAACTACAATTTAATCTAGAAAGCTAATTTAAATTATGGAAGAGGCAAGGGGCACAAACGGACAACAGGACGTAGGTAAGACCCAACCGTGGTCTTAACGCGAGCTATCCTAATTACTCCGTCGGAACCGGGAAAGACCTCTTCGACAATTCCTAACGGCCAGTGGAGAGGCGGCGCATTCTCCTTAGTGAGCACAACTACAGTTCCTACAGCTAAAGGCTCTGTCGCTGTGTTCCATTTTTGCCGAGACTGCAAAGTATGCAAGTATTCCATCCTCCATCGTTTCCAAAACGATTGCACTAACCGATCTAATAATTTGTGGCGTGCGGAAATGCTAAGTCTGTTCTCATCCATATCCGCGGCGGGCAGATACCTTAGAGGCGTTAAATTCAAAAAATGTGCTGGAGTTAGAGCCAGCGGTTCCGAGGGGTCACTAGACAACGTCCGACAAAGTGGGCGGCTATTCATTACGCATTCAATTTGAGCGAGCACCGTACTTAGCTCTTCGAAGGACAAAATTTGATCTCCTATTACTCGGTGTAAGTGGCTCTTTAGACTCTTGATATTGGTCTCCCAGTTGCCTCCAAAATGACTCGCGGCTGGGACGTTCAGAGACCACTCAATGCGGTTCTCGGCTAGAATGTGAGCGAACTCCGAATTATAATACTTGCTAGCTAAGAGCTCATGTAGTTCCGATAGAATACGTTTTGCACCGACGTAGTTCGTACCGTTATCCGAATATAATTTACTTACAGGGCCTCTACGGGATAGAAATCTTTTAAATGCACCCATAAAGCCTGCTGTGCTTAGATCACCAACGAGTTCTATATGCACCGCTCGAGTAGTTAGACATACGAAAATGCAGACGTAAGCCTTTGTGGATCTTATACCACGCTCGCGAGTGAGCGTGACCTTAAACGGACCAGCGAAATCTGACCCGGTGTGCGTGATGGGCTTTACAGATTGTATTACTCTACAAGATCTAAGTTCCGCCATTTCCGGAAATGACGGCTTGGGGCGTGCCCGAAAGCAAGCTATACATCTGTGCACCCGATTGCGTATTAAACTACGTGCAGAAAGAATCTAATAATTTTGACGCAAAATCGACATCAACAAGTCGGGGCCAGCGTGTGAGTTCAATTTATGATGGTAATCGACTAATAAGTTCATGATATGGTCTTTACGCGGTAAAACTATAGGGTGCCGTTGGTCGAAACTCAACCGCGAGTTGGACAAGCGTCCACCTACCCTTACAATCCCATACTGTAAAAATGGCTTAAGGCGTTGAAAGGCGCGACTACAAGCTCTATTCGATTGTAATCTTGTAATTTCTTCAGAGAAATGCGCACGTTGAAGTTCACGTAATACTAGCGACTCGGCATAGTTGTAATCGGACGCTAAGACATACGAACGTCGCGGTAAAAGCTTCGCGAATCGACAAACGTAAATTACGCTACGCAATAATTTCGACCAAGAGGACAAGCGGTTCGCCAAAGCAATGATTGGAGAAACCTCGCTCGAAACGTTCGCCACTAGAGCGTGTCTCTTCTCTTCCGGCGGTTGTGACACTGACGAAGGTTCGAAATCGGTTATTGGCCATTGCGAGGGATCCAAGTGAACCCAAGAAGGTCCGTGGAACCAAAGCGGGTGGTCCATTATTTGCATCGGGGTGAGTCCCCGGGATAGACAATCGGCAGGGTTTTCCGTACCGGATACGTGATAAAAGTTCCGCGTTTCTAGCTCGTCTTGGATCTTGGCCACTCGGTTCGCGACAAACGTATCCCAACGGTGGGGTGAAGAATGAACCCAGCATAAGGCGACGGTGGAGTCGGAAAAGGCAAATATCCTTTCTATGTGAACTCTATCCCTACATGCGCTGATAACTGCGGTAATAAGCTTGGTGAGTACTAATATTGCGCAAAGCTCTAAGCGCGCCAGAGAGACAACCTTACGGGGGGAGACTCTCGACTTAGAACTAATGAGGCTAATCGAATTTCTACCATTATTCTGGACATGGAAATATACAACGCCCCCCGTAAGCCTTCTCGCTGGCGTCTGCAAACCCAACGACCGTTATGCTACTATTTCTATCGACGTTTATATGACGCGGTATTTTAATTTCTCTTAGTAAAGGAAGTTCCTCTCTAAAGCGCTGCCACAATCGAACAATGCTGTCAGGCGGCGAGTCATCCCAATCGCATTCAAATAACCAAAGTTATTTAATCAAAAGCTTAGCGTATAATACCACTGGAGCTACGAAACCCATGACATCCCATAATCTAGCAACGCATGACAGTATTGTGCGCCTCTGGTCGTCATAAACACGTCGGACTCTGGTGACCAACACAGACCGAGCACCTTGTGTGTATCGGAATCGTCGAATTCCTTTATCGCCGAAAGACGGTGTGATAGTGGGATTGTATCTGTAGCGGCGCTGTCGTCGCCGCCACAAGCGAAATACACCGAAGCCTAAATCACGCTATCAACATTCCGAATCACAAACAGCATATATAGAACATCTCCGAATTATCATACGGAGTGTCGGCCGCTCCCCGGGCAGAACACCTTGCTCGGCGGGAGATCTCCGCTTTTCCTTCACGGCCACAGTGGTGACCATCCGACGTGATCTGAACACGCAACCAAACAACCTTCGGAAACTTCAAGCTTCATCATCGTCATTGAATACCCCACCCATTCGCTCCCGAGCAGATATCGTCTGCAGTCTTCATATACTGCAAGCCATCTAGCTTCACAAGGTTCATCGCAGCATTGGAATAATAATGCTTCCTGTTCCTTCAAGCTACTCTCTGCGCTATACAGTGTTCGGCACGGCTCTGAGCCTTACTGCTCGCCTCTGCTTCACGGCAATCTCGCAGATTACTTGCCTTCATCTCGACTCACCGCAGACTACAAGGCAATCTCCTGGCACTTGCACATTCGTCGGCAACAAGGCTACACTAACGACCTCCGGTCTGAGCAGGGGGTGATGTAGCGGCGCTGTCGTCGCCGCCACAAGCGAAATACACCGAAGCCTAAATCACGCTATCAACATTCCGAATCATAGACAGTATATATAGAACTTCTCCGAACTATCACTTGGAGTGTCGGCCGCTCCCCGGGCAGAACACCTTGCCCGGCGGGAGATCTCCCCTTTTTCTTCCACGGCCACAGTGGTGACCCCGACGTGATATTTCGGAGAAGTTCTATATATACTGTCTATGATTCGGAATGTTGATAGCGTGATTTAGGCTTCGGTGTATTTCGCTTGTGGCGGCGACGACAGCGCCGCTACATATCTAAAACCGGACGCGAATTACTAGTCCACTTCACAAAATCGAATTGACCCGATTTCATGAGCCTTATAACCTCGGCGGTGGTTAGGGTGGCCTCCTCCACGCTATCGACCGAGTATACAAAATCATCCATATATAATCCGCTCTCAATTGCCCTCTTAGCTTTAGGGTAAGAGGGACCTTCATCGTGGGCGAGCTGTTTCACCGTGCGTAACGCATGAAATGGGCTCGACTTTAAACCAAAACAAACGCGGTTAAATTCAAACACCATTAGAGGTTCCTTTGGGTTGAAACGATATAAAATGTGTTGAAATCTACGGTCGCATTCACGGACCCCTATGCAAAGAAACATTTGGCGAATATCGGCGGATAGTGCTATACTAAACAAACGAAAATTGGCTATTATATTAAATAAACTGCCCTGTAAATTTTGCCAAGTATAGAGGATATCGTTAAGTGACAGGTGAGTGCTAGTTTTAGCACTAGCATCGAGCACTACACGTAACTTAGATGTAAGTTTGTCCTCCCTAATGACCCCGTGGTGTGGTATGAAATACGACGGTGTGTCTTCGTAGTTATCTAATTTCGAAGCCATGAGTGATATGTAACCTTCTCTTATATATTCGTTAATGATGCCGTCATAAGCTTCCTTTAACTGGGGTGAAGCGAGCATCCTACGCTCCAAGCTGTAGAAACGTTTTTCCGCCATTTGACGCGAATCGCCGAGAGATAAAACATCTCCCTTAAAGGGCAGCGCTACACTATATCTACCGTCGCGATAACGAACGGTCGTGCGGACGTAAATTTCCTCGCATAACCTGTCATCTGAACTAGCTATGGGTGGGACGTTCACCTCCTCCATCTCCCAAAATTTGCGAACTAACGACTCGAGCGGTTCGAGAGCCATACCACAATAAGAGGTTGCCGAAATACTATCTAGGATGGGGGCGGAGCCAAGGATCACATAGCCCAATACGGTTTCCAGTGCGTAAGGCGCGGTATGCGAGGAGTTGCCCATGACCTTATTGTTTAACAAAAGATGAGGGAAAAGCGATGCTCCAATGAGCATGTCTATGTTTCCAGGAACGGCGTAAGTGTTGTCCGCCAGAGTCAAATTTTTAAATTCAATCATTGCCGAGGTGTCAACCGAAACGGTTGGCAACCGTTCAGTGACCCTATCTACTACTAGTGCATTTATATCAAAGTTAACATTACGATCTATCCGAGAATAAAATTTTAAATTTATATATCCCTGTGTCGCTTTACTAGTAACTCCGATGCCTTTAACTACAGGACATGAAAGTGACCTATTTATTACTAAGCCTAAGCGCTGACAACATTGTCGCGTTATAAAGCTATTTTGGGCTCCGCTATCCAGCAGTGCACGGACGCTTTGTTCGTTTCCACGCGAATCCCTAACCAAAATACGCGCCGTACCCAGTAACACGGTTGAAGGAGGTTGTGCTCCCATATTTGCCAATGAGCACAGAGCGACATCACCAGGTCGACTGCTAGAATCGTTGACCTTAGTAGGGGTGAATTCCTTGTCCGCTTTACTTGACGCCCCTATGTTGCTATTTTCAAAATGTAATAGCGTGTGATGTTTCCTGGCGCACTTGCTACATACGGAACTCGAATTGCATTTTGCAACTAAATGCTTATCACTTAATCAGTTCAGACATAGGTTGTTTGTCTTTACTAATTTATAACGTTCGCTTGGTGAATATTTACGAAAAGTCGCACAATTATATAAATTACCGTGTTTATCTTTACATACGATACAAGTATGCTGAAGTGATGTTGACGTAGCGGTTACGTAAGTTAACGACCCTGCTATTTTAGATTGTTGAGTCTGTCTACGGTCGACGCACCTTTTAATCTCCTGTTTAACGTTCGGAGAGCGCTGCATCACCTATATTTGATCTCGCACGAACGATGCTAATGAATGAAAGGAAGGCATCTCCGAGCTACGATGCTCCGTTTCAAACGCACGCACGGTGTCGGGGTCTAATTTCTTAAGTGCAATATGGAGAAACACCACGTCCATAAGGTCATTAAATTTTAAATTCTTAAGTGCAGCCACCGATGCCACAAATTTATCTAGAAACTGCTCTAAGCCGTTGATGTTCGCGGATGATATAGGTTTAAGATCGAAAATCTGGTTCAGATATTCGGAAGCTAACATTCTCCTATCTTCATATTTAGTTTTAAGCGTTTCGAATATTAATAAGTAATTGTTTGCTGTAGGTGTAAAACCAGAGCAGATCGACTGTGCTCTGCCACTAAGTTTACTAATTAAGTAATATAATTTTTCAGCGTCCGATAACGATGGGTTATTGTGTATATTGTTTTGAAAACTACTGAAGAAAAAGGGCCACGTCTTAATATCACCATTGAATACCGGAATATCTATTGGCGGCAACCTAATTGAGTCACGAGGATGTACCTGCATTTCCGGCTTTGCTTCGTTTTGAGATTGTAGGAGTTTTGCCGTTCTTTTCACGCGACACAACATATCTTCGAATGCCAGCAGCGGTTGGTAGTTCACTATGTATTTCGGGTCGATTTGTAATTCCAAATGATTAATTTGGTCTAATATTCTTTCGTAATCTATCCGCAAAGAATCTATCGTTTCGATTTCATTCAAAAAAGGTTTCCCGCACTGCTTCTATATTAATGTTCTTTATATAATCACTTATATTCTGCATACGCGAGAGTATGTCCCTCTTGGCATAAAGCGTTTTAATTTTGATTTCACTTCCACTAACTGCCATTTTAAATTATTATAGTGAAGTTATATTAATCACAATTAATCTCACACGCATAAACGATGGACGATGGACACTCGGTATGCCGTATTACGTAATTAAATCGAACACCTGCTGCAGTCGAGGCGACGCGTCGTTTGCTACACTCAATAATTTTATCAGAATTGTGGGGTAAGCGTATCAAACGGTTGCTATCACACTGTTTCAATTTTAAAGCTTTAAATTTAACCAAATACGAGCGCTATGAAATAAACAATTCTGTTTGCGAGTGCCTAATCAAATTTAAATTTAAACGAACACTATTTACACTATTTACGAACACTAATTATTCGACCAGAAAATGGTTGGATAACCACTAAACACCAATCCAGATCCTGCCCGAAGTGACCATAAAATGGTGGAGCCACGTGTTTAAGGCTGCCGAAAATCTAGTTCCCCGGTCGAACCTTAAACCTATTACGCGAGATATTAACTAAAGTGGACTGTATATGCGAATGCTTCTACGCTTACGTAAAAGCGACTACTATAGCATGCGGTACAATGCACTCGCTCTTCCCTAAACTAAAACTATTACTTGCCAAATCGATGAAAGGAATCCTGCTTGATTAGGAAAACACAAAGTTGGAGCGGGTTAAAACTATTATCAAGCAGGTATAATAATGGATATTGACTCACCGGGGTTCTTCTATCCTTTAGAGCACTATAGCGGCGACTTCCGGAACTTCTTCGGGACAGACACTCTGGGGCCCCAGGGGTGCGTCGGGAGAGAAGCGTTGTAGTACAACGACGGCTGCGGCGGGAAGAAAGAGGCCGCGCATCGGTCGCGCGTGCCTTATATATCCTCGGCTCCGATGATTACGCGATGTTCTAGAATCATCTTCTTTCCCCTCCCACCCCACCACCCTGATGTGTCGATAGGAGGGTACGAATGATATCGTTTTGGAAAGGAATAACGATTCGGCAAGTCCTACCGTCATACAAAAAAATGCGAATGGTTTTCCGCGCAACCAGTTTAAATTTTTTTCATAATCATTGTCACTATCATCATTTTATCCCTTTAAAAGCCCACTGATGAACATAGCTGTCGTCCAAGTAACATCACAAACAACGGTCCTGAATAACCTGTAAACATCGACTTTTATGGAAATAAGTACAACAAACGGGCACGTAGTAACTGATATGACGTCACTCTTTTATATGTGCTAGAGCTACGCTGCAGCCATATTATGATTAGCTGTAGCTTAGCTGTAGCACGACGGTTAACTCCAAGAACCACGCCCTCACAGAATAGTAGCGTAAAATAGCTGCTTAATGCTGCTGTGTTTCGTATTTAGAGAACCGGAGAACCTCATCCCTGATATCGAGGCATTTCATCTTAGTCTAAGATAGATGTAAATATCTATGGGCTACAGAATCTAGTTGCCATCAATGAAATGTGTACTTGTTTGTCACCTTTATTCTATAAAAAATACATATACAATTAAATTCATAACTCAGTCTACTCCTCTGGATGACGAGCGTGAGAGTTTGTATTATGTTAGGTTTCAAATAACAGATTTATCCTTTTATTATCATTACAAACTTCCAAAAGTGCACTGCTGAACAGAGGTCTCCCCGTAAGAATGCCACGAAACAGGTCCTAAGCCATCTGCATCCGTCGATTATCTGCATCTCTTACCAGATCGTCACTCCATCTAGTGTTGGGCTGCCGCAAATTTCGCTTACCGGTACAAGGCTGCGCTATGTCGATTACTCTGGTTCTACAGCGGATATCCTCATTCCTAAGTCTATCACGCAGATAAACTCCAAACATCCAGCCTTTTTCATCGTTCGCTGGGCGACCTTGAGCTTCCTCATACAGCAGTGAAGGACACGTCTCAGATCCATTTGTCATCACAATCAACACGCTCTGAATGTATCTTTATATCTTGTTTTTAGTTTTTGAGGTATACGTGACGAGAAGAATATTCGTGTACTTAAATGTATTTCTGTTATATTTTTATGCTGTTTAATGCTAGTGATAATTATATAAAATATTATATTAAAATATTGTTACGCGCTCCAGTCAACGATACACTAGCGCCATCTAGTGTCAGGAACGAGAGCGAGGGGAGCATTGAGAAAATGACATCACAAATTACTCAACCGACAGCGCCTAGTCGAAACTCGAACGCTCGGTACCTTGCCCGTGTTTACTTGAGCATTCTGGATATTTCTTTGCTAATTTAAATATATAGGCGCTGCAAGATGCGATCGAGTAGTATTGAATTGGCGATACGAGCGAAGCTTCGGAGCGAAATTAAGTGAATTAGTGTGTTTAATTATTAGTGTTTTAAGATTTAATTTGTTTAAAGTAAATTAAAGTGTTAATTTAGGTAATTTTATCGGCAATTTTTATTGTCACGAACCTCAAGCTCGTAACAATTGGTGTCAGAAGTGGGATCAAATCATGCCGATTTTACCTAAGGAAGAAACGGAGGGTGTCCGTACCCGCAGTCAACGCCAGCATGAGACGGACCAGCGGAGATTTGGTGGTGCAACGGCGCAGATGTCGGAGGGCCAACTGCCAGCCACGGAGGCTGCGGGCCCGTCATTAGCTCCTACATCTGCAGCACCTGACTTAGGTGCTCTGATGGCGATGCTACAGGAGCAGCTGCAGCGCGGACGAGAGGAACAGGCCCGTCTGTTGAAAGAGCAGCAGGAGGAACAGGCTCGCCGACAGGAGGAACAGGCCCGCCGACAGGAGGAACAGGCCCGCCGACAGGAGGAACAGGCCCGCCGACAGGAGGAACAGGCCCGCCGACAGGAGGAACAGGCCCGCCGCCAGGAGGCACAGGTCCGTCAGTTGAAAGAGCAGCTGCAGAGCGGACGAGAGGAACAGGCCCGTCAGCAGGCGGAACAGGCTCGTCGGTCGGAAGAGCAGATGCTCCTCATGAAGGACCTTCACGCTACCTTTGGGAAAGAGATAAGGGACGTGAAGGATAGGGTTGCTCAACACGACAACCGCCTGTCGGAAGCTGAAACCCGAATCGAAGAACATGAAACCCGAATCAACCATGTGAACAATCGGGTTGACAACGTGATGGCTGACGTGAAGAAAACGCTAAACGACCTCAAACTTGCGGATGGAACTACAGCTCCCGTAGTAGCTGCAGCACCTTCGCTACGTGGATTCAAAGTGCCGCCGTTCGACGGGACCTCTTCCTGGTCGGCCTACAAAATCCAGTTCGAGGCCGTCATGGAGGCGAACGGCTGGAATAAAAGCCAAGCCATGACTGCACTCACCTTAGGCCTGCGCGACCAAGCCTTAACTGTGTTGGAAGCTCTCGGTAAGAAAGTGACCTATGAGCAGCTTCTTGAGGCCTTGGAAGCGAGATATGGCGACGCTCATCTAGAACACGTCTTTCGCGCGCAGCTTAAAGATCGCGTGCAGCGCAGCAACGAGAACCTGCAGCAGTGGGCCCTTGAGGTGGAGAAGATGGTTCGAAAAGCATACCAGTCTGTACCTGCGCTCATTGAAGGGAACCTGGTTCAGACATTCATCGACGGCATCCGCGACCTTGAAGTCAGAGCTGCTGTGAGACTCGGGCACCACGACACGCTTAAGAACGCCTTGGCCTATGCACTGGAGGTGGAAGCCGTGCGGCAGGATCATCGTTCCCATCGCGTCAGGGAGGTTGCAGCAGCTACAGTCCGTGACCGCAGCAAAAGGATACAGCCCTAGGTGCTATGGCTGTGGGGAAAAGGGCCATCTTCGATCCAGCTGCCCTAAACGAACCGTGGAAAGGAGAGTTGATCGATCTCGAGAGGGTAGTGCAGCTAACGGCCCTGCCGGGCGGCGACAGGATCATCGTTCACCTCACGCTAGGGAGGTTACAGCAGTTACGGTTCGCGACCACAATAAAAGATACAGCCCTAGGTGCTATGGCTGTGGGGAAAGGGGCCATCTTCGGTCCAGCTACCCTGAGCACACCCTACGAAGGGAAGGTGAACGGTCTCAGAAAGGAAGTGCGGCTAACAGCACCGCCCAGCAGCAGCAGGAATACGACTTTACTATCAGACACTGCAGCGGGAAATCTAACGGCAACGCAGATGCATTGTCAAGAAGACCTTGTCCTGAAGATTGCAACCATTGTAGTAGGCAAGAGAGTAAGGAGGTGGTATCCGTGAGGATGCTCAGGACAGACCACCTCAGCAACGGGTGGAAGGACAACCTACGACATGCACAGCAGGAAGATCCGGACATCAAGCCGATTCTGGGATGGATGAAGGCCCGTGCTACCAAGCCTAAGTGGAGGGACGTCTCAGCGATGAGTTCAACCACGAAAAGCTATTGGGCCCAATGGGACAGCTTGCTGATTCAGGATGAAGTCCTGTGCCGTAAATGGGACAATGGTCGAAGAGACAGCTGTCGTTTGCAAATGGTTGTCCCTAAAGCTAAAGTGCCGAATGTTCTACAGCTGTGCCATAATGGTCGTTCAAGAGTCCATCTGGGAGTTAAACGAACTCTACTGAAGGTCCGAGAACAGTTTTACTGGGTCCATTATCGTGACGATGTCGAGGATTGGTGTCGTACATATACAAGTTGTGCGGCCGAGCGGGGACCTCGGACACGTAGTAGAGGAGCACCGAAATTGTACAATGTTGGTGCACCACGGGATAGGACAGCCCTTGACATTGCGGAGCCGTTACAGAAAGGCGCAAGAGGGACTCCTAAGATCGTCCATGTGAATCGCTTGGCGCGTTATTATGGGGCCGATAATGCTCGGGACGAGCATGTCTTAGGAGGGGGCAGTGTTACGCGCTCCAGTCAACGATACACTAGCGCCATCTAGTGTCAGGAACGAGAGCGAGGGGAGCATTGAGAAAATGACATCACAAATTACTCAACCGACAGCGCCTAGTCGAAACTCGAACGCTCGGTACCTTGCCCGTGTTTACTTGAACATTCTGGATATTTCTTTGCTAATTTAAATATATAGGCGCTGCAAGATGCGATCGATGTAGTATTGAATTGGCGATACGAGCGAAGCTTCGGAGCGAAATTAAGTGAATTAGTGTGTTTAATTATTAGTGTTTTAAGATTTAATTTGTTTAAAGTAAATTAAAGTGTTAATTTAGGTAATTTTATCGGCAATTTTTATTGTCACGAACCTCAAGCTCGTAACAATATTATTCTAATGCTGTTATGATAATTTAATAAATAAAATAAAATATAATAAAATAAACATTAATATGTGTAGACATCAGTGCGGGTTACCTTTTTATATAATTTTATTTTATTTTGGTAAGAAATTATAACAATGAATTTATAGTACATTGTGCTTACTTAAATTTTCTCGTAGGCTTAGGAACATATTTCATTTTATAAACATAGTTTAGCTAACGACGAGCAGACACTGATAGAAGTCCCATGAGACTAGTGTCCTGTTAACGATGATAGCGATCTGGGCAAAACCGTCCCTTGTGTGTAATATATGCGCGCTGGGCTGTACCATCAGAAGGACCCAAATTGGTTCTCATATATATAAATCTAAGTTATATATTTGATAAAGGAAAACACATTATCGTTTATTATCCACGACGTTCGTTCCAAATAACTGATGAGACATACTTTACATTATTGATTTTGTTATACAACTAGGTGTATTGAATTTTTTGAGTTTTAAAGTATTCGCTCAGAATCCTGATTATTTTTCTAAAATAAAAGTAATTAAGTGTTCTTACTAACATCAACTATCTGCCAGTGAAAATCCCGTTAAAATCTGTCCAGGCGTTACAGAGATTAGCTGGAACAAATGTACAGACAGATGAGAGAAAATTTTAAAAATTGTTTTTGGTAGTAAGTAACGTATATATTTTCACATGCATTTAGTAAAAAGCTGTATTTAACATTACAGACACTTCAATTGTATTTATTGGTATATTTAGACTAGCTTGTACCCGTCGTGTTGCAGCCCCAGTTATATTGTTTAATTAGCAATGATAATACTAATATAATGTTTAATTAGCAATAATAAATTAAAATTGACTGATATATTACTTTCAAATTAATTTGTCGGTACGATACGTGCGCTACCTATTGTAAGTTACTTGTACTGTGCCTATAACCTTCGCGCAAGTGCAAGAAATAAGTTGACAAAGTTTTACCGCAATCTGATGAACGGTATAGTAGGTGGTAGCTCATATAATATGAAAAAACAAACAAACATAAATGTTTATTTATTAGATAGGTATTACTACCTAGCCGACAGACTCTTGTTCTGTTAGATAGTGTGACGAGTTTCACTCCGAATTTACTGCGGATTTGCAGTATAAATATTGTTCGCGCCTAGTTAACATATATGCTGTTTGCAAGAGTGAGAGGAGCTGAACGAGAGAAGGGAGCGAACCGCGGCGATGTGACACGAAGATTACCGAACGAACATTTTACAAAGCTACAATTACGGACATTAGATTAAAGACCGTTCGGCCAGTCAACGATACACTAGCGCCATCTAGTGTCAGGAACGAGAGCGAGGGGAGCATTGAGAAAATGACATCACAAATCACTCAACCGACAGCGCCTAGTCGAAACTCGAACGCTCGGTACTTTGCGCGTGTTTACTTGAACATTCTGGATATTTCTTTGCTAATTTAAATAAGTAGGCGCTGCAAGATGCGATGGGGGGCAGTATTGTATTGGCGATACGAGCGAAGCTTCGGAGCGAAATTAAGTGAATTAGTGTGTTTAATTATTAGTGTTTTAAGATTTAATTTGTGTAAAGTAAATTAAAGTGTTAATTTAGGTAATTTTATCGGCAATTTTTATTGTCACGAACCTCAAGCTCGTAACATTACTATTAGTTGTTAACATTAATGATTACGGATAATTGATGGAGTAATATAATTTAACCGGAAGAATAATGTTTTGATTTCTGTAAAAGAGTGGGGCGGAAATGATGCCGCCCAACCCTGCTAACGAGTGCGAAAGGTTGATATGATTAGTAAATGGAGAGTGGCATTAGCTCATAGAGTAGAGTAATATATACAGAAATAGAGAGCCATCTCCTAGGATTTTTTGTCACCCAATATGAAAAGAGTCGCCGGCTGGTATCATATCATGTTGACTATAGATAGCTGTATGTAGTTATGTATATACAGCTATCTATACTATAGGCGGTTATATTTATATTTTAAGGGATTAAGGTTCAATTAAAGACGTATTATAGATTTCAGTAATATTAACATTTATTTTTGTTATATATTAACATACACGATGTAAAAGCGTCTATTCCGCAAAATACAACACCAAACCAAATTAAATATGTCCACCGGGTTACCGGAATGATAAATGAAAGCGTCTATTTCGCACAACACTACACAAACATACAATGTGGTTCCAGCATGAAAATCTAAACAGACAACAAGAAACAGAGGGCTAATCCAACTCAACCAAACTTATTGTAGCAACAACCGAAAATTACTTATAAACTATATTAAGACAACAACTTGCTCAGACGCCGGTGGCCATTATGTCATATTGTCATAATATAAAGTTGCTACTTGCCAGTTCGAGAATAACCAGAATTGGTGTAGTCGCTATCTAGCGCACCTTTTAGAATTTAATGTTCGATAGTTTATGCGGATGTGGTACAAGATGGCACTAGTGTCTTTGCAAATTATTGAACCCCAACCTAAAGTATGGAAGTGTACCCCCCTGCATTAGCTCAACTCGAGTCGTCGTAGTAAGACGTGAAGTTAAGTTGAATTGTATATAAGTCTAAATTGTAAAGTGAACCAAAGTGTAATAGTTTGAATCTAGCGTTTTGTTTTTTACCTGGACTCGAAATAGTATTGTAGAAAGTGAAGTAAAGTATAATAGTTGAAATCAACCCTTTTATTTTCTACCTGATCTTGAAATAGTACAACAGATCAGAAGTGGGATAAACAAGATACATATTTAATTATCTTGCCACGTGCACCGCTTGAATAATGTAAGTATTTTTTCGTGTATATAAATTGATATTTCGCATATTTTCCTACTAAGTATAACTGTAATTATTGATTTTAAGATTTGATGAATAATAAATTAGACCATTTACATGATTAGTTTTTTTTTTATTATTCTACCATCTTTTTTTCTAATAAGTCGAGAAATTAAAAACTTACAACTGATAATGAAATTCTGTTTCTTTTGACAATACACGACATTATGAAAACGTAATAAATTCTGAATCTGTACTAATAATAAATATAATGATAAAAAATAACCTACACAGCTTAACTATTTAATATGCAACTTTTAAAATGAAGGTCAGGTTCTATTTATAGAAATAATTTGATATGTACTTTAAAAGAAAATCTCTGGACAAGTTCTAAGCTTATACCTGTAAGTTTCAGATAATCGGAGCTATTATGGATGATGAATTTGCTTAAGGACAAGAGCATGATGACCCGAGGAAAAGGGTTGAATGAGATTAGTGATGATGCGACCAGTCGAGGGGAAGGACTGGCGCATCTATCTAATCAAGGAGTTGATGATGCGACTAGTCGAGGGGAAGGACTGGCGCATCTATCTAATCAAGGAGTTGATGATGCGACTAGTCGAGGGGAAGGACTGGCGCATCTATCTAATCAAGGAGTTGATGATGCGACTAGTCGAGGGGGAAGGACTGGCGCATCTATCTAATCAAGGAGTTGATGATGCGACCAGTCGAGGGGAAGGACTGGCGCATCTATCTAATCAAGGAGTTGATGATGCGACTAGTCGAGGGGGAAGGACTGGCGCATCTATCTAATCAAGGAGTTGATGATGCGACCAGTCGAGGGGAAGGACTGGCGCATCTATCTAATCAAGGAGTTGATGATGCGACCAGTCGAGGGGAAGGACTGGCGCGTCTATCTAATCAAGGAGTTGATGATGCGACTAGTCGAGGGGTAGGACTGGCGCATCTATCTAATCAAGGAGTTGATGATGCGACTAGTCGAGGGGAAGGACTGGCGCATCTATCTAATCAAGGAGTTGATGATGCGACTAGTCGAGGGGAAGGACTGGCGCATCTATCTAATCAAGGAGTTGATGATGCGACTAGTCGAGGGGAAGGACTGGCGAGTCTATCTAATCAAGGAGTTGATGATGCGACCAGTCGAGGGGAAGGACTGGCGCATCTATCTAATCAAGGAGTTGATGATGCGACCAGTCGAGGGGAAGGACTGGCGCGTCTATCTAATCAAGGAGTTGATGATGCGACCAGTCGAGGGGAAGGACTGGCGCATCTATCTAATCAAGGAGCACCCAGGATAGAGGTGCAAGGACGGAATTTCAGCCCGGGATTGATACGGGAAACACCCTGCTCGAGGATAGAGCAGGTACGTTCCAAGGATAAGGATAAGGAAGGACGACCAAGGAAGGGAGTGCGAACATGGTATCAGACTAGTGAGTCTGGTAGTGAGGATGGAAATGATGGAAGAAAGAAAAAGGGTAAACGGTCAACTCACCATAGATTGGAATCGAAGAGTAAAAGGAAGCGCGATCATTCGACATCTTCGGAGGATGGCGCTTCACACCATACTAGGCGTCAGTGGCAAAGGAGTATATGCAGTAAGGAACCAGGTACTAATATTATATTAGATAAGTTTTTAGATATTTTAAGTAAAGTCAGGAGCTCAGATAGGTCTAAACTTGCTTTCAACACTAACGTCATACCAGAATTTGACCCTTTGTCGAAACTATTTTAACTTGGATAAACAAAGTAGAAGAGTGCGCGGAAATTTATAGCTGGGATGAAAAAGAAATTATCCATTATTCATTACCTAAACTTAGTGGCGTTGCCAAGACCTGGTTTCAAGGTTTGCCTTCACTATTGTATACATGGCCCGAGTGGAAAAAGAAGTTGTTAGAATCATTCCCCTGTCGCGAAGACTATGCCGAGCTTCCGACTGAAATTTTATCTAAGGAAGTAAAATACGGTGAGTCACTGGAGCACTACTATTATGCAAAGATAAATTTATTAAATCGTTGTAAAATTTTCGGTAGATAAGCTGTACGTGTAAGTGTCTTCTTTACGGTATTGAGGATCGTGCTATAAAAGTCGGGGCTCAGGCCACCCATTTCTCGGAGCCTGAGCAGGTTCTTAAATACTTTAAGACTGTCAAAACAAGCCAAACGCGAGCGAGTTTGCGCCCTCCTTTCTGCCAAGGAGAGTCGCGTCCATATACGGCTTAGAGATCTCTCGTCAGATCGGTAAGCCAATCCATAAAGGCGATGCTTAGTGGGTAAATGTCTCCACATAACCACGCAGCCGGCTGCGTGGTATGCTATGAGCATATACCGCCTCCCTCCCCCGCTTTCCGGAGGGTTGCCCATATTTGCTTCGGGCGCAAAAAACCAAAAAACGCGTGCGAGCTCCGACGCACCAATACAAAAATATAGCGATCGTAAGGTTACGCTAGCGTCAAACAGACCCGGGTCGTCTAAATCTGACTCATTCAATAATAATATTAGTTGTTTTAACTGTAGCGAAATAGGGAATCCTAGTTTTATGTGCGATAAGCCTCTTATAAAGTGCACAGTTTGTGAAAGATTAGGTCATAAATCTAACGATTGTTTTAGAAACAAATTAGCATCTGAGCCAGGATATATAACAGGAATAGTCAAACTTCTAGTAATTCTAAAGATGAGAAACACGTAGCGAAAGTAACTTTAGGTGATTGCCCCTGTGATAAATATATATAATAAACATAAAAGTTAACGGATGTTCAGTAACCTGTCACGTAGACTTGGGAAGTCAATGTTCATTAGTTAGGTTCAATAATGCAGAAACTATGGGATTTTATATTGATTCGCAAGCTAAGTTGCCTGTGCTAACAGGGATAGAGTCTAGCTTAGTAAGACGTAACTGTACAAGGCTTAATGGAGGGTGTAGAACTTTACGTAGTTGACGATTATTTTCTTAACCACCTAGTTTTGTTGGAGCACACATTTACAGAAAAATCTGATATTTTGATTATCAAAACTCCAAGCAAATTAATCTTACAAAGGATAACTCAAAAATTACAAAATTAAAAATGCCCGCGAAAAGATGGGTAGTATCTAAAGGAGTACGTTGGCAAACACTCAAAATGAACCACGACGATATTGGGCATTGCGGTTTTGAAAAAACATTAAAACGAATCCAAGAATATTACTGGTTCGCAAAAATGCGCCGCTTCGTAAAAAAATATGTGACGTCTTGTCTCGAGTGTGCACATCACAAAGCGCCGGGAGGAAAACGTGAAGGAGAGTTACATACTATTAATAACCTCTCAACTGCGGATGTCCAAGACTTGGACACGAAAATATCTCCGTTGACTGCGGGCGTCCAAGTGTTATACATTTTTTACCCGCTCTTTTAATGAAGAAACAAACCTACTACCTTATGTCAATGTGTACAGGATAAAAAAGGCTAGCATAAAAACCCCACAGCTTATACACTTTAGTAGTATATTTTATTTAAATCATTCTTAAATGTCGTCCATTCCTTGAGACAGCCATTAGTGTGATTGACGCGCGCTAACAACGAAGTTGTTTGTAATTATTTAGTATTAATTTATATTTATTGTGTGGTGAGTTGTGTTAAAACATTGCCTGGGTAACCTTCTTATTTGTAATCTCATTTTGTGTTTTATCTTATTAAGTACGTGTAAAATCGTTTTTTAATATGTATAAAGCAAACTGCTATCTTAGAACTAACATGCTGGTTGAGGAAAGTTGACTTGAAATGTACGTAAAATGTTAGTGTTGACTGTCAGTTTTGTGTTAAAATATGTGTAATTGTTCATAGTTCACAGTTTTAGTACGTCAAAATGAGGATAAAGTGCAATATTTTCAAAATTTTAATGTAAATACGCAATAGGTGCAATAGCTCCATTTTTGAGACGTCCGCTGTAGTGAATTCTAGTTCTCTGTTTTGCGGGTGGCGAAAAAAGGAACTAAAGTTTGCCATACTGCATCAAGTTCAAATTCGGTTGAATGGTTAGAATGGTAAAGAATCTAGCGCCCTCGAGCAGAGAAATGGAGCTTGGTTGACTCCACGACTATTCGATGATTTATGAAAAATTGAATGTGGCGTTCGGATATGTCATCTATGTTAACACAAGACTTCGGAATTTTTTAAACAATTTATTAAAACAGAAAATTAGAAAGTATTTACATAATATGCTTTTTAATATTTTTATTTTAATGTTTTTTAATATTTAATATTTGAAATTTTTATTTCTTAGTTTACCTAATATGAACAGGTTGTGGTTTTTAAGGTCACCTCAGGACACATATTTCTTATATTGGTTTTTTTAATGTGCATTTTGTCTGTGTACTTTGCAAATCGTGTAACGTTGCGTTATATTTCAACTTAGAGCAAGATTGCTGCTACCTACAGTACCATTCGTAAATGAATTGTACTGTATATACAGTAAATCTAACAAGTACCAGGAGCCTTTTAAAGAAATGAGTACCTATGTTACATATTTATTCAATTTTATACTTATGTCCATCCATTCATTTAGTTTTTATTGTTGCCTAGCTATAATTTGTTCAGCTAATTATTTCAGACTATCATCGTCGAAATTATTAAGTTAGTTAAGTTACACAGCCTATTTCAGTCCCACAGCTGGGCCTTCCTTCACTTCTGAAAGGGTTTTAGGGCAAAGAAGTGTCCGCCGCGCTGCCCATATGCGTGTTGGCGAACTGCACATGCCTTGGAAATATTTTTTACTTATTTCTCAGACAGTCAGACTTCCTCATGATGTTTTCCTTCACCGCCGAGCAAGAGGTAAATCAGCACTTAAAATTGCAATTAATAATTTCATTGATGCCGGCGGGGACCGAACCGGGTGTGCTAGCGTACTGTGAAATTTAACGCGAGAGCTAACAATCTGAGCTACCAGTGCTCTCATCGTCGAAATGAATACTTAATTTGGTTAAGTTACCTACAGCCTTTTTACGCCCCACAGCTGGGCAAAGGCATTCCCTTATTTCTCAGAGGGTTTTAGGGCAAAAAAGTTTCCGTCGCGCTGCCCCAATGCGTGTTGACGAACTTCACATGTCTTCGAAATATTTTTTTTCTTATTTCACAGACGTGCAGGTTTCCTCACAATGTCTTTCTTCACCACCGAACACGTGGTAGATCAGCACTTAAAATTGCAATTAAAAATTTCATTATTGCTAGCAGGGATCGAACCCGGCTTGCTAGCGTACTGTGAAATTTACAGCGAGAGCTAACCATCTGAGCTACCACGGCTCTTATGAGCCACCACGGTTCTCATCGTTGAAATGAATACACCTCTTTATTTTGTATGTTTTTTTCTATAGGATAGGGTGACAAATGAGCACGCAGTCCACCTGTGGTGGTTGCTGCGGTCCATAGATATCTGCATCTATCCTCGATTAAAAATCAAAATGCAGATGCGTGTCACCCGTGAGGACTAAAATCGAACGCCTCGTTTTCAGTAAAAAGGCTCTCCGGTTCTCTACACTCACCATACGAAACACAGAAGCACTAAGCTATTATTTCACGCTGGTATTCGGTTAGAGCGTGGTCCTTCCCCGGTCGAGCCGGCCTATTCGTGCTACAACTATACTACTAATATAACTCCAGCATAGCTCTACCACGTATAAAAAATGTTTTAATGAACTAGTACATGATGCTGTAACGCTTCCCCCCCCTCTCTTAATAATTATATATATTTGTGACCAAGATTAATAAAATATGTTTTGGTCTTTCTAAATGATCTTTCTAAAGGTTTAATAATAGGCCGTTTGTAATATTTTTGGCGTGATTGTCTTAGTTAGGACCCTTATTTACGTTGTGTTTGTTTAGTAACTTAGTTCTTTTAGGTGTCTTTTGGAAGAATGAATATTCGCTAGAGCAATTGAAAGCTGTTGGTAGTGCCTTATAAGTTAAGTGAACCCCGTTCACGAAGACAGGGCTCGAGAAAGGTTAAGAACGTAAAACGTCTTTATTCCACTTGTATCAGGTTGACATTATTAATTTATTATTATTTATCCCTTCCCGCTTGGAAAAGGCTCACAATATATTTATACAAAAATACCCAATACAAGGGCTTCGCTCTCCTACATTTATTTTTAAAAAAATGTAGGGGAGGTACACGGCCCCACACACGCCGTGCACGGTGAGTGCCAACCATTTTGATGCACTCCCCCCGAAGGGAAAGCTAATTCGGAAACTGGACCGTAGTCCACAGCAAAATAACTGGCGAACCAGTAAAAGAGGCTTGGCCCCTTGCTAGTGCGTAAGCACAAACATCGACCGAAGTCGCGCATGTCAATGCGTGTAAACGCCAAACAGAATACGAACGAATCCAGCCACAGTGAATGTACGTCACACGGTTTAGGCAAATAGGCACACTGGCCGTAAACCCTCCGTGAGCGCCACCACCTGCCAGACCGCCGCTCCTGCAGACGTGATGTAAGTGTATGGCATCACCACCAGTTGCATGATCAGCACGGCTACTAGCCGCAGAGCGTGTCATGAGTCTACCGCTCACCTCAAGGGAATGGGGTCCCACGTTGTGCGGCTTTCGGCCGCAGCCTTGAGAGTCTCCTCAGATCCGCAGCTACCACCCGCATGAGGTCGACACATATGCTCCACCAACCAATATAACGGCAGATATAGCCAAAAGGCAGTTATAAGATAAGAGTAATAATTCGCCATCAGAAAGGGTTTGTGTCACTGACGTTGAGTAAATGCATTTTCGATCATGTTTGTCTCACCCACCAACAAGTTGCCTTCAATCATTCAAAGGTGGGAAAGTTACAGAGATATAATATTATGTTGTTATATAAAACATCGTGGAGGGCAGACAGTCTGCAGCCCCGCAATGAAGGGACCCGACTTGGGCAAAGCTACTTAGGTGTGAGTCAAACCAAGACGCAGAGAGCGCCATTGAGAATAGCGTCCCACCAAACAACCATCGCAGAGACGCAATGCTGCAGAACGCAACAAGCATCAATACGACTATCGTCGGGCTTACACCATTCCAAGGTCCCCCATATATCCCAGCAGACATCACCACCCGTATACCTCCATCGACCAGAACCACAAGAGAGCGTCGAATCAGGCGCAGCACACCCGCAGATCCATCACAAGACGCAATACCGCAAGTAGCAGTAAGCATCAATGCAACTATCATACGGATGGCGCCCCCTCACAACACACCCAACATGATCCCTATCGACTTTGGTAACAAAGTTGGTATTGTTGTTATATAAAAAATTTCACCAACGTATCATAGTAGCACGCTACTAAGACGCCAATGAACAAAACTCCACGTATCATAGCGCTAATGCACTAAGACATGAAGTTGAGTATGCCTGTTACACTTAAAAGTGCTACCAAACACACTCATCACCCCAATCCGAAAGATAGACGACACATCGCTATGCGCAACGACGTCGCCCACAAACGGTATGGGTGTGCGATGTCCACGGGAAAGCCGTATTGCTACAACAAACCCGCTTACCACCGGCATTAAGATGATATGTCTAGGACACATCGGTTAGCGAGTCCAAGTTTACCTCGGACCAATTGCTCGTGAAGCAGCACACACGCCACCATAATATTCCTTTTCAAGTCCCTAATAAGGACTAGTCATTTTGCTACAGTACTAGGAGCAGTCGGTCACCCGACCACCCCATACAATGTTTATGCATCAAGGAGACCTCCTATAATATTGCTTATGTATCATAGACTTTACTTTCATAAGTCATGTATATATAGTATTCGAACCCACGACCCTACTATTGTAATGCATATTAATCATAGAGACCTTCTATAGTATTGCTTTTGAATCATAGACCTTACTTTCATAAGTCATTCATATATAGGATTCGAACCCACGACCCTACTATTGTAATGCATATTAATCACAGAGACCTTCTATGGTATTGCTTTTGGATAATAGACCTTACTTTCATAAGTCATTAATATATAGGGTTCGAACCCACGACCCTACCATTGTAATGCAAATTCATCATGGAGACCTTCTTTAGTATTGCTTTTGTATCATTGAGTTTAATATCATAAGTCCCTAATATAGGACTAGTCATTGTGCTACAGTACTTCAGGCAGTCGGGCTCCCGACCACCCCATATATATGTACAACTGCAGGTATGTACCTCCGACAGCTTCCTCCATATAAGACGTCTATACGTGAACACCTTCCATAACTTAGGAAAATTTTCTTTAATACATGAACTCCTTCAACAGGAAATTTCATCTATACGTGAACTCCTTCCACAACTTAGAAAAATTTTCTTTTATACACGAACACCTCCCATGACTTAAACAATTTTTAACAAATTTTCTAATTATCTTATAAACGTTATTTAACTTAATTTTATAATATTTTTTGACTTGTTTTTCTATTATTTATCTTATTTTAAATATTTTTTCAAGTTTTTAAATAAATTTATTTATTGCGAAAAACAATAATTTTGCCTTTAATTTATTATGTTATTGGGATAATGTCTGAAATATATTAACTTTATGTTTATTAATTTAACTTAATTGCTTAATATATATCTTTTAAGACTATTTTTGACGCCCCTTTATATTGAATTTAATTATTAATAATAATATTGGGCCGTCACAATGCACAAAAAAAGGGCAGAATCGGACTTTAATTGTGGCATATTTTTGTATAATGCGTAAGAAGTGGGTTCTTTAAAAATATACATAAATAATATTTTTTTATTTCAGGAAGAGATATATTTATTTTAAATTTTTTATTTCGTAGCTATTATTTGTGTTAAAGGAAATATGTTACCTTTTGGAGAAATAATGTTGTTGGTTGGAAATGTAACATAACCGCTGCGCACCTCGCGGCGCCTCTGTCACTTGACACATATTATGATGCATTGGGTATTGTTTACAAAAAACGTTATTTATAACTCTACATCAGCGGGAGTGACCCTTGAGTGGTTTTATGGTTTTTAAAGGAATGAATGAATCTTTATTTCTGTACAAGTGTTGTTAAAGTTTGTTTGCTCAAATAAAGTAATTAATTTTTCAATAAATATGGCACTTACGACTAAAATTTTGACATCGGCATTAAGAGTACTTATGAAATACTTTATGAGATTTCTAAAACTGAGCAAGACCTATTGAAAGATGACTGAACCATGTAAAGAAAAAGAGAGGTTCAAGACTGAATCATTATAATGAAATAAAAAAAAAACTATTTTTATTGGCATTACACCGCATTATGCCGCATCTGGTCCGAACTACATTCTATATCGGTGTAAGTTGATTGTGGGTTTTTGTAAGCTTATTATTAATGCGTTTTATGATAAAAAATTGTATTCTAGCCTATGATTTTGCACATAAAATATTGTAAATAATAGATGTAAGATTAAAATAAAATAAAATTGAACTATTAAAAAACTTTGTGTCATTGAGAAATATGATAGTTTTGGTTTTATTCAATATTTAGTTATACTAATTACTTTAAAACTTTATTAAATATATGTACTTGTTTACAGGAAATTTCATAGAGAATTCAGAAATGTATACATATTATAGTATTTGATATACCAAAATCAAGATATTTGCGTTTAAACAGATTGGGCTCAATCAGCCGTTCATTTTATTAAACAGCTCCGCAGTCAACGGAGTATTACGGTGGTTAGTCTCCGCAGCTGAAAGGATAAGGTCAGCATTTCATTCTATACAGTCCGCGCAGATCACTTAGGACCCATTGTCAAAAGTAAGAAAAGGAATAGCTATTTGTTAGTTTTGATTGATGGCTTTACAAAATATCAATTGAAAAGGAATCAAGGCTCGAAGGACCAATTGAAAAGGAATCAGCGGGTTCGGTGGTCCTCTTAATCTGGCTCCGAAGGTCCAATTGAAAAGGAACCAACGGGGGGATTAAGAAACAGAAGGGGGAATCAAGGCTTCTCTCGATCCGGCCTCCTATAACGCCTACGTTGGGTTCGGGAGCAACGTATGTGATCTCCGCAACGGAGTAACACACAAGGGCGATAACCTCTTCCTTTTCAGCAAATAGGTTCAGGCGGCGATTACGGGTCTTCCGAAGTCGTCTCGATCCCAACGCCTTAATTCTTCGATGTGGACTGTATAATTTTGAGGGATGAATTTCTTGGGAATAAAACAGCAATTATCTTCAAACCGTTCCGTGAGAGAGTAATTACTTTTAAATTACATTACTCCTGTTAAAAATAAAAAATCCGTGACAAGTGTTCAGATTATTAAAAATCACATAAGTTAACTTAAACATTTGTAGTTAAATTTAAAGGTCTATATCACATAGTAAAAGTGCTACCAAGTGACAGATTTTTCGTCGAAGATACGCCGCTTACTCGTTAAAACGATAGGAAATACGAAGCTATAGTTTCAATTTAAAAATTCATCCGTAGATGAATTTTAATAGAGATTTTGAGTCTGATTCAACTGATAATAACACAGTTGACACTGAATAGTTGTAATAAGGTAATAATTAGTTTTATTTACAAATTAAAAAAAGATAACTGTGTAATTAATACTAATTATTGATATTATTACTAAACGTTAAATGTTAATTTTGATTTTATTATTTTGATTAATCTTTTATTTATATTTTGTCATGCTTAGTTTAGTTTGGGATGTGTTAAATGTATAAATATATATGTAATTTCTTTACTTATTTAATACTGCGACGTTGTTTAAGTGTACAAGCGATGGGACTCGCTTTGAGTAGGATGGCCGAGCTGTTAGGTTACTATTATTGCGTAACTATTATTGTTAGATTAATGTTAGGTTAATAACTATTATATAATTGTTTGTAACAGAATTACTCGATTTAGCTTTATATTATAATTACTATTAGTTGTTAACATTAATGATTACGGATAATTGATGGAGTAATATAATTTAACCGGAAGAATAATGTTTTGATTTCTATAAAAGAGTGGGGCGGAAATGATGCCGCCCAACCCTGCTAACGAGTGCGAAAGGTTGATTAGTAAATGGAGGGTGGCATTAGCTCAACTCGAGTCGTCGCAGTAAGAAGTGAAGTTAAGTTGAATTATTTGGTTCACTTTATAATTTAGAATAAGTCTAAATTGTAAAGTGAACCAAAGTGTAATAGTTTGAATCTATCGTTTTGTATTCTACCTAGACTCGAAATAGTATTGTAGAAAGTGAAGTAAAGTATAATAGTTGGAATCAACCCTTTTATTTTCTACCTGATCTTGAAACAGTACAACAGTTACATCATACAACACTATTTTTCATACTTCATTTTTGTCTTCTTTAATTTAATTATAAAGTTACTACATAATATCGTGTGTTCTTCATTAACTTCATTAAATAAAAATAAAATAAACGAGCAAGGGAAATTAAGAAATATTTTTGGTGACCCCTGGCGTAATCAAAATCGACTGTGGAAGGCGGTATATCCCATAGGACGAGGTGAAACAATCCATAATCGAGGGAAGTAAACCCATTTCAACTAACTCCTACTTTTAAATAATTTTGCTTATTTTTGTTCAAATACTAGTCTATTGTGTACGACGCATCTTTTCTAAATTACCCTCAACTTGTTTAATATTTTTCCTCCTTTGTTATTTAAATTAGAATTCTCCGTTTCTAAATATCGCAAAAAAATCAATGCCAATGATCTTAATATTCCATTTGCAAACTTAATCATAATTATATTTATAACAAGTACACTGCTTCGATTTTTTTTACTTTATGATTTCAGTTTTGCTTAAACATCCCTCATAAAAGTAAATTCAGAGTAATATCAATTACTTAAACATATTTGCCGAATATTCAAAGATTTTCCCGGGATTGAACCGGCGAAAATTGTACGCGCATGCGGTGTACCAGAGCACCGTCTCGACGCTTCGGCCGGCTTGCTGTCGCATCAGCTGTTCCATTGTAGCCAGTTTGTACCGGCGCACGAGGTTTTTGCACGAGGTTCAAAATTCATGTTTAATATTACAAATTAAATTATTTTCATATTTTTATATATAATATTAAATATATAACATTGTTAGCGCTCCCAATAGTGGTGACTTATAGGAAATTATTGCACAAAGAGGGCGTATTAAAACTCGCATTACACTTTTCGAAAAGTGTTTAAGGCCCCTCTTAGATGACAAATTGAATAAAGCCAATGTAACGAATTAAATTTGAGATTAAGTAAATTACAAGATTTATCATATACTTTTGAAGAATTACAATCAAAAAATTGAATCATAAGATAAAGATAAAGATTTTCAAATATTAGAAAGAGAAGAAATTGAAAATAGATTTTATAGTTTAATTGCTCGCGCGCAAGAGCTGTTACAAAGTGTTGAAAATACTTCAAAAGGTGATTGTGCGTCCATTAATGGCTTCGTTTCTCCTGAGCATAATTATTTAAAATTGCCGCCAGTAAAATTTTCTTATTTTAGTGGTGATCCAAATATATGTCCTATTCAGTCCTGTTGAGATCTCTGTTTTTCTTGGCATCACTCTCGACGCTAAGCTTCAGTGGGGCCCCCATATATCTAAACTAGCAAGCAGATTAAGCTCTGCAGCTTATACTGTAAAAAAGATTAGAGGTCTCACTAATGTCGAGACAGCTAGATTATTTTATATCAGTTATTTCTATAGCATAATGTCATATGGAATTTTGCTATGGGGGGATGCGGCTGATTTAAAAACCTTTTTTGTTTTGCAGAAGAGGGCCATTTGAGCTATTTACAATCTTAAAAAGAGAGAGTCTATTAGAGAAATTTTTAAAGAAATAAATATATTAACTTTGGCCTCTCAGTATATCTATGAAAATTTGATGTATGTTCACAAAAATAAAGATCGTTTTAGTAAAAAAGTGACATACACTCTCTAAACACTGGGAACAAACACAAGCTGGTGCTACCATTTTCTCGACTCCACTGAGTCAGTAATTCATTCGTGGGGCAATGTATACGCTATTACAACAAAGTCCCAGAAAATATCTCTATTACCAAGTTTAAATACTTAAATAAACAAAAACTGTATAAAAAGGGTTATTATGATATAAATGAATACATGGTTGATAATAACCCCTGGGAATGAGGTGGTCGCTTCCAAGCTGTTTCTAAAATAAATTTTGTAAATTTTCTGTGACTCTTGACATTGTAATTTTTTTTAAAAAAAGTCTCGCTGGGTGTCTTGCTGGTACTTCAAAGGTCAGAATTACTTGTAATCTATATTAAATAAAAAATTATTTTATTTTTAATTTATTTTTATAGCGGAGGGTTGCAAATTAAACAATATCTTTATTTGATGTTTATGGTTAGAGTTCAGGGACATGTACTTATCTTTAATTCATAAAAATGATACTGTAGATAACATAAACGAATTCCATTATTTATTGTCATATTTAGAGGGAGGCTAAGGCAGTCATAAGTTCAGTAACAGTCCCTTCCATATATTATCCAATCGCTTGGTCGCTCCTCTGCGATTGATTGATAACACGCGTCTTTTAATAAATGAACACATTAACCATTCAATATGCACACGGTCGGATCCGACCACGGCGATATTCCGTCAAATTCCAAGCGGTCGGATCCGACCACACCCATCCACAGTACTTTAAACCATAAAAACTTATATTTAGAGACTACTTCTCTATAAAGAAGATTGGTTTTATGGGCTCCATGTGAAATTTTCTATCCTCTAATGCAATAAAAACTCGGTTAGTTTATGGTATTTATAATATAAAATTATAATATAGGTTTATTTCGTACGCCTTTTAAGTGTGGCTTGTCATTGTGTTGATTTTTGGATTTTTCTGGTGTCTTTATAGTGTTTAGTGTGGTGTTTTATTATAAAATTGTTATGATAGTTTTTGTGTGAATATAATTTATCTGTTTTGTAAATAATTTCGAGCAATATATAGAAATAATTGTGATGTTCACGCTGCTGTCCTGCGCTGGGTATGTACATTTTTTACTATGAAAATACAATTAAAATCTATTTGTAACGATGGAAAAGCACTAAAACAAGTAATATAACATAATAAGTAAACAAAAACAAGCATTATATTGAAATTTATAATGAATTTTATTAAAAAATGTATGACGAATTCCATGTTAAGTTATTTTTAGCGACGCAGCGTCACGCGAAGCGCGACGAAGTAACTGGGATGGATATTTGCTGGACCTTTAATGGAGAAATGTTGCAGTAATACAAACCAGATTGTATGTAATTTTAGTAAGGTAATTCAACAGCAACTCTCGATATTCTGGGAAGTCTAGGAATTACCTGCAGACACTGCTTCCTTCAAAGAAAAGAGAGATATTATACAATGATACCACCTACCGCGATAAAAATGGCAGATTCTGCGTGTAAATCCATTTTCGTGATTCTCCGGATGTATTGGGCGAATCTTACAACCTTGCTGAAAAAAGATTACTCCAAATGGAGAAAAAAAAGAAAAGTGACCCTTATTTTCGTGTCAAATACAATAAATAAATAAAAAGTATGACAGTGACAATTTCATCGCAGGGTTGTTACTTACTTTCTGTCATTAAAAAAAGTAGTGAGATTACAAAATTACGAAAGTCTTCGATGCCTCAGCTCAAACATCTAGTAGTATGTCTATAAACGACATTCAGTACGTTGGTCCGGTGGTCCAAGGTGACCTGTTCTCAATATTGGTAAGGTTTAGACAACGTTCGAGAACGTCTTGTGCACAATCAATTAAGCACCTATCTTTTAAAACACAATCTTTTAAATCCCTTGCAATCCGGTTTCCGTCCTGGCCATAGTACGACTACTGCACTTTTAAAAATCACGGATGATATTCGATATGGTATGGAGAAACAAAAGCTTACCATTCTCAAGTTGCTTGATTTTAGTAACGCATTTAATACTGTGGATTTTGATATCTTGTTAAGCATCCTACGCTCTCTCAATATATCTCCAAAATTAAAAATACAGATCCATACATTTTTATCGTAATTTTGGTAAAAAGACATAATAATCCAAATATTCTGACCTTCTGTGTTCGTCCGTCGTACCATCGTCCGTCTTGTAGAATCACGGTGGCGCCACCTAGATGAGTTTAATTTTGCAACAAATTCGATTTTCCCACGGGAATGATATGTTCTTCCGCTAAAAAAAAAAATA
Organism: Parnassius apollo; assembly: GCA_907164705.1. NCBI lineage: Eukaryota > Metazoa > Arthropoda > Insecta > Lepidoptera > Papilionidae > Parnassius > Parnassius apollo. The sequence continues at coordinate 1,961,263 of CAJQZP010001616.1, read as the reverse complement.
GCCTATGTCACTCTACAGCCACCGAACTATCCCCATACAAAAATTATGCCATGCCGACGCTCTGTTGCGACGTGAAAGAAGGATAAACTTGTGCAACATATTCGATTTTCCCACGGGAATGATATGTTTTTCCGCGGAAAAAAGTAGCCTATGTCACTCTACAGCCACCGAACTATCCCCATACAAAAATTCACCATGCCGACGCTCTGTTGCGACTTGAAAGAAGGACAAACAAACAAACACACTTTCGCTTTTATAATATTAGTATGGATATTTTAACAAGACGAGAACACTATTAAATATTAAGTAATTCCTTCATGACGAAAATTCTAATAATATTTCCTTGTTCAAACTATTTATTTTATCAAAATAATTTTGTTATCATATTTTGCTCTTCGTCCCGTTAATTATCAGCTTCTATTTAAAATATATTTAAATACTACTTACTGGACTGAATATTGTACCATTACCGTTACAGCCTTTTAAAGTCAAGTGATGAATATAGTCCTCATACATAAATTGCCTCATGGGATGGATATTTGCCATAGTAGCCAAGCTTCCCAAGCGGGTTGGCAACAGCCGTTTTTTTAGTTTTAGTCGTTATTAGAAAGAAGCTACTGACCATTCCCTGATTTGTTTCCCTTTGTCTCCTATCTCGACACCTACGGGACGATGTGAGGTAGTGGACATTCTTACACGGCCATCACATAGTATACTTAGCAAATAGCAAGGTTAGATTCAAATATATATATATATATATATATATATACGGACTCAATAAGCCGAGGAGTTCAAACAACTTTGCTGAATTTGATAATATTAGGCGTTTAGTTGCAACAGAAGTATATATAAGGCTGGTTGGAAATTTCAAGACGTCAGCGACTGGGTCTCATATATGCACCAGTGTGTTAGACTGAGAACAAAAATTTAAATTCTCATATATATGAGTATTTGAATTATTTTCAAAAATTAAAGGGAAGTTGATATGGAATTTACGTAACGCAAAACACGCAGAATTAAGAATTTGAATAATTGAGTTAATTATATGAGTAAGTTGCTCTACGGTATTTCTGCCTGTCATAAGATCGTTGACGTAAAAATCCCATTTAATTATTTCAGATATACTTTCATCCGAGCACTCCTTTGATAACTGTAATAAGCATCGTGTGCTCAGGAAAGGTGCTGATGCTGTACCATACGTTACCGTGTTTAACTGACATTGCTTTATCGGAAGCTCTTAATCGTCACGCCATAGGGTCATTTGCAGATGGCGCTGTTTTATGGTTTAAGACATTTATTTCTCAAAAAGTATACAATTCACTTATCATGAGAAATAACAAGTTAATAATTAGATACTAAATAAATAAACTTATGAAGAACGGCAGGTACCTGTAAAATATGCTCTGTTAAGTAGTAGATACGCACAATCTTGTTACTTGTTGTAGGTAATAAGAAAAGTACGTGTACAATTACATATCGTTATTGAAAGACGTTATTTAACAGTGGTAGAGCCACGCGGCAGCTTTGCTGTCGCACGTATGGGCCGGCTCAAACCGGGGTGGTACCACGACCTCACAGAATACCGGCGTGAAGTGGAAGCTCTGCTTCCGCGTTTCGTCCGGTGAGTGCAGGTGGCCGGAGGCCCAAATCCCCCCCCCCATCAACATGGTAGCGGAATTAAATGATAGACTACCCCAGGAGGGTACCAGCACCCCCGGAGAATCCCTCGCTGAGCATCCACGACCATGTTTCTCCACTTCTGAGCGTGGGTGCTCAGCATGCCCCGCGTATTCTGGGGGGGGGGGGGCAATATTCCGCTCAAGACTAAAACTGCTCGGGGCAAACGGAGCAACAAGACCAAGGCGACCCCTGCCACGCTGTCCGTGAATTTCTGCAATATCAGGGGACTTCACTCTAACCTAAACGCCGTCCACTACCATCTCGAGACGGCGAGGCCGGCTCTGCTCTTTCTGACCGAGACGCAGGTGTCCTCTCCGGCTGATGTCTCGTATCTCTCCTGCCCGGGGTACAAACTGGAACACTCCTTTGTGTCTCGGGCTGGAGTTTGCGTTTACGTCAGAGAGGACATCTGTTCTCGACGCCTCGGCAGACTTGAAGGTTCGGACCTGTCCATCCTTTGGCTACGCGTAGACAGCGACGACCATCCGCGCGTCTACGGGTGCCTCTATAGGTCCCATAGCGGTAATGCCGAAACAGACCGACTCTTCGACCACGTCCAAATGGCTGCAGATTCGTTGCTACAGCAGATCCCCTCCGCAGAGATCGTAATCCTCGGCGACTTTAACGCCCATCACGCCGAATGGCTCGGTTCACGTTTAACCGATCATGCGGGGAGATCTGTTCATGATTTTGCCTTGGCATATGGTCTGACACAACTGGTTACTTCGCCTACGCGGATTCCAGATGTGGAGGATCATGCACCTTCCCTGTTGGACCTTCTGCTGACCTCTCACCCGGACGGATATCAGATTTCCGTCGACGCCCCTTTAGGCTCCTCGGACCATTGTCTTATCCGGAGTGTGGTGCCACTCACGCTGAAATCGCGGTTGCATTCTGCAGGCTGCCGCCGTGTTTGGCACTATAGGTCAGCCGATTGGGATGGGATGCGGTCTTTCTTTGCATCCTACCCTTGGGGGCGGGTTTGCTTCTCGCCGGATGATCCCAACGTTGTTGCGGATTCTGTCGCTGATGTGGTACTTCAGGGTATGGAACTTTTTATTCCTTCCTCTGTGGTGCCCATTGGAGGCAAATCTCAGCCATGGTTTGGTCGCTCCTGTAAAATAGCATCATGCTATAAGCAGGAGTGCTACCGAGCCTGGGCTGACGCATCAGCATCCAGGGATGTAAACACCAGCGCTCTAAAAAAGAAGTATAATTCCGCCTCTAAGTCCTTCAAAAGAGTTATTGCCAAGGCAAAGTCAGAGCACATAGGCAGAATTGGCGAGAGACTAGTTCGTCTTCCTTCTGGAACCCGTGCATTCTGGTCTCTCGCCAAGGCTGTCCAGGGGAATTTCTGTCAGCCATCTCTTCCATCTCTGCACAGGGAGGACGACTCACTGCACCGCAAAGGAGAAAGCCGATCTTCTAGGCTCTTTCTTTGCGTCTAACTCGACTCTCGATGACGGGGGGAGTACGCCGCCGACCATCCCGCGGTGTGAGTGCTCCATGCCGGAAGTGCAGTTCACTCAGCGCTCGGTTCGCAAAGCACTCCTCTCACTGGACATCTATAAGTCGAGTGGGCCTGATGGAATTCCCCCAATTGTGCTGAGGACGTGTGCTCCAGAGTTGGCACCGGTTTTAACGCGTCTTTTCTGGTACTCCTACTCCCTAGGCGTAGTCCCAAAATCATGGAAGACGGCTTTCGTCCACCCGATCCCTAAAAAAGGCGACCGCTCAGACCCGTCCAACTACCGGCCTATCGCCATCACCTCCTTGTTCTCCAAAACAATGGAGTCCATTGTAAACTGCCAGCTCATGAGGTACCTTGCGGATCACCAGCTGATTAGTGACCGCCAATACGGTTTTCGCCGTGGTAGGTCAGCTGGTGATCTTCTGGTCTACCTAACTCACAGATGGGCGGAGGCAGTAGAGTCCAAGGGGGAGGCATTGGCCGTTAGTTTGGACATTGCGAAGGCCTTCGATCGGGTTTGGCACAAAGCGCTTCTTTCGAAGCTCCCTTCCTATGGGCTTCCCGAGAAATTGTGCGATCGGATCACCAGTTTTCTTGCAGATCGGAGCATCAAGGTCGTTGTAGACGGTGCAAGCTCCGATTGCAAGCTTATTAATGCTGGTGTTCCACAGGGCTGCGTGCTATCGCCAACGCTGTTTCTTCTGCATATCAGTGATATGTTGCAAACTCGTAGCATTCAGATATCTATGCAGATGACAGCACTGGTGATGCTCTTTACACCGGCCGAGCCAATATTTCTCGGGAAAACGTCTCTGAGTGCTGGACGGAGTCTCGGATTGGGGGCGACTAAATCTAGTCCAGTTTAACCCCCAGAAGACACAAGTTTGCGCGTTAACCGCTAAAAAGAACCCCTTTGTCGTATCCCCTCAGTTTCAAGGCACTCCCCTTGTTGCCTCAGCCAGTATCGGAATCCTCGGCGTCGACATATCGAGTGACGTGCAGTTTCGTGGTCACTTGGAAGGGAAGGCCAAATTGGCCTCTAAAAAGCTTGGCGTGCTCAGCAGAGCGGGACAGTATTTCATGCCGGCACACCGCCTGCAACTTTACAAGGCGCAGGTTCGGCCGCTTATGGAATACTGTTCCCATCTCTGGGCTGGGGCTCCCCAGTACCAGCTCCTTCCACTTGACCGCATCCAGCGCAGAGCGGCTCGAATCGTCGACGACCGAGTGCTTTCTGCTTCTCTTTGCATTTTCTTTCGCATATACCATGAGGAATGCTCTGAGGAATTGTTAGGATTAATCCCAGCCGCCAAATTTCGTGAACGCACTACACGGCAAACGTCCCGATACCATCCACACCATCTGGATGCTTGGCGGTCCACCACTGTACGTTTCAAATGGAGTTTTCTTCCGCGTACAACCTCTCTGTGGAATAATTTACCACCGGCGATTTTTCCGGACCGATACGACCTGGGGACCTTCAAGAAAAGAGCTTACTCCTTTCTAAAGGGCCGGCAACGCACCTGCAATTCCCCTGGTGTTGCGGTTGATCATGAGCGGCGGTAGTCACTTAACATCAGGTGAGTCACATGCTCGTTTGCCCCCTCTTCTATAAAAAAAAAAAAAGAAATTCTATAGCAATTACACATAGTTCATATTTACTAGCAATTTAGATGTTATTTTTATGTCAATGTTTATATTTTAAACAATTGGTAAAATCAAATTAATTAAAGAAATAACATTAGCTTTTGGAATAAGTTAATGGTATTTAAAATCGAGAAAAATCTTTTAAGATGTGGTGCTTTAATGTTTTTTGTATAAAATAAAGGACTGGATCTCTTTTATGTTATTAAGCAATTTATTATATAACTCTGCTCCTTCGTATAATTTTGGAGTAACAAGTACTTGGTGATACATTTTCTCGATGTCAGCCGAAACGACATACTTGTGTTGTCTAAACCTTACCAATATTGAGAACAGGTCACCTTGGACCACCGGACCAACGTACTGAATGTCGTTTATAGACATACCACTAGATGTTTGAGCTGAGGCATCGAATACTTCCGTAATTTTGTAATCTCATTACTTTTTTTAATGACAGACAGTAAGTAACAACCCTGCGATGGAATGTCTGTCATACTTTTTATTTATTTATTGTATTTGACACGAAAATAAGGGTCACTTTTCTTTTTTTTTTCTCCATTTGGAGTAATCTTTTTTCAGCAAGGTTGTAAGATTCGCCCAATACATCCGGAGAATCACGAAAATGGATTTACACGCAGAATCTGCCATTTTTATCGCGGTAGGTGGTATCATTGTATAATATCTCTCTTATCTTTGAAGGAAGCAGTGTCTGCAGGTAATTCCCTAGAGTTCCCAGAATATCGAGAGTTGCTGTTGAATTACCTTACTAAAATTACATACAATCTGGTTTGTATTACTGCAACATTTCTCCATTAAAAGTCAGTTTCTATTGTCATAGTAAATTACACGCAGGACAGCAGCGTGAACATCACAATTATTTCTATATATTGCTCGAAATTATTTACAAAACAGATAAATTATATTCATACAAAAACTATCATAACAATTTTATAATAAAACACCACACTAAACACTATAAAGACACCAGAAAAATCCAAAAATCAACACAATGACACGCCACACTTAAAAGGCGTACGAAATAAACCTATATTATAATTTTATATTATAAATACCATAAACTAACCGAGTTTTTATTGCATTAGAGGATAGAAAATTTCACATGGAGCCCATAATACCAAAATTTTTCATAGACAAGTAGTCTCTAAATATAAGTTTTTATGGTTTAAAGTACTGTGGGTGGGTGTGGTCGAATCCGGTTGAATTTGACAGAATATCGCCTTGGTCGGATCCGACCGTGTGCATATTGAATGGTTAATGTGTTCATTTATTAAAAGACGCGTGTTATCAATCAATCGCAGAGGAGCGACCAAGCGATTGGATAATATATGGAAGGGACTGTTACTGAACTTATGACTGCCTTAGCCTCCCTCTAAATATGACAATAAATAGTGGAATTCGCTTATATTATCTACAGTATCATTTTTATGAATTAAGGATAAGTACATGTCCCTGAACTCTAACCATAAACATCAAATAAAGATATTGTTTAATTTGCAACCCTCCGCTATAAAAATAAATTGTATTGTATTGGGAGGTATTATTGTATTGGGTTTTGCTTAGTACAATGTCTCCAATCTTCACGACAAGGTCTTCTTGACAATGCATCTGCGTTGCCATGAGATTTCCCGCTGCGATGTCTGATAGTAAAGTCGTATCCCGGCTGCTGCTGGGTGGTGATGTTAGCCGCACTTCCCTTCTGAGATCGTTCACCTTTCCTTTCTAGGGTTCGCTTAGGGCAGCTGGATCGAAGATGGCCCCTTTCCCCACGGCCATAGCACCTAGGGCTGTATCTTTTATTGTGGTCGCGAACCGTAACTGCTGCAACCTCCCTAGCGCGAGGTGAACAATGATCCTGTCGCCGCCCGGCAGTGCCGTTAGCTGCACTACCCTCCTGATACCGTTCACTTTCCCTTTCTGCGGTTCGCTTAGGGCAGCTGGATCGAAGATGGCCCTTTTCCCTGCAGCCATAGCACCTAGGGCTGTATCCTTTATTGCGGTCGCGTACCGTATCTGCTGCAATCTCCCTGACGCGATGGGAACGATGATCCTGCCGCACGGCTTCCACCTCTAGTGCATGGGCCAAGGCGTCCTTAAGCGTGTCATGGTGCCCGAGTCTCACAGCAGCTCTTACTTCAAGGTCGCGGATGCCGTCGACGAATGCCTCAACCAGGTTCCCTTCATTGAGCGCAGGTACAGACTGGTATACTTTTCGAACCATCTTCTCCACCTCAAGGGCCCACTGCTGCAGGTTTTCGTTGCTGCGTTGCACGCGATCTTTAAGCTGCGCGCGAGAGACGTGTTCCAGGTGAGCGTTGCCATATCTCGCCTCCAAGGCCTCAAGGAGCTGCTCGTAGGTCACTTTCTTACCGAGAGCTTCCAACACAGTTAAGGCTTGGTCGCGCAGGCCTAGGGTGAGTGCAGTCATGGCTTGGCTTTTTCCTCCATGACGGCCTCGAACTGGATTTTGTAGGCTGACCAGTAAGAGGTCCCGTCGAACGGCGGCACTTTGAATCCACGTAGCGAAGGTGTTGTAGCTACTACGGGAGCTGTTGTTCCATCCCCAAGTTTGAAGTCGTCCAGCGTTTTCTTCACGTCAGCCATAACGTTGGCAACCCGATTGTTTACTTGGTCGATTCGGGTTTCTGCTTCCGACAGGCGGTTGTCATGTTGAGCAACCTTATCCTTCACCTCCCGTATCTCTTTTCCGAAGGTAGCGTGAAGGTCCTTCATGAGGAGCATCTGCTCTTCCTTATCGCGTTGGAGTTGCTCTTCTAAACGACGGGCCTGTTCCTCCTGCCGGCGGGCCTGTTCCTCCTGTCCGCCCCGCAGCTGCTCTTCCAAACGACGGACCTGTTCCTCCTGTCGGCGGGCCTGTTCCTCCTGTCGGCGAGCCTGTTCCTCCTGCTGCTCTTTCAACAGACGGGCCTGTTCCTCTCGTCCGCGCTGCAGCTGCTCCTGTAGCATCGCCATCAGAGCACCTAAGTCAGGTGCTGCAGATGTAGGAGCTAATGACGGGCCCGCAGCCTCCGTGGCTGGCAGTTGGCCCTCCGACGTCTGCGCCGTTGCACCACCAAATCTCCGCTGGTCCGTCTCATGCTGGCGTTGACTGCGGGTACGGACACCCTCCGTTTCCTCTTTAGGTAAAATCGGCATGATTTTATCCCACTTCTGACACCAATTGTTACGAGCTTGAGGTTCGTGACAATAACAATAAACAATAACCATTACGCCATTTAGTAATGCGATTAAGTAAAGACGTCGCAGCAGCGGATTGGGACAGCCACATGAACTGTATGTACCTATTTAACTAAGCAGAGCTTTCGGGAAAAGTGTATGAGCGTGTATTGAATATTCATATGCTTACTAGCTGGTCCAGCAGACGTTGTTCTGCCTTTCCGGTAGTTGGCGCGATTAGCTTAACTCCTAATTCACTACGAGTATATCACAGTACAATAACATAATTATTATAGACTTGACCACAGCGCCATCTATTGGGTTCAGATTTTGTGATGCCACTAAACCAACATTTAATTTGTTGTATAATATGTGCTGTGAAGTGTGAATATTGTGAAGATGGATTGAAGCCCCGACTTCAAAACATAAAATATTTAATTTTTAATCTTAGTTGTTGTTGTTTTTGCCAACGAACTCCTTTCCTAAGCAGAAACGAAGTCTAACCACTTAAACTAACTCTGTGGTAGGACTTTTTTCCTATCTTTTTCGTTCATTCACTTTGAAGTATACACTTTTTTATAGATGAAAATGCATCTGTAGTTTTCTTTTTTTGAAATAACTTGCAGGTGTCCATAGGCTGCATTAGCCACTTATCATCAGGTTCTTCTCAGGATTATGTTCGTTTGTCTCGTCAATTTAATATAAAAGAGAAGCATTAGTTAATCTATGAACGTTGCATTAAATTCTTAGAACATAGCGGGAAACAGTGTTGTAGCAATAAACACGTAAAGGCGTAAGTGCTGCGCCAAATATAAATACTCGTACTCTCAGAACTTCGTTTATTAATTCTTTCGACTTATGATTAAACATATGATAATACACCTATATATTTAGCGAATTACTAGCCTGAACAATAAGTTTTCAAACATTATGTTATACGTTAATGTGCTAAGCGATTTCATTTACTTTCTGGAATTAAAAGGAATAATATAACATGTTTTTTTATAGCATACCTAATCGTGACCAAAAAGTGTGACAAACGAACACGCAGTCCAGCCGATAGCAATGAATGCTATTGTTCATTGTCATCTATATCTACTCCCGATTGAGAATCAAAATGCAGGTGCGTTGTCACCCCTGCGGACTTAGATGAAATGCCTCGTATCCAGTAAAAGGATCTCCAACTCACTACACCCACCATACGAAACAACATCATTAAGCTGCTATTTTACGCTGGTATTCTATGATAGCGTGATCCTTCTCCGGTCACAGGAAATACTATATTATGATATTAGAGTTACAATATATACTATATATTGTAATTCTCATATCGTGGTTCTAATATATGGTTTTGAAGTCTCCAGTTCAAATCAATTATTGGATTTTGCTGACAAGAAGTTTGTAGAAAAGAAGTCCTCAGTAGCAGCCCGGCGTCAGGAAGTTAGCGGTGTTACACCAAGCCTCGAAAAGCACGTAAAGCCGTTGTTCCTGCACCTGATCTCCCTCCGGTCGTGTCGGATTATCATTCGATCGGAATATGAGATTGGAATAATACTAGTTTTTACTGAATTTATCGCGTATATTTAACTTTTTAAATACCCGACGTTTCGAACGCTTTACAGCACTCATGGTCACGGGCGGGACTGAGATGTTCAACGTCCATATGCCATAGTTAACCGCGGTTACCATAGATTAAAATTTAACTTTTGTTCCGATCTATGCAGTATGAACTTATGGTATCTTGAAGTCATGCAGTCATAGACTGCAGACTTCTCAGAAAGTCTGCAGTCTGTGAACACGTACAGGATCGCCCCCGTCACTACATCAGATTTGATAGACCGCAAATCCTCGCTAAAGAACACCGATTCCTTCCAAGAATGATTCGCGAGGCTATTGAAATCAAAAAACATCCTAATTTCAATAGAGAAGATGGCTGGGTGCTACCATCTGCTTGGGATCCTATAATAAATAAAATTAAATCCCAACCCAAGCATACAACTGCAAGACTTCAAGATACCATAAGTTCATACTGCATAGATCGGAACAAAAGTTAAATTTTAATCTATGGTAACCGCGGTTAACTATGACATATGGACGTTGAACATCTCAGTCCTGCCCGTGACCATGAGTGTAAAGCGTTCGAAACGTCGGGTATTTAAAAAGTTAAATATACGCGATAAATTGTTTAAAAACTAGTATTATTTCAATGTGTAGTGTTCGCGTAAATATAAGAAATCATTATATGAGATTGTCTTTACTATAAATACAAATACCCACACAACACTGCACAGATGACTAGTCTCCTGTGATGCTGGCCGCTGAGAGTCTGGAGGACTGCAATCACCACAGCACACCTACCAGGCGTGGCGATTAAGGTAATCTTTCTTATAACGGGTAAGATCCATGTTCAGCAGTGGCTCATACGGGCTGTTTGTGAAGATAAAGATAATATTGATATTGTGCCGTAATATTGCGAGGTACGAATGGAAACATTTTAATTCCAAGAATTTACGCTAAGTGTATAATAAAAAATATTAGTAGTGTATAGTAAGTAACAGTAAAGAGATACCATTTTTGCCTTTTCTTGTGTGTAATAGACTAAAAAACGCAGTAATAGTTTTTAAGGAGCCAGTTACCTATATCGCTATTTAACGTACAATTTGAAACTTTTCAGAAATTCTCATCGTGTAATATTATATGTCTTGGCATTTAAATAAAGTAATATATAAATTGAACTTGTATACAATAAAACCAATGCGTATAATGTCCCCATTGATTTAAATAAGTGTTTTCCAAAATGTTTAAAGTATGTAAGTGCTCCAATGCAAGCTTCAATTTTAAAATCAATAGGAGTGTGCAATCGTCCACGTTCATCAATCATGCGCTGTTCAAAATGGGCATACGCCATTAGTTATTCGTGAAGTAATGCTTGCCGTATACTTCTCAAATAATCAATTATTTTTCTTTGAAAAAAAAAGGGTAAAATGTGGTGATAACAATCAAAAGCTATTAACAGTGAAAGTGGAGTGGAGTGGAATAGGGAAGAGTTGAGTCTTGTTGAGCCAGTATAAAGTAACTCACTAGCCTAGCCGCTATAATGATTTGATAAATTTTATACATGGTAGAGCCATGCTGCAATTATATTAGTAATATAATTGTATATGAATGGGTCGGCTCGACCGGGGGAATATCACGCTCTCACAGAATACCAGCGTAAATAGCAGCTTAATGCCGCTGTGTTTCGTATGGTGAGTGTAGAGAACCAGAGACCTTTTTTACCGGAAAAGAGGCATTCTAACTAAGTCCTTATGGCTAACAACGTATCTGCATTTTGATTCGCAAACGAGGGTAGATGTAGATGTCTATGGGCCACAACAACCACTTACCATCAGGTAGACTGTGTGTTCGCTTGTCAATCTTATCTTATAAAAAAGTGCAGAGGTCAACCCTTAAAATAGTACTGTGTTCTAAACTGAACTTGACAAATCTTAACAATTATAGCCCGTAAATTTCCTATTCTGGGAAATCTCATTAAGATTCCAATTGTAAATGCCGATCAGTTGTCGAACCTCGGCGTTAGTTGAATTTCACCTGTCACTTCTACATACTCAATTCTCCAAAAGTTCTAAATCTTGCTGTTTGTTTCCAATCAACTTTAAATTAGGTCAACTAAATTAAGAAAATCAATAATTTAGTTATGTGAGCCGATATTCATAAGTTATGTTCATTATAAAATAAATAGTAGTAGTATATCATTTTATTGAAGTTAAATTGCTTGCTACGAAAATAACTAAATGATGTCGTGTGTTCTCCGGGGAGTTTTAACGACTTTTGCTTGCGTTTCATGTTTATGAGGAAACTGTATACTTAAAAAAATATGTAAAAAACGAAAATGAAGTAAAACGTTGTGATTGTACTATTTGAAAAGAATAATTTAAGAAGTTGGTGACGGATGATATCGGTTGAGTGCATAATATTCCAATGTAAACTTTTAAATATGTTTATTTTGGTATTTGTATTGCTAGTATAATACAAATGTACGCTTGAAGAGATTATGATATGTTGGCAACAGAAAGAGTTATATCAAATATAAGTAAGTTATATAAGATGTTGAATTCATATATAACTTCCACTAAAGATGAATATTTTGACGATCATGCAAAAATATTTTTTAAAATTGTAATCAGATGACATTCAGTCCTCATTTACTTCATAGTTGGAGCCAAACAAATTGTTCGTGCACATTATAGTTCCTCAAACTTGGCTAAGCAAACGTGCAAGTGGTCAGCATAAATATACGGGCACCTACTTTTATTATATGTATGAAACGAGATATATTACTGAATTGTGAACAGATTGTATTAATTTTTATTTTATTAAAAAGGTTTTACCTCAAGGAAGGTTTCATTTAAATTTGAAAAAATATTCCGACCATTAGGATAAAATATATAGGGTGAGGTTTTGATGTAACTATTTAGTAGACATTCTACAAGTTACAGTGAGGTTGTGATATTGTTTTCGCCTAAAAACATAGTATAAAATAATTAAACTTAGAAAATAAACTAAGAGTACACATAAGTATAGCTTGCTTATATATACTGTTATCGTTACAGCCAATTAAAGTCTACTGCTGAACATAGGCCTGCCCCATTGATTGCCTCATAGGAGTGATATTTGCTATAGTTGCCACGCATGTCAAGTGGGTTGGCAAGTTTATTATTTAAGTTGTTGTTATATATGTACGCTGCTGATCGTCTCCTGGTTTGTTTCCCACTGTCGCCTCATACGACACCTACGAGATGATATGGGGTAGCGGATATCCTTACATCGCCACTGCATGGTAAAAGCTTGCTTATGTATACTATAAGTACAAACCTACTTCAAAATAATAAAAATAATAAAATAATTTTCAGTGAAGTAATATTGTACCATGTATACCACGAATTTCAGATGCTATTAAAGTATGCAAAATAATCAAGTGTTTCTGTATATTATATGGAAATTATTTTATTCATGTTAATTCTTTGAAGACAGTTTAGTTTCAGTCACAAAACACGACTAGTAATACTGATAAAATATGGTTTCCAATGTTTATTTATTTATTTATTTAAAACTTCATATACACAAGTGGTATATAGGCGGACTTAATGCCTAAGGCATTCTCTCCCAGTGTATGATGATGGGTGACCTTGGGATGATGCAGAGATAGAATGAAGTAGGTGTAATAAAAAGTTAATATGCGAATATTAAAATAAAATAACAAAAAAAAATTGTAATACATGGAAATAAAATACATAAGATATAAATGATACATCGCAAAAAAATAGATAAAATTAAGTATAATAAAATGAAAAATAAAATAACTAAGATAATATAAATGTATAATACATAACTACATATTATAATGCCAGATGTATGTAAACTCATAAATATATACAAATATACATGTTATCAAATAAATTTACAAAAATATATTAATATTCATACACATATATGTATATAAAATGTATAATATACATAATAACAATAAGAAATTATATATATATATATATATATATATATATATATATATATATATATATATATATATATATATATATATATATATCATCATCATCATTACAGCCCTTCACAAGTCCACTGCTGAACATAGGCCTCCCCCAAGTAATGCCACAAAGCACGGTCCTGAGCCACCTACATCTATCGACTTCCTGCATGACTTACCAGGTCGTCACTCCATCTAGTGGGGGGGTCGCCCTACACTACGCCTACCGGTACGAGGCTGCCACTCGAGAACCTTTCTTCCCCATCGGTTATCAGTTCTTCGAGCTATATGGCCGGCCCATTGCCACTTCAGCTTACTAATCCGTTGGGCTATGTCGGTCACTCTGGTTTTACTGCGGATATCCTCATTTCTGAGTCTATCACTCAGAGAAACTCCAAGCATAGCCCTCTCCATAGCTCGCTGAGCGACCTTAAGCGTCCTCATACGGCCAGCAGTGAAGGACCACGTCTCAGATCCGTAAGTCATCACTGGCAACAAAAAAAATATATATATATATATATATATATATATATATATATATATATATATATTTAGAAAGAAATTATTTTATTCATGTTAATTCTTTGAAGACAGTTTAGTTTCAGTCACAAAACACGACTAGTAATACTGATAAAATATGGTTTCCAATGTTTATTTATTTATTTATTTAAAACTTCATATACACAAGTGGTATATAGGCGGACTTAATGCCTAAGGCATTCTCTCCCAGTGTCATGATGATGGGCTGACCTTGGGATGATGCAGAGATAGAATGAAGTAGGTGTAATAAAAAGTTAATATCCGAATATTAAAATAAAATAACAAAAAAAAATTGTAATACATGGAAATAAAATACATAAGATATAAATGCTACATCACAAAAAAATAGATAAAATTAATTATAATAAAATGAAAAATAAAATAACTAAGATAATAAAAATGTATAATACATACCTACATATTATAATGCCAGATGTATATAAACTCATAAATATATACAAATATACATGTTATCAAATAAATTTACAAAAATATATTAATATTCATACACATATATGTATATAAAATGTATAATATACATAATAACAATAAAAAATTATATATATATATATATAATATATATATATATATATATATATATATATATATATATATATATATATATATATATAAACTGTTACTATGATGATTCTGCCAATTTATTAAGTAAGTGTTCCCGAACCTTCATCTTGAACGCGTACCGATTGCTAGCCATCCTGATTTCGAGAGGGAGTGCGTTCCAAATTGAATGGGGAAAGAAGAATGAACGAGTCCAGAGCTATGGGAGGGATATAGGAGAAGAAGGTTGATCGTAGAGCGGAGGTTTCTCTCATGACTAGCACTAAGCAACTGAAAGTAAGGAGATAAGTAGGAAGGGGAAGTTGGAGACATCAGGATAGAATAAAGGGTGGTGAGTGCACGCAAACAACGGCGTTGATTAATAGATAACCATTTGAATTGAGATCGATACGTGGATACATGGTCATACTTTCGAAGATTGAAAATGAATCGAATGCAGTTATTCAGAAGATGGTCATATTTGTTGAGAAGATCTGCATTTTGGCTAACGGTCGTTGTTTGGACTTTCCAACTCAAAGGAGAATCAATTAATAAACCTAAATCCTTCACAGTGGAACACAATTGAATCTCAGTACTATTAAAAAAGATAGGAGGTAGAGCTACTGTTTTCAATCTCTGGATCATCGGACGGCTACCAATTATTATGGCCTGACACTTCGAAGGGTTGACCATTAGGCCAAAACTGTCAGACCAGTTCTTAATGTACTCAAGGTCCCTGTTAAGTATGTCCACCGCTGTAGAAATATCGTCAATACTCGCTTGTGTGTACAATTGCAAAGTCATCAGCATACAGATGATACGCAGACTGAAGGTTTTGAGTAATGAGATTAATAAATATAGAAAACAACAAAGGAGATAATATGCCGCCTTGAGGGAAATCAGCATGTATGTCAAGCCAGCTAGATGATAGCTCATCGATGCGAACCGACTGCTGGCGCCCCTCGAAGATATGATGAAAACCAGTCCAGTGCTTCGGGCGAGATCATAGAAAGGGAAAGGATGGAAATTAGAATGTCATAACTAATGGTATTAAAGGCGTTCGAGAAGTCAACCAAAATCAACACAGTGACTTTAGTGTCCTCTATGCCTGCCCTAATCAGCACCACCAGTACCGCACTCCTGAAAGTAACATCATCAGTTACTTTCAGGAGTGCGGAAACGGTACTATGACCGGGCCTAAAGCCAGACCGCAAGGGACTTAATAAGTTATTACGAGAGATAAACTGCGAAAGTTGCTTGTGGACACAGGCCTCAAGGACCTTGGATAAGAGGGGAAGGATGGATATAGGTCGGAAATGATTGGGTAAAGTGGGTTTGGGATCTTTTGTAAGGGAATAACGTAAGCCTTACGCCACAGTGAGGGAAAATTACCAGAATCCAAGGAGAAGTTAATGATGTGCGAGATAACTGGGAGGATATGGTCAAGTATATAGATAATCATCCGTCGGCTGATGTTGTCGCAACCTACAGCATTAGATTTAATGAAAAGGATTATCTTCTTGATCTCATCCACAGCTACTAGAGAAAATTGAAACAGATTAATGTCAGGACGGGGTAAACCCATTAAGTGTTCAACAGTAAGACGCTTGGTCTGGTGATCAAGAGGACTGTTGGAGACAAAATGAAAATTGATATCATCCAGACCAATCGTCCTTTGAAACTCACAACGGTGTCGATTACCGATACCTATGGTTCCAAGGAACTTCCAGATATTAGCAGGGGAAGAAGATGAGATGTTACTAAGAATAAATCGGCGTTTGGCGTTGCGTATCATCTGATTGCACCGATTCCTTGCAACTTATATAAGAGAGACCACATTCACAATCTAACTTGTACACTCCTGCATCTTGTAGAGGCATATTACACTTAATGGATGGTAAAAATTGACTAATCTTCTTTGGCTGTTTGTAATATGTTTTAATGGAAGCTCGCTTAAAGATGTAGCCAACCTTGTCTGTGACTCCTCTTACATATGGTAGTACAGCAGGTACACGCTCGACTGTGGCCAGCTTCACTCAGTATATAGGTCAAACAAAAAGATCGATAAAAACCCGCGTGAAAGAACATATAGCTGACGCGAAGCACCGACCCTCCGGGAAGTCTGCAGTCTGTGAACATGTTCAAGATCGTCCCCACCATTACATCAGATTTGATAAACCACAAGTCCTCGCAAAAGAACACCGATTCCTACCAAGGATGATACGTGAGGCTATTGAAATTAAAAAAACATCCTAATTTCAATAGAGAATATGGATGGGTGCTGCCATCTGCTTGGGATCCTATAATTAACAAAATTAAACCCAAACCCAAGCATACCACTGCAAGACTTCAAGATACTGTAAGCTCGTTTTGCGTAAATCGGACCGAAAAATTAATATTAAAAAACTGAAGGTAGCCGGGCTAACTATGACATTGGGACGTCTAACATCTCAGTCCCCCCCGTGACCATGGATGCTGTAAAGCACCCGAAACGTCGGGAATTAAAAATAAGTAAAATCAGTTAAATAAACGCGATAAAATCCGTAAAATTTAGTTTTATTCAATGTGTAGTGTTCGCGTAAATTTAAGAAATCATTATGTGAACCAGTACGGACTGGTAACAGCAAATAAAATTCGCCGATTTGAAGATCTTAAAACCAAGCGCGCATGATATATAACATCTTTAAATTTCTTGAAGAGATGCAGAGACCATAATCTCATTCCTACGTGTGTCAAAATATCAACAAAAAGGACATTCGAGGAAGCGCTAAGATCTTAAATCAGGCAAGTAAAAAGTTGCTACGAACGGTGATTCAGCAGAAACGGTTCGATTTACATTTCATAAACCACACCATAGACAATTTATCCAGTGAACTAAAGACAGTTTTAACGACATTTGATTTTAATAATTGCATCAAAACTTTAAACAAACGAGAAACATCGAAATACAATGAATCCAAAAATAAACAAATAGAAAAATACCAAAAATTAACGATCGAATCAAATGCCAACCATCCAAGTCAACGTCAGAACGAAATACAACCGTTGACCACAGACGTAAACAACAAACAACGCACGGTCTATAATCTGTCAAAACATACACTGGACGAACCGACAATAAAGGTATTTAGCGAAGGGAATGAACTTCGCATTAACACCGCATAAAATCCCGTATGAAGAAATTATCTGCAGTGTTGAGGATTGTCTGTTTAAGAATAATATCGGTAAGGAAGATTTGGAGGCTATACGTCAAGATATTTCGTCCTTGTTACGTCGTAGTGCAGTGCCAAAACCAAACCTTCCTAAAGACGAATTTACAGCGTTGATTAACTTACGGAACAGACCAGAGCTAACGATTCTCCGCGCGGATAAAGGAAATGCTACGGTAATAATGGACACGTCAGAGTATAATTTTAAAATACTACAGCTTTTATCGGACGAAAGTACATACAAAAAAGGTCAAAACAGACCCCACAACTAACGGACTTAAAGCAACTGGCGATTTAATAAAGAAATAACATAACATAAACACTCACGCCTGTCACCCAGAGGGGTAGGCAGAGACTACAGACTTCCATTTGGCACGATCCTGACACACCTCTCTCGCCTCCTTCACATCCATACACCTCCGCATACATGCTCGGCGGTTAAGGGTACTCCTAATTTGGCCCGTTTTCAATAAATCGCCAATTTGGTCGATAAATTTTCGCCTAGGACGTCTCTTTCCGACTCTGACATTCACTTCTGCAACATAAATTTTCTTTGTCACTCTTTCCTCATTCATTCTTTCCACATGACCAAACCACCGAAGCATTCCTTTCTTAATCCTGGTCACAACATCATCTTGCAAACCACACTCTTCTCTTATTACACAATTTCTTACCCTGTCATTAAGATTCAGCCCTAACATACTCCTTAACGACCGCATTTCTACTGCATTCATTCTACTCTCGTGCTTCTTCTGCCACACCCAACTTTCACTACCATACGTTAAAGTAGGGACCAACACAGCATTGTGAATTGCCATACATACCTTTTTCGACACATTTTGACTCTTCACAATAGAGTGCAGGGCTCCATTTACTCTATTTCCCGCAGAATAAAGAATTACTCCGAAAAATTAAATCTCGACGTGAATTCGCTAATACCATCATGTACCAAACCACCGCGGTTGTATGGGTTACCAAAGATACACAAACCAAACGCTCCACTACGTCCTATAGTGAGCCAGATCCATTCACCAACTTGTAAGCTGACACTTGGCAAAAATACTGTCACCATTGAGAGGACATACCAGAGCACACACAAAGGATTCATACCATTTTGTTAGTGAGATAAAAAACCTACATCTCGCTGACAATGAAACTATGGTCAGTTTTGATGTTCAGTCACTATTCACATGCCTACACATTGAAGACTGCATCTCAATTGTGACTAGGAAGCTAGAAGATAATAACATGCCTGCTGAATATGCAGTATTACTCAAACACTGCCTCACATCTGGCTATCTATTGTGGAAGGAAGAGTTCTACAAGCAAGTAGATGGTGTGGCGATGGGCTCACCTGTATCTCCCATAGTCGCCGAGATATTCATGGAGGACTTCGAGGAGAAAGTCCTTCTTACTGCTCCTGTAAATCCAAGATTCTACAAGCGGTACGTAGACGACATTTTCACAATTTTACCATCTGACAAAGTAACTGCATTTTTAGACCACCTTAACTACATAAACTCTAAAATACAATTCACAACGGAGTTAGAGGCAAATAATTCTTTAGCTTTCCTAGATGTTTTAGTCATTCGAAATCCTAATAACACTATTGGTCACACTGTGTATAGGAAGAAGACCCATACCAACCGATATTTAAATGGTGAATCTCACCATCATCCTTCGCAGTTAGCTACCGTGGGTAAATCTTTGTTTCAGAGAGCACGAGGGATCTGTGACAGAAAACATCTGGCCGCCGAGCTTCAGCACGTCAAGCAAGTATTGCAAGACAACAAGCTTCGGGTCCCGCGCCTACGTCACAGTTACCGAGTGAAGCCGGCCACAGTCGAGCGTGTACCTGCTGTACTACCATATGTCAGAGGAGTCACAGACAAGGTTGGCTACATCTTGAAGCGAGCTTCCATTAAAACATATTACAAGCCGCCGAAGAAGATTAGTCAATTTTTACCATCCGTCTAGTTTAATATCTCTCTACAAGATCCAGGAGTGTACAAGTTAGATTGTGGCAATGTGGTCTCTCTCAGTATATAGGTCAAACAAAAAGATCGATAAAAACCCGCGTGAAAGAACATATAGCTGACGTGAAGCACCGACGCTCCGGAAAGTCTGCAGTCTGTGAACATGTTCAAGATCGTCCCCACCACTACATCAGGTTTGATAAACCACAAGTCCTCGCAAAAGAACACCGATTCCTACCAAGGATGATACGTGAGGCTATTGAAATTAAAAAACATCCTAATTTCAATAGAGAAGATGGATGGGTGCTGCCATCTGCTTGGGATGCTCTGCTGCAAGACTTCAAGATACTGTAAGCTCGCTTTGCGTAAATCGGACCGAAAAATTAATATTAAAAAACTGAAAGTAGCCGGGCTAACTATGACATTGGGACGTCAAACATCTCAGTCCCCCCCGTGACCATGGATGCTGTAAAGCACCCGAAACGTCGGGAATTAAAAATAAGTAAAATCAGTTAAATAAACGCGATAAAATCCGTAAAATTTAGTTTTATTCAATGTTTTAATCAATATTAAAAAGAACTTTAGCCGTGTGCCGTGTAATGATCGCGTGTGAAAATTTATCACCACATTTCGTCTTGTGGGTATCGCAAGGAAAGCCATAAGGGAACAGGTATTCCGGAAAAGCCTTATGGCTTGCGATACATTCATAGCTTGTAAAATGCCCAGGTCAACACCGGGCAGAAGCGTCATATTATGTTTCTAGCTACTTCTGCGGTCGTCAATCCGCCGATTGCAGTACCAGATGTTTTACACTTTTGGCACTTCTGCTCGTCGCTGGTTTGAGTAGTTTACGTCTGACGTAAGCGAGATGGTTATATAACCATCTACTAGAAGCAATATGATCTTTATGGCTAGTTGTCTCTTGCGATACCCACAAAATTAAATGCGGTGATGGATTCTCTTATACCGCCACAAACATACTTTTCTCTTATCACAATATTTCTCGTTCTTTCATTTTTTATTCGCTGGTGTGTGTAAACTTTGCTCTTACGTGGTGAAGCCATGCTGCAGCTATATTAGTAGTGTAGTTGTGGCACGAATATGTTGGCTCGACTGGGGAAGGATCACGCTCTCACAGAATACCAGCGTAAAATAGTAGGTGAGCGTAGAGAACCGGAGACTCTGTTTATATTAAAAAGTTGACCACGTATCTGCAACTCCCCAGGTATATGACTCCTTTTCCAGTCCATTTCGTTTGCCAGGAACACTGGACACGTGCCCTATATGCCCTTCGGGTAAAATCGGAAACGCCTGCATTTAACAATAATTATTCAAATCATACTGATTTGATTATCGGTTTGTAAATGTATCTAAAATGACGAACAATCGACTAACACCGATATAATTTTTTAACACTGAACGCAACTCAATCGTATATAATATCTATAACTACCATCGTCTTACTTCAAATCCAAGCCACAAAGCCTTTTCCATTTCGTTTACTCAGCACTCGCACAAGTGCATATTGAGATACTGTGTGGCGCGAGTTGTTACGTTAAAATATGCATTTCATTGTACAATACAGAGGTCATAGGTGGTAGGGCCACGCTGTAGCTATATTATGGTTGTAACACGCTCAACCGGGGAAGGAACACGCTCTCACAGAATACCAGCGTGAAATAGCAGTTTTGTTCTGCTGTGTTTCGTATGGTGAGTATAGAGTACCGGAGACCCTTTTTATATTAAAAGGTTGACCACGCATCTGCAACTCCCCTGGTATTCCAGTATCATATATTAGGGCACGAATTCTTAACAAAGATATAAACTTGCTAGAATGTTTAGAACTAAGTGAAATACATTTGGTTCAGTCGTCTTGACGTTAGAGTTTTATCTCTATATAACAAGGTACCAAATATTTATATTAGGTACCAAATAAAACCTAATATTGAAAGGCTGGCCACGTATCTGCAACTCCCCTGGTAATCCAGTAGTTCATGGGCGGCGGTCGACACTTACCGTTATGTGAACTACATGCTCGTTTGCTCTCTCTTCTATAAAAATATATAGCCGAAATAATACCTAATAGGTACTAAAATTTGTTATCGCTCAGATGTATAATCTATTACATGGTCCAAAGGTTTAAGCGCTCGTAATACCTTGATTTATTTCTTTGCAGAGGGTGTTGGCAACATATAAACATACTGGTTGGGAAGAAACTTCATGCTAAAGAAAATACGTAAAAAAAGAAAATAAGTTAAACGATGTGATAATACTCTTTAAGAAAAGAATTAAAGCATCGACCTGGGAATGACGGATGATATCGGTTGCGTGCATAATGTTCTAATGTAAAGTTTTAAATAAGTTTATTTGGGTATTTGTGTACTCATAATGAGTGTATGATAAATAACTCTTTGAAGTCTGTTTTACTTTTTTCTGTTTAGTTATTAGAGCTGATGATACTGATATTTAGTACAAATGTATAGGGATACACCTGAATAGATTATGGTATTGGCAACAGCAGGAGTTATATCAAATATAGAAGAGTTAAGTATATATGATGGTGAATTCCGTTCAAGGTTGAGTTACAGCCTAGATTGCGCTTAGCTCAGATTACCACGAAAGATTCTTGACGGGCATTCAAAAATATTTTTTTAAATTGTAATCGGATGACTCGTTTTGCTTCATCGTTGGAGCCAAAGAAATTATTTGTGCACATTATCCTATGCAAACGTGGTCTTATTCTAGTCGAGTCTCCATTCGTGCTACAGCCATATCAAACTTGAAGCGTAGCACCACCACGTTAAAATTTCCAAAATTATATTTTGTTTTCTTCGATTACATCTTGATAACACGTTGTCAAAAGTAAGTCAAACAGACGGAGAAATCGTGGCAGCCAGAAATTTGATCTCAGAAACAGTGTAAACAATAAACATACAAAGCGAATGTTATATGTAACAAGTCAATAATTTACGTTGCTTTCTTAAATACATGTTGCTAATGTACTGACATAAAATATTGATATGGCCGTATAGTAGTGGCAAAAATCATCACTTTATTTCAACCTATGAGTGTCGTAAGGGGCAATTATAAGATCTGTTGGAAAGTTCTAACTGCATCCGAAAGATGACTCAGAACGACGACGACAGAGGTGTGAAACGTCTGGTATTATTAAACCTAGTCTGATGACTACAGCAAGTTAACGTACTAAGTTTTTACGTGGTAGAGCCACGCTGCAGCTTGGTTGAAGCACAAATAGTGGCTCGAACGGAGAAGGACTACGTTATCACAGAATACCATCATAAAATTGCAGCATAATGCTGCTGTGTTTCGTATAGAGAACCGAAACCCCTTTTTACTCGAAACAAGGCTTTCTATCTCAGTCCTCAGAGTAGACAACGCATCAGTTTTTGAATCTTAATTAAAGATAGTTTTATTGTAGATGCCTATGGGTTACAGCATCACCTTACGATCAGATGGTTTGTGTGCTCGTTTGTCACCCTTGTGCTGAAAAAATATATTCATTTTTTATTTAGTATACTTATCTAGTATGTTTTCTGTCTACGTCTAAATGTATACAATTAATGGCAATAAGACGAATGTTTATGTCTATGCTTAGTCTATATACGGCTTTCGGTACCGT
The DNA here is from genome assembly GCA_907164705.1 of Parnassius apollo. Lineage (NCBI taxonomy): Eukaryota > Metazoa > Arthropoda > Insecta > Lepidoptera > Papilionidae > Parnassius > Parnassius apollo. Next base: position 1,937,805 of record CAJQZP010001616.1, on the reverse strand, counting down.
AGTGGCTTAGCTTTTGGTTGCGGTGCCACAGAGCCACGAGTTCAAATCCCGCACGGAATAAATGTTCGTTTGTCCTAAAAATATTTGTTCCAGGTCTGCACGTTTCATCGTCATCATCATCATTACAGTTCTTCACAAGTTCATTGCTGAACATAGGTTTTTTACGCCTCCCCCAAGTAATGCCACAAAGCACGGTCCTGAGCCACCTGCATCCATCGACTTCCTGCATATCTTACCAGGTCGTCACTCCATCTAGTGGAGAGTCGCCCTACACTACGCCTACCGGTACGAGGCTGCCACTCGAGAACCTTTCTTCCCCATCGGTTATCGGGTCTTCGAGCTATATGGCCGGCCCATTGCCACTTCAGCTTACTAATCCGTTGGGCTATGTCGGTCACTCTGGTTTTACTGCGGATATCCTCATTTCTGAGTCTATCACGCAGAGAAACTCCGAGCATAGCCCTCTTCATAGCTCGCTGAGCGACCTTGAGCGTCCTCATACGGCCAGCAGTGAAGGACCACGTTTCAGATCCGAACATAGGTCCGGGGATCTGAACATAGGTCTCCCCAAGGAATGCCACAAAGCACGGTCCTGAGCCACCTGCATCCATCGACTTCTTACCAGGTTGTTACTAAATCATACAGGTAGTTCTTTGAGCTATATGTGGCTCATGGATACTTCAGCTTACTTATCTATTAGACTATGTCGGTTACTTTGGTTCTACTGCGAATATAATTTTTAACTCTTACACGCAGAGAAAACGTCTGCATGTTTGTGTATTTAAAACGCCCCCACAATACAGGACAAAATTGTAGTGTGAGGGTTACGTTTAAAAAAATCTTTAGCAGCGACCAACCAGCGAAATATGTGTGATATGAAGTTGGGCCGTCAGACGTTTTTCTGCCCTATCCAGTAGGCGTCGCGATGAGCTTCAATGAATTTTAAAATTACACCCAATTAAGGTGTAATAATAAAATTTGTTGATAACTTGACTACTCTGTCATGATTTTTTAGCACTGGTTTAGCAATGAGTTGCACCACTAAGGGTTTAGTTTCTCACGGAAAATGAATTTGTATGGCCTACACACAAATACATATAATACTTGTTCCGGGTCTGAATGTTTGTTCTTATGGAATTTATGTATGTAAACCGCCCCCACGATACAGGACAAAATCCTAGTGTGAAGTTAACGTGATTTAAAAAAAATTCGATTCAAGCTCGATTCATTTAATAGTTACAGAACTGGTTATACTACTAATATACGCACGGACGAATAAAGATACATTTTATTATATAGAATGGGGAGCGACAAACGCACACACACTCCCCCAGATACTAAGTGGATGCTGTGGTCCATTGTCACTTACATTTATCCTCGATTAAGAATCAAAATGGAGATGAGTTGTAACCACTGAGGACTACGTTGGAATGCCTCGTTTCCAGTAAAAAGGTCTCCGATCCTCTACACCCACCATACGAAACAGCAAATTCTTTTATAATATATTTTAAGCTGTAAACCGTTTCAATATTAAGAATCCAGTAAGTAAGAGGACTTCGAGAAGTAGCTATTGCTAGAGCGTGCAGTAAATAAAGAATTGAAATAGTTACCTATTCCTTGCCATTCTAATTAGCAGTTAACAGTTATTTAGTGCTCGTCGTACAACGTAGTTTGAATGTGTATGACGCGTTAAATGGCCACGGATTAGCTTAATAGCTTCACGTCTGCTATCCTCGAGAGGATAGGCAAAGACCTAAGCAGCACAACATTTAGCCAAAAAATATTTATTTAGATAGAAAAATGTTAAGGAATTGAAAAGTGGTTAGCCTATACAATCAAAACGCCAATATCTAATTATTCACCTTTTACAACAAAATAGCCAAGAAAGACAGTAGGCACTTTATTTTGTGTTAGTCTCACACAAACCAAAAGTGTCAGACAAAAATATAATATTTAAAACATTTTTTATACAATACGGGTGATAAATGAGCACATAGTCCACCTGATGGTAATTGGTTGCTGTGGCCCACAGGCATCTACTTTTATTCGTCGAACTAAAATACAGATTCGTTGTCACCCGAGAGGACTAAGGTAGAATGCCTTATTTCCAGTAAAAAGGGTCACCTGTTCTCTACACAGCATATACAGCACAGCAGCGTCTAGCTGCTATTTTACACTGGTATTCTGTGTGAACGTGATCCTTCCCCGGTTGAACCGACCCATTCGTGCTACAATCATACTACTGATAAAGCTGCAGCATGGCTTTACCACGTATATATGGCTACGATACTGTTTGTAAAGAAGGATAAATTGTAGTCATGTTCAATTTATTATTAACTATTTATTTATTTTTTCTAGTCTTTATTGACCATGTAATATTATAGGTAGAATGATGGCTCAATGCATTCTCTACCAATAAATATTCGAGTTTACAAAAGAAAAAGAAAACCGCAATAATGAGGCGGTACGTTACACTAAGATTAAAGAAAAGTAAAAGAATAAAGTTATATGGAGGCGATGGACACGTTATCAATTTAATTCATAAAATAAAAGTTGAGAGTTGTTGAGTACGGTTTGAGATCTCCTTTTATTTAGACAAAAGGAGAATTATAGGCTTAAAGTCTATAATTCTCCTGCTGTTCCTTCTCTCACTTATGGGTGAAATATTTTATTCCCCAGACAGGTAAGATTTTTTCTGATGTTTTCCTTCTTCGCCGAGCAAGTATGTAGTAAATCGGCATTTGAAATCGAAATTAATAATATCATTGTTTGGCAACGCGGGCATTGAACCCGTGTTGCTTGCGTAGTGAGAGTTCTTAGCTCATGGGCTACTTCGCTTCTACTTTTGAATAACTAAGAAAAGAAAAAAAAACCGTGCTTGAACAGGTCGTTTAATATGTTACATCATTTTCTTCTAACTTTATCGAACTGGGGTCGTTAGGGAACAATAATGATGTTAAGATGGAGTCTGTCGGCAAATTTGAAAGCAATAAAGTGTTTGAGGTGAAGTTACTGCCGAAAGAAGACCAAAATTGCTAGATTGATTAATTCTTGTCCAGAAAACCACATTGTACATAAAAGGAAGTAGATAAAATATTTAAAAAGGTTAAGGTAATAATTTTTAAAATATTTTGCGAACTTAACGATTTTTACGGTCGATTATACGGTCGGTTTTATCGAATTAAATGATTTTTACGGATTTTATCGCGTTTAATTTAATCGTTTTTACGGATTTAATAGCGTTTAATTGTAAAAATTTAATATTTTTCTTATTAATTTTATTACTTTAAACTGAGTTTAATTGTACGAAGTAAAGTGATTAAATTCGCAAAAATTGCTAGAAATAAACGCGATAAAATTTGTTTTATTCAATATTAAAATTACTTAAACCGAATCAAGTGTTGTGTAAAGATGGCGTGTGAAAATTTATCACCACACTTCGTCTTGTGGGTGTCGTAGGGAACGCCAAAAGAAATGCGTTTTTCCGAGGATGTCAGGTGTAAAATACCCAGGCCGACAGCGGCCAGAAGCGTGAAAGTTGCGAGCTGGTTCTGCGATCGTCAATTCGCCGATTGCAGTGCCAGGAGTTTTACACTTTTGCCACTTCTACCCGTCGTCGGTTTGAATAGTTTACCCCCGACGTAAGTAAGATGTGTATATCGACATCTATTAGAAGCTATATTATCTTTATTGTTCTTCGACACCCACGGATTGAAATGCAGTGATGGATTCTCTTACGCCGCCACAACCACACTTCTCTCTTATCACACAATGTCTCGTCCTTTAAATTTTTTATATTTTCTAGTATGTGTAAACTCCGCTCTACAACTACAAACTACACACAAATTACAACTACAACTTTATTATTAGTAAAGTTGCAGTACAAATGGGCGGCTCGACCGGGGAAGGACGACGCTCTCGACAGATGAGTGACGTTAAGAGCTGACGGAAGTTTAACGACCTAATTGGAGATATAGTGAAGACTATCTTCTTCAATAAAGCCACATTAATAGACTGGATAGGATATGCTAATGTGGCGTTATTTAAATCATTTATTTTATTAATCTTTCGATTTTGCAATAAAATCATTAAGTGTTTCAGATACAATATTGCCTTCAAACTTTACGAACAGACAGAGAACAGTGCTAGGAACAGAATGTTTTCCGTCTTGTACAGAATGTCTTGTACAGAGAATATTCTGTTCGTGGCATTGTTCTCTGTCTGTTTGTAAAGTTTCATGGCAATCGGTTCAGTCGTTCCAACAATTAGCCCGGACGTCTGTATGTCCGCAGACAAACATTTTAAAAATGATTGTTCATGTCTTAGTGGCATATAAAGAACACCGTCAGTTCAAAAAAATGACAGTTATTTCACTTAATTTACATATTATATTATTTACACTTCCATTTATTTATATGTTTAAATGGGCCAAAATCCCTACCTGTAACCGACGAACACATGTGCGTAGATAAATTCCTTGCCTACTGGTGTGGCCCTCTGGGTGACAGGCTTGATAGTTAATATGAGATTATGTAATTAGGACAATAAGATAAATAGGCTTGTCATGTTATGGTATATCACTCGTTTCACTTATAACATGTCTTACCAGGTCGTCACTCCATCTAGTGGGGGGTCGCCCTACGGTACGCCTACTGGTACGAGGCTGCCACTCGAGAACCTTTCTTCCCCATCGGTTATCGGTTCTTCGAGCTATAAATTTAAAATCTTTAATTTGTAATATATTAACTTAATTTTTGTTAATAAATTTATATTAGTAAATTATTTAAGTACTTATTCTTTAAATATTTATAAATTTAAATAATTACTTTCTGTTAGAAAATGTATATTTCTAAACTCTTTAAACATTATTATTTTATGTAAGTAAATTTATATTTATAAATTCTTTAAACATTTTTTATATTCATTCAATCTTTGTATTAATTTACTGTGCGTAGTCGTGACAATTTTAAAAAGTAAGTACTTTTGATTTTTTATCAGATATAGGCCAGGTAAAGTCGTTCCCAAGTTGAAACTGTGGCAAAACTTTGCTTTTAGTTGCAAAGTGAAAACATGTAATATCCTTGAAGTAATGGAGACATGCCCTTCATGAAACTATTAAACTTTTTCAATTTATTGGCTGCGAAAAGTTTGTTTTACGTAATAACCTTGAAAGCTTTAATATAATTTAACACTACAAATTTATGTAAAACTAGTTTTTACGTGGTTGATCGCGTATACTAACTTTTTTACATTCCATACATCACGATGCTATAATGTGTGTTCTTATGCCTCCATACTGGCCTTGTTTTCAGCTTACTGTCAGCCACTTTACACTCCTCAGCTGTGGACGAATTACACTAAAGAGGAATACCGCAGGCTAAAGGTGCAGTATAATGATTCGTTCCGCGTTTTGTTTCGTCAGCCACGATAATGTAGTGCGTACCAGATGTTCGCAGAGGCCCGTGTCACTGTCGGTTTAGATGCGCTGATCCGTCTTCGTATCGCGCGATTTAGAAATTCCCTTTTTGGTATCTGTAATATTTATGCATTTAGTGAAATTTTTAATGGATGGTCAAATGTATTAATATGTAAATAATAATATTTAATATTTTGATTAATTAACCAATAATAAGAATTAATATTTAAGGTGTAATCTTTAAATTTAATTTTGTAATGGACCATTGTTGTCTCTGTATCAAATGTAAAAAAAAACTGTTTTTTCTGAATTAAAAGTCATCATCAAATTCATATTCAATATATTAATTGTATTTACATATTATCATAAAATTCAATTAATGTACTTATAATTTATTATATATCTCAGAATACAGAAAAAACCAGATGCTGCGTTCAGCTGAATTTACATGCCGCGCACTAAGAAGATTATATTGAAATTGTATCGAAGTTTTGTACAGCACGTTGGTGAATGGAAACATTTTAATTCTGAGAATGTACACTAAATATATATTGTATAAGAGTAATATATTATAATATTTATATATATATATATATATATATATATATATATATATATATCTTAGGGTGTGTTAAGTTACACAGGCGAAAGAGGATCATCTTCAAATTCAGTCATGATGGATGGTGTAAATATTAGTGTTGTCAGCAGTCTTGGTCTTGTTCTTGCATTTTTGCAAGACCAAGACTAATTTTAGCAAGACTAAGACCAAGACTGACCGTGCAAGATTTGAGCAAGAACAAGACTAAGCCTTCGAGACTTGCGTCTTGCAGTTAGGAATGAGTGTCGTTTCAGGGAGTATAGGAGTTCGGGTAAGCTTAGGGACTCTATGAGACGCAAAAAATATATAATTTATTTTTTTGGAAAATTGGACTTATGCGCATAACGAACAATACCATAAACATACATAGCGGATGAAAATATCAATTAAAAGAAAAAACAGTACATCCCTAGTTTTGACCATCGGCACTTTGATAGTGCGCGCCGTCTTGTTTTCGGCATCATCAAAGGTCGAATACTGACCTGTCAAAGAAATTTTGCAGCTATTCGGAAGTACAAGGTCAAGATACACGCGCCGGTGGCTTCTATGGCATTCAATCGTCGCCGCCGCGCCGCACGCACTACATTTGACACTGTTTGAATGCCGCCACAGAGTACATGTTCCAAAGAATAAAATAAGTTTCCGAGTGCTCAGAATGGACACGAATACATTATGCTGATCTCGCAAGCAATATTGTAATTAGATAATGGTAAGGATAGGTAGATACCATAATAATTTATTCTAGTAAGTAATTATTATAATATTAACTATATGGGTTTATAATAATTACTTACTATTATTATTATTACCTAATAGATAAACATGTTCAATAAGTGCACTGCAAATCTCGATTTTCGGAAGTGAGTGTTTTCGAACACAAAGTGTTCAAATATGTCGTCACCCATTTGATAAATATTGTAGACACTTTTAACACACCTGAAACGTGTAAACATTTTGTACAATGCTAATCGAATAATATAAAAAGTATGCATATTAAATAAAAAGCGTAAAATAAGACCTATGTACTTTTTAGGAGCCCGAGTATCTCTTAGAGAACCGTTTAAAGAAATTGATTGCATCGAATTGATGTAAATAATAGTGATTTGCACAATTTTAATAGTAGAAATAAAAATAAAATCACAATATCTGCTTTCCGGTTACACAAAGTATATAATGCGTTCTTGGGTAGCGATATACGCTTTTATAATAAGATTCCAAAAGAAATGTTAAATCTTTCACCTTTTCAATTTAAGTCAGACATGCTTGGAACTGACCTCTCGTACTACACAGGACTAACTAGAAATTTCTAAACCGATTTGATATCTACATATACATTTGACATTTTATGTTTGACTTATCGCTTTACATAATAATAGAACTATTGTAAAAATATTTTGAAAAGAGCAACTACTGAGTTTTTTACTTTCTTCCATGATTCTTCTCAGTAGAATCAGAACCCCTGAACATGGAAAAGAAAAAAATTGGGGAAAACAGTGATTATATGACTATTCGAAACTGTATTTTTAATGCCTACTTGAATAAAACATATTTGAATTTTGAATTTCAAACGAGTGAAGGCAAATTTAATTTAATTAACGTAGATTAATTCAATCACAAGAAGAACATAATATACACAATTTTATTTACATATTTACATTTCATTTTTACGTAGGCACACTATACCTATCTGGCAACGGATCTACTTTATTAATCTTCTGAAGTATCATTAATTTTATCAAAGGATGCCGAACTTTCCTTTGTTGGTCTTTCGGCGTGTACTTACAAATAGTAGTATTTATTTTAATTCCAGTCATTCCCAATTGAGCTTTGCTTCGAGTTTAATGTATTAATTGTTTTTACTCTAATCCTTGTTGTTCTCGGAGTGATAGGTTTACAATTTGACATGAGTGACGAAGAGTCGAATAGTTCTAGCCGGAGTAGTGAGAGTTGGAGTTATAGACCTAAAAGTAAATTTGATGAGTTTTTCGACATAATTCATGTATCCCAAATTGCTTTGTGTAAATTATGCCAACACAAAAAGGTTGAAATAAAAATGAAAAACAGAAACACTTCAGGCTTAAGGAAGCATCTAATATCTTCCCACAAAAAGGAATCACAAATATTTCTTCCTGAAAAACCAAAATTAAGTGGAGGTATCACAAGGAGGTACACTTTTTAATAACCACCGGAAAAAGTGGACAGGTAAGAAAAAATATGCTTATCACACAATTACATAACATATATATTATGTAACTAGGGCCGCCTGCGACTTCGTACGCGTACAATATCTAATTTCCTATGAGATTTTGAAATTTTCTCGCTGCAAAAGTTTTACCTAAGTATAAAGAGGCTATATAGGTAAAGCTTAACTATGCAAGTATTTATTAATTAAAACTAATAAAGTAAATGTCGATCTTCATATCTATACTTTAAAAATATAGGACTTGCATGTAACCATTTGACCCCAATTTCACCCCCTTAGGGTTAGGATTTCGTCCCCCTTCGAACCCCCATCGAACGGGTTCCCGCCTTGTCGTGGCGGGGGGGCTTAGTAGCCGTGGCTTGGTCACCCGCGGTGAACAAAGAGGAACCCACGAGGCTGGCCCGAGGTGAAGGGCCGGCCCGAGGTGGCCACTCCGTGTGGGCTTGGGGAGCCCACTTCAGATGTGTGTTGGTGGACTGTGGCGAGAGGGGTGTTCTCACCACCTACCGCTGCAGCCGAGGTGGAGTCGCGGAGGAAGAGGAGTGTTGGTATGGCGATGCGCCACTCGCCCTATCCTCCGCGACTCAAACGGGGCCGCACCGTTGATGCGGTGGTGGTGGGGCGGCGGGGGGAGAGGATTTTCGGTATTGCGAGGCGCCGCTCTCCCTACCCTCCGCAGCCGAATCTTGGTTGGCGGCGGAGCCATAGACCAGATCCGCCGCTGGGGTCGCGAAGGCTAGTACTTCTAAGTGCTCGTTTTCCCTGGCCCCATTGCTTTTGTGCATCGGACGCGGGGGTGTCTGTTGCACAGACGTAATTGGAGGCCGTGGAGGAAGGCGCGCCATGTGTTCTGGTGCGCCTTACCTGGGAAGGAGAACGGGGAGGAATTTTCCTCTCCTGAGGAAGTGCTGCCATGGGGCGGCAGGCGCTAGTAGGGCCGCGGATGTGTGCGAAAGCGTTCCCGTAGCCCTGCCAATATGCGACAAAGGTGGAACACCATGGGGTTTTAGTCGGTGCGAGTCCGACATAACCCGTCCTTGCCCCCGCGAGGCGGGTATGCGTAGGCATTTCCCCATGTAAAAAAAAAAGGGTTAGGATTTCGTAAAACAGCTTATTCAGGATTTTATTATTGAAAACTTATAACTTTAATGCTGATTTTCGTGTCTCTAACTTCAAAAACGTAGGACTTTCATACAACTTCCAACTCCCATTTCACTCCTTTAGGGATAGATTTTCTCAAAACCGTTTCTTAACTGATCTCTATGCAATAAAAGGAACCTGTCTTACAAACTTCAAGTTTGTATGTTTTATGGTTCCTAAGATATCGTTATAGTCAGTCAGATAGTGGTTTATATATATATATAGACTATAGTGTTAAATATGTATTTATAATTCACTCATATTTTCATTTGTTTTTATAATCGGCGAGACACATGATTTACTGTTTTATTTCAGTCTGAAAATAGCAGTGACAACATCACGACGATGGTTAAAAAAATATCTTCCCTTCTCATTTTTCGATGACGAAACTGCACAAGTATATTTTCGATCATTTTGCCGAAATATGGTGTTTCCTAAAAGGTCCACACTTAGAAGGAAGGTCAAAGAACGGTTAGAAGAGCTTCAATTGAATCTTAAGAAACGACTACAACAATCACGCGGTCGACATACTGGGGAAGATATTGCAACGATTTTCAACGAATGTTTATTGGAATATGACATAATTGATAAAATACAGGATATCACGGTCGACAACGCATCTGCAATTACCAAATTTATGTATGAATTGGACAAACAGCTGCCACACTTTGATTCAGACAATCAACATTTCCGGTGCTTTGCTTACATTTTGAACCTTGGTGTAGAAGATTTATTAAAGACCTTAGCATTACACAGTGAAACGGGCAATAAGGGACAAGAACAGCAGTATGAAGATAATGAAGACGAAACTGAGGAAGATGAAGAATATGCACCAAATATTGCTGACTCACGTACAGCTATAACAAAATTACGCAGTATTTCCAGTTTTCCAGTAAAATAAAAAGAAGTGAGATATTGAAGAGGAAGTTTCAGTCTGCTTGTGAAGCAACTGGCGTGCCATCAAATGTGAATCCCATACTCGACTGTCCAACGAGATGGAATTCCACACATGATATGATTGGATTTGGTTTAAAGGTGAGAACTGGCATTAACGTATTGTGCACTTCTATCACCGAATTGAATGATTTTCAAATCACAGGTAGTGAGTGGCAAATACTCGAAAAAATACATAAGTTTCTAATAAACTTTAAACTTCTATCAACGAAACTTGGTGGAGAAAAATATGTTACATTACCGCTAGTCATTGTACCATTCAATCTCTTGCTCGATAAAATTGAGTCCATGGTAAAACAATTAGATGAGAAACCTAATCGATCCGAAGTGGATGAAAGGCTCATTCTAGGTTTTCAAGCAGCTCGAGACAAAATGCTTAAACATTATATAAAGAGCAACTGGATTTATTGTACCTCTATAATTTTAGACCCCAGGCATAAGACTTAGACTTTTGACATGACATTATGGGGGAAGAAAATTAAAACGGAAAACCTGCGCAAATTTGATGAACTTTATAAAGAAAATAAAAGTCTACACTCAGTGAATACATCTCTAGAATCACCAAGAAATGAAAAGAAAATATGTGAATATGATGAAGATGAAGACGTAATAGACTTTGAGAAATTGTATGCATGTCCCTCGACGTCATCTGAATCTGGATCTTTTCATCAAGGCTTAGTTATTGACGAGTTGGAGGAGTACCTAAGTAAACCCAGAGCCGCCAGTTTGGAAGACATTTTAGAGTGGTGGAGGACGCATGAGACAGAATTTATTTATTTATTCAGGATAACAACAGCTTATTAATACTTAAACAATATTACTTAAATTATTAAATATGAAAAAGCCAATTATAGTTATCCCCAAAGTAGATAACCAAACAAAACACTGTAAATCTAATACAATACAAAATAAAATCGGTAAGAACTATTACTAAACATTAACAAATTAATTGAAGTATTAATATTACCTTCGTGACGTACATATATATACAAATACAGATGTAGATGTATATACGTACATACATACATATACATATACATACATAATAACAGTATTAATTTGAGTACTATTTTAATTACAATTTACTGATTACTTTCAGCTGGATAGAATAAAAACTTGTTAATTTTATTTTTAAAACCACTTTTAGTATTATTAAAAGGATCAATTGCGCTAAATTTTTTGTCGTAAGTTGCTACTAAACGCGTTAGAACATTGTTTTTCCCATTGTTCTTTAAGTTGTTATACGGACGGGTCAAACTTGCTTATATGTCACTTTAGAGAAGTAAACAACGTATTCACTGTCTAATGGTTTATTGCAGACTGTTTTTACAAATGTAATGCAAAGTGTGATTTGACTTCACGCGTACAATACAACATACCGCCCGCCAAAAAGGGCATGACCCTTTTTAAAAGATCATTATATCTACAATATAAGTACAATATGTAATAGTACAAAAATATTTAGACATAGTTATTCAAATGTTATACATTAACAAACAATCAAAAAATAAACATGAATAAAACTCAATTATAATCAATAGGCAAATGACACAGTTTTAACACACTTCTTTTAATAACACTATCACCGCACTTTAGACTATAAACTCTTGTGACTCCATCTAATCCAGGATGTTTGGCAAGTATGCGACCCAGCACCCACTTTCCAGGCGGCAGTTTATCATGCTTAATGAGAACAATTTCATTGATAGCAAATTCACGTTCCTTTTTAAGCCACTTTGGTCTTTGTTGCAACCTTGTGAGATATTCATGCTGCCATCGATGCCAAAAGTCACCTAAGAGTTTTTGAGTGTATCGCCAACGTGCGTGTAGGCTAATTTTTACGTCACATAAGTCTGGAGCTGGCACAGAAATAGGAGCTTCACCGATCAAAAAAATCGCCTGGTGTTAAAGGGCTTATATTGTCTACATCGGATTGATCAATAGGTGTTAAGGGCCGAGAATTTAGGCACGCTTCAATCTGGCACAAAAGAGTGGACATCTCTTCATATGTTAAATTCTTCGTCAGGACTCTCTTCAAATGTCCTTTCATGGATTTAACCCCCGCTTCCCATAAACCACCAAAATTAGGGCTATAAGGTAGAATGAAATGCCACTGGGTGCCATCCAAAGCCAAGGCGCTTGTAATTTGATTTTTTATATTTAAATTAGCTTCATTCAAATCTTCCGACAATTCTCTGTTTGCTGCTATGAAAGTTCTGCCTTGGTCACTCCACAGGTGAGCGCAACGTCCTCTCCGTGATACAAAACGCCTAAAAGCCCCAATAAAAGCTTCTGAAGTTAAATCACTTACAAGTTCAAGATGGCTTTAATAGACATACATATAAAAATAGCTATGTAAGCTTTACTTGTTCGTATACCTCTCCCCTTTGACATAAGTATTTGGATTGGCCCGGCAAAGTCTACGCCACTTTGTAAGAATGGGCGTGACGGGTTAACTCGTTCAGTGGGTAGATCACTCATTATTTGTCCTTTTGGCTTTGCTCTAATTTTAGCACATATCAGACATTTAGAAATATGAGATTTTATTACACCTTTCGCCCTTATAATCGAGTACTTTGTTCTTAAGTATGACAACATTAATTGTACTCCACCGTGCAGCGTCCTTTTATGAGCGTCAGCTACAATGAGTGCTGTCAGTGAAGATTTAGCGTCTAAAATAATTGGAAATTTACTCTCTTCACTAATATTTGCATGCCGTAGTCTTCCTCCTACTCTAAGAATTCTTTCTTCATCAAGAAATGGATTTAGAGATTTTAAGCGACTATTTCTCCGAACATATTTATGATCAGTAATTGTTTTTATTTCGTCGTGAAAATCCTCCACTTGTGCCTTCTTTATACATAAATTTACGGCTTGTTGTAATTCTTCCGTTGTAATCCCGTTTTCATTGTACTGTCGCCTTTTGAAATTTAAAAATCGTCTGCTGTATACAATTATCTTAAGAATTTCTTCTAATGAGTCAAAACACTCAAAGTTCAAAAACTAGTTTGTATGATCATTTTTTATTTCTGTCACATTTAAATTTATTTTTATTAATTTTTTATCCAATTGTGTTGAAACTATGTTAGATCTTGAAAATATTATTTCTTTCTGTAACAACCATGGTGGTCCATGCCACCATAACTGATTTGTGAGAAGAACTTGAGCAGGGGAACCTCTTGACGCAACATCCGCTGGATTGTCCTGAGTTTTCACGTGGTACCATTGGCCATTTTTAACATTCTCCATTTTCTCAACAACACGATTTACGACAAATGGCTTCCATCTATTTGGTTCGCCAATAAGCCATGCCAAAACTACTGAAGAGTCAGTCCACGCAAAAACTTGTGTGGAAGGTATTCTCATCGCTTCAGCCACGTGATTTAGAAGCTTAGCTAATAAAGTTGCGCCACATAACTCAAGGCGAGGCAAAGAAATCGTTTTTATCGGAGCTACCTTGGTTCTGGCAGCTACAATGTTTGTCTGTACGATATCGTTTTCATCCACTGTTCTACAATACACAACTGCAGATATTGCCTTTATAGATGCATTACAGAAACCGTGTAGTGATGTGGTTTCTTTATTAGCGGTTTTTGTATAAATCCAACGTTTCATTCGCATTTGATTGACATTATCTAGATCATAACGTATTGTCAGCCACTCTTTCCGTAATTCTTCGTTTATATTGTCATCCCAGCTTACTCCTTCTAACCATAGCCTTTGAATAAATATTTTAGCCTTGATAATCACGGGTGCTATCCATCATAAAGGATCAAACATCCTTTGTACATCTGCTAATATATTACGTTTAGTGACGTTCCTTAGAACAGGTGGTAAAATCACTGTGTATTGAAAATCATCTTCACCTAAATTCCATGTCAGGCCGAGTGCCTTTACTGTGCCATCGATTTTAATATTCAAGCAAGCTCTTGTTGATATTTCACGTGGTTCTAATGACCTTAACAAATCAGCACTATTTGATATCCATTTCTGTAGTCTAAAGCCGCCTCTGTTAAGAATAGTTTTTAATTGTTCACATAATTCTATGGCTTGTTGAACAGTATCAGACCCAGACATTAAATCGTCTACATAAAAGTCCTCACGTATTATTCTTGCTGCATTTGGATAGTCTTTGGCTTCATCATCTGCAATTTGCAATAAGGTTTTGACAGCTAGATATGGTGCTGATGCTGTACCAAATGTAACTGTCAACAACCTGAAATCCTCTATTTCGTTAGATTTGGATGAATTATATCTCCACAAAATTCTTTGAAAGTCTGTCTGTTCCTTTTTTTAACAATATCATCCTATACATTTTTTCAACATCGCTTGCGAAACAAATTTTGTGCATCCGCCATCTCATAATGATACTTCTTAAATCTTCCTGTAAAAATAAATTCTTTTTTATATCCCCGAAACTCTTCACCGCTGCTTTGGAAGACGTTTTCAAGCTACTGGACTGGAAAGGATACGGTATTAACATCAATGGCGTGTACATCACTCACCTTCGATTTGCCGACGATATAGTCCTTATGGCAGAATCGCTGGAGGACTTAAGCACTATGCTCAATGACCTCAATAGTGCCTCCCAACGGATAGGTCTTAAGATGAACATGGACAAAACAAAGATCATGTTTAATGTCCATGTCACACCTATGCCGGTAGTTGTTGGGAGCACTATGCTCGAAGTTGTTGACGAGTACGTTTACCTGGGACAAATAGTCCGACTAGGTAAGTCCAACTTCGACCGAGAGGTCAATCGACGGATTCAACTCGGCTGGGCAGCGTTAGGGAAATTACGACACATCTTCTCGTCAGGTATACCTCAATCTCTGAAAACTAAAGTGTACAACCAGTGCGTGTTGCCAGTGATGACTTACGGATCAGAGACGTGGTCCTTCACTGCTGGCCGTATGAGGACGCTCAAGGTCGCTCAGCGAGCTATGGAGAGGGCTATGCTCGGAGTTTCTCTGCGTGATTTTTTTTTTCAATTTATTGGGTAAACAAACAACATCACAATAACAAATGGTTATAATAGTGTTAACCTATACATTATTGACAAATGTGACATCCACACCGTTTACCACGAGCATTATGAACGAATTGTTTTTACAGGTTGAGAGTTTCATTCATCTGTATATTTTTCCCTGTTGTGTGTAGTATACAGTGTCATGCAGTTCCTTAATTACTAAGTTTCTGTAAACGCTTACACTATTTACAAAAATATCAATATGACTGAAGTTGCGGTTATAAGAATTTAGTATACGACGAATAGGTGCACGCATACCTGCGTTAGTGCGTGATGTTCGTGTGGCAAATAGGTGTTTCGAACGACAAGCTCGCATGTACGATCTAGTAGGCACTCTATAGTTAATATTATTCACAATATCAGAGCAGTCGTACCTATTATGGCAAATGTCATACAAAAGCATGGCTTGCATTTGTATTCTCCTAGACTTCAAGTCTAAAAGTTTATATCTCTACAATAGTTGGTGGTATGACTGATAGTTATGACAACATTTATAGTGCAAACAACGTAGAAATTTCTTTTGCACTCTTTCTAAGCTATCGGAGTATTTTATATACAAAGGATCCCAAATACAAACAGCATATTCTAATTGTGAACGGATTAAGGTCTTATAAATATGTAAATATGTATTAGGACGTACGAAGTCAATACTGGCTCGGAGTACAAAACCATACATTTTATAAGCCCTACTACATATGTTATCAACATGTGCATCAAGTGTTAACTTAGTATCCAATGTGACTCCAAGATCGCGAATAGTTTGTACTCTGGTAAGATTGTGGCCGCCTATGGAATAATTATGTGTACTCCACGCTCGTTTTTTAGTAAATGTAATAACTTTACATTTATCGAGACTTAGTTGTAGTTTGTTAATGCTACAGTAATTGTTAAATATATTCAGGTCCTCCTGGAACTCCAGGTGATCATTAGAATTATGTATAGTTCGATAAATTTTTAGGTCATCTGCATATAATAAGAAATTACAATGCTGAAAGCAATTATTTATATCGTTAATAAACAGAATGAATATTATTCATTCTATTGGGGGCCAATGATAGATACTTGTGGCACACCAGACGTTATAATAACCGTACTTGATTCATATCCATTGATGACCACTTTTTGTGTTCTGTTTGTTATATACGACTTAAACCACCTCCAAAGATTTCCGCGAATCCCGTTGAAAGCAAGTTTTTCTAGCAGTATTCTATGATCCACTCGGTCAAACGCTTTCCGAAAATCTGTATAGACACTATCGGTCTGTGTATTAGCGTCTATATTGTCAAACAATTCAGAAGTATAAACAATAAGATTAGTGATAGTAGATCGTTTACGAACAAACCCATGTTGTTGTGGAAGGATGGTCCTATGCAATAGTGGATAGATATTATTGTGCACCAGCCTCTCCATAAGTTAAGATAAAGTGGGAAGGATTGAAATTGGACGATAATTGACTACATCTCTTTTTTATGCCTCCTTTATGTATTGGTGTTATCCTGGCTGATTTCCACATAGCTGGAAATATACCCTCTGTAAGACATTTATTATATAATATAACCAACGGTTTACATATGGTTACGGCAGTATTTTTAATGAAAATAGGGGGAATGTTATCAAGGCCTGCACCTTTAGTAATATCTAGTGCCTTTAGTTCCTTTAAGACATCTGCTTCTGATAGCTGTATGTCACTAATAATGGTGTCATTGAGCATACCATTGTCTATATCATCTATATGGTCAATACAGAAGGAGTCATATACATTAGTAGGCTGGAAAACTGAATGAAAGAAGGAAGAAAACAGGTTACAAATGCCCTCAGGACTATCCGCCTCTGTTCCGTTATAGTGAACACTATTTGGAATATCTGATTGATTTTGACGATGTTTTATGTAAATCCAAAATTATTTAATATTTTTAGGAATACTGTCTTCTACTGATTTCATATATTTGTTATAACAAATCAATGATTCTTTCCTAAACCTATCCCGATACATTGAAAATGTAGAATAATCAGATTTGTTTTTATATACTTTCCACTTAATCCAAGCTTTGTTTTTATTCTTAAATATGTGTATCAATGCAGGGGTAAACCATACTGGAAATTTTGAGTTGGAATCCCGTTTAGAGGGAACGTATTTACGTATAGGATCAAATATATTTTCATAGAAAACGTTAACACTTTCTTCGGCAGTTTTATTTTAAAATAGTTCACACCAATTAATTTCTAATATATCGTTATTGATTTGTTTATAATTAGCATTTTTGTAACAATATCTTAAACGTGGATTCGTTGGCATGGGTTTGGATAAATTATTATCAATTGGTATTAAGAGGTAATAAGGAGGATGATGTACGTCAGGTCGGACTAGAGTGATAGGCGCAGAAAAGGTTTTACTGTTGTATACGTTAGTTAGGCATAAATCGAGTAACCTATTCATATTATTTTTAATAGTATTAACTTGTATACAGTCCATGACGGACATGAAATTTACTAAGTGAGAATATGGTGGCGTAATATTGCTTAAATCTAGAAGTTTTGCTTCAGTTCCATCTAGATACCAGTCAAGACAAGGCAAATTGAAATCGCCAATTAAATAATAGTTATCATATCCATTTAACTGTATAATCTCTTGTAGTTTATTAAAATAAGTAAAATATATATCAGAATCTAGACCGGGTGGTATGTAATTCGCGCTTAATAAATAATGAGACTTACCGATGCGAAATTCTAATAGAATATGATCTATAATGGGTGGGATATCGAGGGGGGCAGCGGGGAGTGCGGGCACGCAGCGCACTGCACACAGAGAGTGCAGCACAGCCACCAACACACCGCCACCATCGTGACGCTTTGTTACAGTGCGATCTCGGTCGCAACGGAACACGTTGTAGCGAGAATCCACAAATTCATTGTTTACAATGCAATCATGTAACCAAGTCTCGGTTAATATTATAACATCATAATTATGCGATAATATGTTCATGTGAATAGTATTTAATTTAGTTTTCAAACCGCGGCAATTTTGATAGTAGACTGATAATACGTTGTTATTTATGTTATTGAATTTTGTATCGAAAAATATATGGTATTGCATACAAATCATTAGAGCCACAGTGGGTACAGAGTAGGATATTCAGTATAAATGCACACGTTGAATTGTAGGAACATGGACTTTGTTTATTAATTAATTTAAATATCGATAATAAAAACAGATAAAAAACAATTATGCGTACCTGAATAGATATTAATGTTATGCCGTGAGTATTATGATTGGAAACAATAACAGTAATTAGAATTTTGGAAGAGTAATTAAGCAGATCAGATATGTAACAATTTAACCAAAGTGTATGTCTTTCATATAATACTAATAGCATATTAATTAAATTTAAAAGAGTGAACTTTAAGTCTGAGACACGAAGGTACAAAAAAATTACACCACATGTATCT
Source organism: Parnassius apollo (assembly GCA_907164705.1). Taxonomy (NCBI): domain Eukaryota; kingdom Metazoa; phylum Arthropoda; class Insecta; order Lepidoptera; family Papilionidae; genus Parnassius; species Parnassius apollo. Next base: position 1,919,018 of record CAJQZP010001616.1, on the reverse strand, counting down.
AGTCTATTGTAATAACAATATTTACTTATAAAAGTGTGATTACTTATAATAATATAATATGTGGGACGTTGACTTAACCCTTTGGGAATATATATTTTCTTGTGACACATAATATCATGATAAAAGTTGGTTAGGTTTACATATGTAGGTGTTAATAATTTATTTTTGAACCTGTTTATGACGTTGCAATGCTGCCTGTTATCATCCGGGTGTTGTTCATTTGATTCGTGCGATGTCCTGGAGGGATCTGAATTGCGATAGCGGGTGAAGTATCCGTCTTGCGAGCCAGAACGGTGCCATGTTTAACCCATACATATTTATATTCGTTTTTCTTAGCAACCTCCCGGCACTGACGAAACAACAATTTGTTATTCAACGTTAAATGCTCGTTAACGTAAATGGTGGCAGGCTGGCCAGGTACGGACAATGATGTTGAATTTAACCCTTTTGTAGCACGGCAGGCGGCAATTACATTGTCGCGCAGTGTCCTGTTTGCGAACTTTACTATAACATTCTTCGGACGTCGATCATTTTTGTCAGCATGAGGTACACGATGAACGGCTATTATGTCGGATGATTGTAAAGGATGCTTAATAGCATCGCCCAAACACTCCATTATGCTGATTAGATTCTCACCTCGCCTGTCGGGGATATTAGCTATTTCGACATTGCACTGTCTTGCTTGCTGTTCCATGGTATGTATTTTGTTCTCAAGTAGTTGTATTTGAGTTTTAGAGCCGTTATATTGTGATATATTCTGTTCAACAGTTTTCAGTCGACTGTCAAATAAGTCCTGTCGTTCATTTGAGAAGCTAAGTGATTTCTCAATTTCGCACAGTCGGGTGTTAACTTCGTGCAATGATTTATTAAGGTTGATAGTACCCATGTTAAGTTTCAACACATTATCATTAAGTTCTGATAACGCAGAGGTAATCTTTGATAGCTCGCCCTTTAGGGCTGTATTTACCGCGGTGGCAATGCTATTTGCGATGCAATCGCTAATGGTTTTATTCCATATTTGCATTTGATTATCAAATTTTTCTTCAAATTTAATCATATTTGTATCATTTTTATCGTTTTCCATTTGTTTACGTTTACGGGTAGTTATAAAGCTTTCGTCGCTAATCTTTACCGATGCAGGAATATCACCGTCCGATGAAAACACATTAGTGGTGTGCGTTGTAAAGACATCGTAGTGTGCAGGTATATCTGTAGTTACACAGGTGTGAGAGAGTTAAAATAATATAGCGCTGTCCTTACGCCTACCGGTGAGGAAGTGACGTCCCCGCACTACCACAGTCCGACGATGCTATGTGAGAACGAGACGGCAATTGCTGATTTATTGTTTTTCACTCAATCCACTAGAATGAACTAAAATTTTAGTGCAGTAATCACGACACTAATAAATATCGCACTATGATCGATTTTTGTATACATATAATTAGATAATTAAGGAAGTCGTTAATACAGGGTACCACTCTCAACGCTTATTGCGGACGGAATGAAAAGAAAGTGATAGACTCAGAAATGAGGATATCCGCAGTAAAACCAGAGTGACCGACATAGCCCAACGGATTAGTAAGCTGAAGTGGCAATGGGCCGGCCATATAGCTCGAAGAACCGATAACCGATGGGGAAGAAAGGTTCTCGAGTGGCAGCCTCGTACCGGTAGGCGTAGTGTAGGGCGACCCCCCACTAGATGGAGTGACGACCTGGTAAGATATGCAGGAAGTCGATGGATGCAGGTGGCTCAGGACCGTGCTTTGTGGCATTACTTGGGGGAGGCCTATGTTCAGCAGTAGACTTGTGAAGGGCTGTGATGATGATGATGATGATGAAATCTTCCTGTAAAACGGGTCCTACTAAGAGCTCATCGTTAAGAGATATTCCTTGAGAATTTTTACATGTAGCATCAAAAATAACACGCATTTTGGTTGTTTCTTTGTCGGTGCGTACTACAGCATGATGAGGCAAATAAACTGCGCACTTGGTTATTTCTTGTTTAGGAATTCTTTCCATGTGCCCCATTGTAAGATATTCTTTAATGACCTCCTGATATTTCTCTTTAAGATGTGGTATTTTATCTAATTTTTGTTCTAACTGTAAAAATCTTTTCATTGAAATTTCTCTGCTGTTTCCTTTATGTGACTTCGGGTTATCTACTTTAAATGGTAATTGAACTATGTACCTTCCTTCGCTATTTCTCGAATAGGTATTCTTAAATATTTCTTCACATTTCTCTTCATCCTTCGTGTATCTTCTTTTAGGAGTCGGGTCTACTTCCCATAACATTTTCAACATATAATCTACTTCGGTTACTTGGTGCATTACTATCATTGTTTGTTCTTGTTGTTGTAAATTGTCGTTTACGCTCCCGAAAACAATCCAACCCAGTGCAGTATTTTGCGCACAAGGCGTTCCAGGTGGACCTTTGATTACTTCACTCTGCAAGATTTGTGCATATTCATTTACTCCTAACAACAAATCAATAGATCCTGTTGTGTGAAAATTTGGATCTGCTAAACTAAGTCCTTGGAGATGAGGCCATTCGTAAAATGCAATTGATTTTGAGGGGATTTTAGTAGTCAGTCGTTTTGATATGATGTACGCTTTTACCTTGAGGCTGAATTCGCCTTGATACTGTGATATTACCTCTACCTGAACTACTTGAGTTCTTTTTGACATTACAGATCCCACACCAATAATGTTTCCCTTAACCTTATATCTTTTAGCCTTTAAAGATTGAGCTGCACGTTCACTAATTAAACAACCCTGTGATCCCGGGTCAATGAGGGCTCTTAATACAGTTGTGTATCCATCTTCACATCGTACTGTGACTATTGCTGTACCTAATAAAACTGTATTCCTCATTGCTTGAGCTTGTGACGTCATCATTGTATTGATTTGAAGTTCTTCTGTTTCTTCAACATTTGTATGTAGAAAATGCGGTTGTGTTTCCTTTTGCTTTTCACCTTGGGGACTCGTAGCTCGTGAATGATGAAGAAGAGAGTGATGACGTTTGTGACAAATCCTGCATGTGCTGGATGAACGACAAGCTTTGACTGGGTGACCAGGAATTAGACAGTTAAAACATATGTTTTTTGTCTTTACTAATTCACTCCTCATTGTTGGTTCCATTTTACCAAAATTCTTACAGTGACATAGAGTATGATTCCCGTTGCACAACGGACAAACCCTCTCCGTAGTTGTAACATGATATGAGCGCACTGTAGTTCTATCCTTTATTGAATCTGGCGATAACAACTCAAGTGTTCGAAATTTCATTTCCATAAATTTTGTTAATGTCATCAAGGTGGGCAACTCACCGTCCATTTCCTTGCTTACAAATTCTTGCTATTCCTTATGGGATTCCAAATCTAATTTATTTACGACCACATAAATCACAATTGTATCCCAATGTTCGGTAATAACGTTTAGGTTTTTCAAGCTATTAAGACATTCGGTCGTAGTGTCGAGTAAAGATTTAATTTGACTTGCGGACTGACTTTGCAATTTTTTTTGGTTAAACATTCGTTTTAGAATAGAGGTCACTATGAGTCGTTTATTGCTATAACGCTTCTTTAATATATCCCACGCTTGTGCATAATTCGTTTCGGTTACCTGAATATGTTTCAATATACTTTCGGCATCACCCGTTACACTAGACTTCTAGTAATGTAGTTTTTGAACTCAACTAAGTGTTTCATTTTTATCAACAAGTGTTAAAAATAAATCTTGAAACGTCGGCCAATCTTCGTAACTGCCAGAAAATGATGGTAACTGTATTCTGGGCAACTTGACTTGGGAAATTTCACGCTGCAACATCTTATTTTCACCAATGCCAGCTGATTGTGTAACCGTAGAATGTAATGAATCTGATAAGTCCTTCATATCCGCTTTTATTTGCATATAACTTTCTTCACACGAATAATACACGTCTTTATTAAAATATTCAAAGCGTTTTCGGTGTTCCTTAGGCATAGATTTTAATAAATTTATATGTGCGGTCTTAAACGAGTTCCAATAGTCATCAAGGCAGTTAATTTTTGTTTCTAAATAGCCCTTAGTTAGACGTGCCTTTGGACATTTTTTAAAGTTATCGTGGATTTTAACAATAAAACAGTGCAAATCTTCAAGTTCACTTAAAATTTGTTCCGTGTTTACCATGTTAAATATTGAATAATATGACGGTTATTCACTTTATTTGTACACTAATAACTTTAATGCAACTTGTTTGGTATTAGCGTCCAGGCTCTTTTGTTCTCCGACTCGACGTTATCAGTCGCCTATTCAATAAAAATCCGGCTCGATGCAGGCCACTATGTTCTTTAAGTTGTTATACGGACGAATCAAACTTGCTTATATGTCACTTCAGAGAAGTAAACAATGTATTCACTGTCTAATGGTTTATTGCAGACTGTTTTTACAAATGTAATGCAAAGTGTGATTTGACTTTACGCGTACAATACAACACCCATAATTGGTCGGGTGAAAGGGGATGTAAAACAAAGAGTTTCTGGTGTGTCTGGTACGTTCCAATGGGACTTTAAATTTAATGAAAGCCAATAAGTCAGGGCAGTCAATTCCTCCGTGTAATATATCGAATAAAAGCCCCATATCCAGCAGAATACGTCTTTTTTTCAAGCATTAACAGACCATAAAATCTGTCTAATCTCTGTAAATCGTCTCGATATGAAGAGCCAGAAAGTCTAAATTTAAAATTTAAATGGGAAACGAATTTATTTTGAATCCTTTCGATTTTATGAACATATTTAGCATAAAATGGTGACTATATCTAAGAGGCGTACTCTAATATAGATCTTACATATGCGAAATATACTACTTTTAGGCTTTGAAAATTAGAGAAAGGAAGACAAGTTCTAGCTACAAATCCCAAATTACGAAACGCTTTACTGCAAATAGCATCAATATGCTCATTCATTGACAAACGGGAGTCAAAATATACGCCAAGATCGCGCACCACCGTAGTCCTCTCGATTATAATACCGACTTTATCAAAGATGGCCCGTGATTTTCTTTCAATACCTGCAACTTCAGTACCTGCTGAGAGATTATTTTCTAAAGCATCATTAGTAATTAGAAAACATAGAAATAGGTTAAGTGATGAGTCAGCCAGATGGTTACTTTGTATTAATTCTTGGTCAAAAGAATTAATAATAAGTAACGGTAATGTCAAAGCTGTTGTGTACTGTTATGTAATTTAATTTGTATTGTATTTTATTTTTTTATTTAAATAAATGGTAAATTGTATAACTCTTTTATTCTATGTCATATAAGAGTCTATCAATCTCTTTCTAGACAGATAATGTTCTTTATAATACAGTCAAGTTAATGTCATTAATTTGTTTTTTATATGTTTTGACTAAGTTCTAGCTTTCAGTGCCTAGAAGATTGCAATGCAGTGGACGATATGAACGACAAGCTCGTGGAAGTTCTGCAAGACCCGCCGCAGAAGAACACAAAAACTCTCCGATCACACTCTTAATCTCATGGCTGTTAGACGGGAGATGTGGCTGCAACCGTCAACAGATTTGACAGCATACAGGCAACTGAACAGACAGATCTCCAAATGCATGCGGCGAGACTTACGCAACTTTAATACTGCTCGTATTATAGAAGCGATCGAGCGGAACCAGGACTCCAAAGCCTTTGCCAGAGATCTGTCTGTCAGAAAGAGCCAACTGTACAAAGCTGAAGAATGAATGTGGCAGCATCGTTTCCGAGACACCTGAGATTTTGAGTGAGATTGAGAGGTTCTATGGGCAGCTGTACACATCATCGTTGGAGCCACACGCAAGTGTGAGTACCAATCCAAGAGCAAGTCTTACCCGACACTATTCCGATGATCCCCGGACGTTAGTCTGAGCGAGATTAGAATGGCTCTCCAGCACCTTAAAAACGGCAGGGCCCCAGGCGGGGATGGAATTACAGCGGAGCTTCTGAAAGCGGGTGGAACACAGGTACTTGAAGTCCTTCAGAAGCTCTTCAATTCCGTCCTCCATGGTGGCACTACTCCAGAGGCGTGGAGCAGAAGTGCGGTGGTCTTGTTCTTTAAGAAAGGCGACAACGCTCTCTTGAAGAACTACAGACCGATTTCCCTTCTGAGCCGCGTCTACGTGCTGTTTTCGAGAGTCATTACGAATCGTCTCGCACGCAGACTCGACGACTTCCAGCCTCCCAAACAAGCCGGTTTCCGAAAAGGCTTCAGTACCATAGACCACATACATACCCTGCGGTAGATTGTACAGAAGACCAAAGAGTACAATCTGCCACTTTGCCTGGCGTATGTGGACTATGAGAAAGCCTTTGATTCCCTCGAAATTTGGGCGGTGATACAATCACTTCAGCAGTGTCAAGTTGACTGTCGGTATATCGAAGTGCTGAAGTGTATGTACAGTAGGGCTACGATGGCTCTCCGAGTACAGAACCAGAGTTCGAATCCTATCCAACTGCAGAGAGGTGTAAGACAGGGTGACGTTATATCCCCGAAACTCTTCACCGTTGGAAGACTTTTTAAATCTACTGGACTGGAAAGGATACGGTATTAACATCAATGGCGAGTACATCACTCACCTTCGATTTGCCGACGATATAGTCCTTGTGGCAGAATCGCTGGAGGACCTTAGCACTATGCTCAATGACCTCAATGGTGTCTCCCAACGGATAGGTCTTAAGATGAACATGGATAAAACAAAGATCATGTTTAATGTCCATGTCTCACTTATGCCGGTAGTTGTTGCGAGCACTATGCTCGAAGTTGTTGACGTGTACGTTTACCTGGGACAATTAGTCCGACTAGGTAAGTCCAATTTCGACCGAGAGGTCAATCGACGGATTCAACTCGGCTGGGCAGCGTACGGGAAATTACGACACATCTTCTCGTCAGGTGTACCTCAATCTCTGAAAACTAAAGTGTACAACCATTGCCAGTGATGACTTACGGATCAGAGACGTGGTCCTTCACTGCTGGCCGTATGAGGACGCTCAAGGTCGCTCAGCGAGCTATGGAGAGGGCTATGCTCGGAGTTTCTCTGCGTGATAGACTCAGAAATGAGGATATCCGTAGTAAAACCAGAGTGATCGACATAGCCCAACGGATTAGTAAGCTGAAGTGGCAATGGGCTGGCCATATAGCTCGAAGAACCGATAACCGATGGGGAAGAAAGGTTCTCGAGTGGGCAGCCTCGTATCGGTAGGCGTAGTGTAGGGCGACCCCCCACTAAATGGAGTGATGATCTGTTAAGACATGCAGGAAGTCGATGGATGCAGGTGGCTCAGGACCGTGTTTTGTGGCATTACTTGGGGGAGGCCTATGTTCAGCAGTGGACTTGTGAAGGGCTGTAATGATGATAACGATGAAGTTCTAGCACATGTAAGCTTATGAAATGTAAACGTTTATTATGAAACAGACTAAGGCCGTGAGACTTGGTAGACAGCTCAGTTGGTTAGAGCATCGGCACGAATCGCTTAGGTCGTGGGTTCAAACCCCACCCGGTATTAGTTGATTTTTCGAATTTCTCATTAAATGTTTAGACATTTATTAATTTGGTTGGTCTTTCTATGGCTATGTTAATTCAAGCTCAAAATGTGCCTACTTTGTTAAGTTGTTCTAAGATCTAAAGTAACGTTTAATAAATAACAATAGGCTAATAGGTAATTGCGAGACTTGCGAGACTCTTGCTGCAAGACCAAGACCAAGAACAAGACAATTACAATTACGCTTCTCGATGATTTTTTTCTCAAAATCAAAAACAACAACGGTTGCCACGTTACCAAAGACAAGACGCTTCGCTAGAGTAAAGCCTTTTATCATCGACCTAACTAGTATTGTATAGATGTGTCGACAGGGCCAATCCTGACATACAACGGTCCTCAGGCGTTTATCTTCAAAAATTCATGTGAAAGCACTGTTAAATCACCTATTCTTCCGCTCGTCTAGCTTGACATGAATAGGTACATTGTCCCTATCTTTGGAAATTTACACACAAATACGCAAGATTACGTTTGATCTCATGCAAACTAACAATGGCTAAGGTGTCTTTTTGAACAGCCATCATTTCATATGACGACACCTAACTCAGTGAGCGACAGCGTCTCTTCGACCAGTCATCGTCCCATATGACAACATGAACCGAACCGACACATTCTCTTGTGAATATTCTAATATCCGCAATCATACAATAATCGAAAGCGTGCATCCCCTCGACCACGCATGAACCACCAAGAGCAAGTAATCACATACATCTGCAAACTACTATGTCGCTATGACCAACCACTCGGGTCTGGCCCGGACGATACTGTTATATGTACTCTGTTCGACCAACCTGGCTGAACCGGACTGGTGTGTCCCTTCGACCACGCTTGGATCGGATGACACTGTCCCTTCAACCCGTGTAACTCACCAATTCATAAGCCTGGACCTGACGAATGTGCCCATTCATCCAGCCTCGCGGCATGGTCCGGTACGACATTGTCCTTTCGACCAGCTTCAGACAAATCCAATCTGTAACATCAAACATTCACAAGCCTGGGCCGAACGGATGTGTCCTTTCGACCAACCGCGCGTGGCATGACCCGTTACGACTTGTCCCATCGACCAGCTTCATACAAATCCTTTCTCTCACATTAATTCAACTCAAACAAGCAATTTTTTCGATCACATAACACTCGAAGCAAACTGCTACACTCACCAACTCATTAAAACACAAAAGGACCACTCATTTTTTCAATGCAGCTATGCATCACGTTAACGTTAAATATTTCCCCGATACATCGCTAAAAATTCTAACTTTAAAATTTACCTATCTAAATCATATTTTGCATCAACATAAAACTGAAATAACTAAACCAGTAATAATTTCATCAGACACGATTGTTTTAGGAATTTACTCGATAAGGGATCATAAGCGAAGACCAGTTTCAGACGCTGTTTCTATAACTCTGGTTTCTTTACTAACTGACATGCCATTTTTGTAAACTTAATCTTAAGTAAAGAGGTAGATAATTAACAACTCTACAATTTAACAAGGTCCTTAAGTATCAGTTGTAAGACATGATATACTAGCTTACCAGGCAGACATTGTTCTGCCATCTTCGACGACTCTTTCTCATGTCTTATTAAAAATCTAAATTCGCAAAAAAAAATATGAGTCCTTCATGGGCAAAAAACTATCCTATCTCTCAAGTTAGACCGAACTGCACATGGTTTACAAATATGATTAAAATCGGTTAGATAGTTTAGGAGTCCATCGCGGACAAACAACGTGACATGTAATTTATATATATTAAAATAAAAACTGGATACACTTTCATGTTAGACATATTATTATTAGTACAGCCACTGTTATTATCATCATCATCATTACAGACCTTCAATTTACCAAAATTCAGTATTGGAATTGTGATGGACTGTACTGCCATTATTTTAATTTTCTTATATGTATACTATCTTGAAAAGGGCAAATATACTATGAACGTACTTCTGAAACGGTACAATGTTGTAAACGACTTAGCAATATTGCCAGAGCTTGTTTATATTCTACCGTACCATGAACAAAATTCACGAGCAAGTACCTACAATGTTTTAATATTGGCTTAAATATAAACAAAAAAAAAAAGATACAATTAAACAAAATGTAATGCAATAAATTTGAGCGTTTATCGCTAAATTTCCGGTAAAAAAACGATTAAAATGATTTTGTGCAAATATAATCGTTTTCAAATTCTGATCAATGAGCAATTTAATGGTACGGACACGTATGTACGAGTACACACTGCTGCAAAATAATTAAATTTAAGAAAATACAACTGTATAATAAATAAGGTAATAAGTATTGTGTATTTTAATGTCACTTCTTTGTTGGTCTAGTGGACGTAAACGTGATCGCTGACCACGAGGTCCCAGGTTTGAATCCCGGTCGGGCCAAACTCAGTTATTGGGTTTATCTATCGAGAAATTCTCAGTAAGAGCTCGGAGTTAGGAACTTGGCGGTGTTTCACCCCCGTGTCTCAGATAGTTCGTAAAGCCGATAGTCCTGCGCCTGATTTCTCTCCGGTCTATTGAATTAAGTACCGACAGAGTGAGACAATAGAGTGCAATTGTGCTTGCGCATACATTTGGACACTAAAGCGGTACAAATATATATTTCGTATAAAGTATCCCTTATTATTCATAATTTATATACAATTAATGTTGATCTATCGATGCTACAAAATATCGCTATATATAGCTGTAATTTAGGGACTGGCATTGGACGGATTGGACTTACAATGGTAAAATTCCATACTCTTATGTCTAACATTAGACGACGTAAGCTGATGATGATGAAGAAAAAGATAGTTTTCATCTTAATTGTTTCAATATTTAATTAATATCTACGATATTTAAATTTCATTTAAAGGTACCAAAAATGAAACTTGTATTGAAAAGTAACCGTGTAGTGACGGTCTGACAATAGCCACTACCCCGTATCGTCCCGTGGGTGCCACAACAAGCAACAGAAGAAAATCAGCAGCGAAAGGGCAGCAGCACTTTCCTTATAACCACTACAAAAGAAAACTGTGGTTGTAAGCCCGCCTGTCGAGCGTCGTAACTATGCTAAATGTCCTATTTATGAGGATTTTTATGGGAGGTCAATGATCAGCAATGGACTGATAGGCTGTAACCCCCCGGCCACACACTCGTCGATTGGCGTGGGAAGTAGCGAGGAAAGGAGGCAGAAACGTAGTGTGGCCACAATGCTTGCGTAGCCACTTTATGATCCTCGTCGTGCCGCACGTCATGCTCCTCGTCATGCACGTCGCTCCCGGTTTTGTCAGGTTTTTGGGGGCAAGTCAAATGACTGGCAATATGAGCGCGAGTGGTTGGCCACACACTCGCGTAAATGCGCTCGTTACGGAAGCACGTCATGTGTCATTTAAAAATCATAAATATAGTGACAGATAGTGTACTTCATCACCATTCAGCCATATTATCACATGAGTATATAATATACAGAGAATAAGCTATCTCGACGACGACTTCGTATATATTTATTTTTATGATATTAGCTATAATACATATACATAGCTCGCACGCTGCAACAGTTTCAACATCCATTGTGTTGCAAACGCGAGAGACTTAGTACGGAGCGTCGCGATTGATTGCGCGATTAGAACAGAGCGTCGACAGACAGGACAACATGGGGCAGCGCGAGGAGCAGAGCGATGAGCAGCGCGAAGAGCTTAATGTGGCCGAACCGTAAAGAATGAAGAAGGAATGAAAATTTAAAAGTAAAAATCGACTTCATAATTAAAAGTCATACAATAATTACTATACAATTTAATAGCTTCTGCTATCGGTTCTTTAGCAGGTATTCAAAGACAATCTCGAGTTTAAACTCAAACTCTACAATGTCAAAATTTGAGTCTAGTTCATACTACGCGAGTAGTAGAGCCATGCTACAGCTGTATAACACCAGCGTAAAATAACGGCTTAATGCTGTTGTGTAATTTTGTGTATTGGTGAGTGTACATAACCGAAGACCCTTTTTACTGGAAACAAAACGAGGCATTCCATCTTAGTTCTCAGAGGTGACAACGCATCTGTAATTTGATTCTTAATTAAGGGTGTGTGTAGATGTCTATGGGCCATAGTATGCACTTACCAACAGGTGGAATATGTGCTCGTATGTCACCATTACTCTATTTAAAAAAAAAGGAATATTAACAATGCTATAAACATTACTAATATTCCCCTTAACCAATCGTGTTAAGCTTAAATTGCTTGTGTTACGAGCGGTTCACGCCAGTAGTCGAATGGTGGATTCGAACCCACGACCTTTTTGAGTTCGCGGTCCGCGCCCTGCCATTAGGCTACTGTCGCTTATATCTATAAACTAAATAAGAACAAATAATACCAACCCACACGTCTGAATATCCTTAATTTTTTTTGATAAACTGTGTATTAGCACCGACTTCAGAATCTGTTACGTCGAAATTATTTTTAACATTTTTAAGTCGGTTTAACTTTTATAAGTTATGACCTATTTGTGTAGACTAAGGAACATCACACCTTCAACTTAGCAACTAAACTGTCGTTTAAGTAATTACACTCCTATTTTAACATATAGGGACACAAGTTTTTCTTCAAATTTAAATGAGACCATCCTTGTAAAATAGACTATTTATAAAAGAATTTGACTGATAATTAGTATAGGTATCGCGAAACATACATACAAATTGTACATTTGAATTGAAAACCCCTTACTTTTCTGAAGTCTGCAAAATGGAGGTCGTTAAAGATTATATGTACACTAGTTTTCAAATAAAAGAAACCATTCATTATTTTTTATCCATACTAATTTCAATACTATATGGCCTTTATTGCGTAAAGGGTAGTTTTGAGGGGAAGGTCAAGAGTACTGGGATACCTAGACGTGCATGTATGAAGAAGATAGTGAACCTGAAAGAAGCGAAAGAGGTATGTAAGGATCGTGACACTTGGCGATCTGTTCTCTCTGGCTACCCCGTTAGGGATTGTGCGTGAAGATAAGAAGGTAGTTTTGAAAAATGCGTGTTCATTAATTTAATCTACAGTTTACTTTCAATAAATATTCAGTCCATAAAATAGAAAAATTCACCCACCATAAAATAAAAATCACCCTATTTCACCCCGGTTAGGAGTTGAATTTTCACATAATCCTTTCTTAGTATATACGCTATAGAAGACAGAGTTACGTTATAAAAGGCAGCTTCTGTCTAAATTTTAGATTTCTACGTCTAGCGGTTTGGGCTGTGCATTAATAAATAAGTAAGTCCATCAGGACATCCTCTTTTGTATATTTAGATTTTCAGTACAACTATTAAGAGGGAAACATAATATATATGCTACTAGAAATTCATGTATATTAATGTGCCCTCACCCGTCCCAAGATAAAGATGGTCGGTCATATGTGAACGATTAAGGTGCCAGCAAGTCCGGGACAGATGGGCTCTTATGTTTTATGAGCTGTGCGGACATCCCATTTGTGGCCAACTATGTGGATATGTTTGCCTAACCACGTCGGTTGAGCTCGAAAAAGTTAAAAATAAGCTTATTTTAATGTATGTCTATCACGTTTCACACCATCTATAAATCTGTATATATAGTCAGGTTGGGTAAGACCAACATAGTTTCCTGCCAGGCATAAAAAAAAACGGTTTTTGGGCAAGAACGCGAAAAGATGTACATTGGACTTTTCTACATGTCCCCAGGTTATATCGTACTGCTGTGCGACTTTGATAAGTTTTACAAGAATCATTACCATATTAGTTGATTTTAGATGAAATAGGCATGTCATATTTATTAAAATTTTACGCATGAAATTATACTGAATTGTAAAAATTTAAGTTTAAAAAATCGTGATTTTGTTGTATAGTACTGTCCCTTAAAAAAAACCGGCATTTTTAACAGCGTTTTGTGAAAAAAAAGTTATTTCACTGGCAAACCTTTAGTTACATATTTGAAATTTGGCGGAATTTTAATTATTTTTTAAGTTAATTGTGCTGCCAAAGCTAGAATTTCTACTAAATAAGTAATTTTTAAATTTGTCCCCGGCATATGAACCTACCGGACATGTCCAGGTACCGTTACCGCATTTTCGTTTAAATTTATAGTTTTTTTGTTCAATGTGGTATTTATTTTTTTATTTAAACGGCAACATCATAATGAGACCGAAAAAAGAAAAAAAAAGATGTCTATGGTTAAATCAGCCATTTTATTCAAACAGCTGTTTCATTTTCGGCGTTTTTGAGAGGTTGTGTTTTTACGGGCACTGTCCGGTGAGTAAATTAATTTGTTTTTTGGTGTTATAACGTGTTTCCAACGCATATTTTATGTCTAAAACTTACATGAACTATTTAAGATTACTATAATGTGAAAAAATGTGTGATAAATATCAGCAATTGTAGAAATTTTATAGTTTTGTATAAGAAGTACTCGATTCCGTTACCTCATGTCCGTTACCATCGCGGTGGTAACGTATAGGCCGGACTTGAAAGTCACGAACAGGATCACGTAAAGCAAGGTTTACATGGTGTAAACTTGATTTTTTTCTATTATTTTATTTATTGTTTTTAGGTACCTCTGAACTCCTTCATTTATATAGTTATTTCGAAAATCATTTTTTATTTAAGATTTATTATATTCTGGATTGGTCAAATAGAATTTCATCAAAATCGGTCTACTATTTTTGTTTTGGAGTCAAAATAGCTAGAAAAAGTGTGCTATTCCAGATACTAATTTTTGTTTTATTGTAGTTCTATAGAGAAAGTTACTGAATTTTTTGTTAGGCTTGTTTGTTGTTGGCTCATTTTTCCTGAAAAAAAAAAAATAATACATGTATGTAAGAAATATAATTTAGGTATCAATTCAACAGGTAAATAATTGTACTTAATGGAATTTCAGATTTCAATATGGTGCTCACTGCAGCTGAAAAAATGCGCCGTTATCGCCAAAAAATTAAAGATAATCCCCAAAAATATGAACAACAGAAGAAAAAAGACCTACAACGCATAAAAACTAAAAGAAAGAAAATATCACAACTCGATGATGCCGATAAAGATAAAATAAGAAAACAATGGCGAGATCAAAAAAAGAGGCAAAGTAAAAATAAAAAAATAAACAAAAGTAATGAGAACCAAGATAAAGACAACGAAAACATTGATAGGGATGGAGTATCATTCAGGGAAAATTCGCTCAGCAGAAAAAGTCGAGAGTCAGATTCGAGTTTAAAGTCAAAATTGAAATACATGAAAAAAAGTGTTACATATTATTAAAAAAAATTGAACAATCTCAAAAAAACGAACAATCACTGCAAAGAATAAAAGAGAGGTTGAAAAAAAGATTGTATAGACAAAAAAAATGCCAGTGAAACTATAATTAAAAACCTGAAACTCACTATCGATAATATGAAAGCGCGCGAAGAAATTTTAGAAGCTGCTTTAAAAAAGACGTATAAGAATTGCAAGAAACAAGCAGAAAAGAGAGTACTGAAAGGGATAGTAGAAAACGCTGAAGTAAAATCTTTCGTAGCTAAATTAATGGGTTTATCAGGAAGAACCAAGTACAAGAAGAAAACAACATCTAAAGGCAGAATAACTGAAATTGAAAATTTTTTCATCAGAGACGATGTTAGCCGTTGCACCGCTGGCAAGAAGGAATGTCGATCCAAAAACAAAGAAAAGCGTCAAATCCGGTATTTGTTGGACACATTGAATAACTTATACGTTAAATATAGGAGTGAAGGTGGGAGGTACAAATTAACAACTTTCCGTAAATACAAACCATTTTTTGTATTGGCTCCTCATCTTGCATCACGTGACACTTGCCTCTGCGTTAAACACGATAATATCCAACTGAAATTTAAAGCTTTGAGAAAGAGTGGCTTAACTGAACACCGACACATAAAAGATGTACTCCAAGAACTATCCTGTGACCTAAAATCTCCCTTGTGCATGCATGGAAAATGCAGAACATGCAAAAATAAGCCTCTTAACTTTGAACCCGGTATGTATTTAGACGAAATGGTTACTTGGACTCAGTGGGAGCGAAAACGACATGAATATTTGAAAAAAGGACGGGACTGAAAAGAAGACTTATGTTTGCATAAAAACAGAAAAAATCAAAATCACAAGCACATTGCGTGAACTATTACGCATATTTAAGGCGGACTTAAAATTATTCAAAAAACACCATTACAATGTACACCACCAACAAGAAAAATATCAGGAGGGCGTTACGTATTTGAAAGAAAATGAAGCTTTAGTCATTTGTGACTTTTCTCAGAACTACGAATCAAAACTAAGCTCAGAGATTCAGAGTTTGCACTTTGGTGGGTCTAAATGTCAGATTTCGCTACATACCGGCATGATCTACTTCAAAGACACATCCCAATCATTTTGCACTGTGTCGCCAAGCACCGTTCACCAACCACAAGCAATCTGGGCCCATTTAAAACCTGTGCTTGAGTACATTAAAGAACATCAGCCTCAAGTTACTGTTATTCACTTCTATTCCGATGGCCCTACTTCACAGTATCGCCAAAAAAACAATTTCTATCTGCTCAGCGTTTTTAGGCAAAAACTGAATTTGGACCATTGTACGTGGTCATTTTTTGAAAGTGGGCACGGTAAGGGCGTGGCGGATGGTATAGGAGGCACAGTGAAAAGAGTTTTAGACAGGAATGTTTGTTTCGGAAGAGATATTTCAAATGCTTCGGACGCTTTTGAAGTTTTAAAGGACTCTCTGTGCACAATTAAGATTTGGTATATCTCTGAGAAAGATATTGACGAAATTGCTGCTCTTTTGCCTCAAAAGCTATCAATTGTAGTTGGAACAATGCAATTACATCAGATTGCAACACAACAACCTGGAACTATTACTTACAGAGACTTGGGATGTTTTTGTGGGTCACAAAGGGGTTTATGTTCATGTTACGAACCAAAAATCCACAAATTCGAATGTCCTACGACAGAAAATAGAGGCATTGAAGCAGCTGATACATTAGATGATATTGAACCATCAGATTTAATGAATGTGGATGTTGAGATAAACCTTGAGGAACTGTCAGCGATGAATGATGTAAACTTTCATCAATTGGTGATCTCACAAAGCCAAACCAAACTAACTCAGCGCTTGAAAATGTGGACGAGGACTTTTCTTTCATTGGAGATTCTTCGAAACCAAATACTATCAAAGCCAACTCATCGATGGACGAGGTAAATAGTTGTTCAAACGGAAACACTGGTAAGCCCAATATTAGCCAAGGCGATTCAGCGATGGATGACGTGGACTTCCTTTCTGTCGGAAAGGTCAAAACGCAAAACAATGGTGACATTGTTATTGAAGTCGTGGACAACACAAAGACTGCAAAAGATAAGATGAGCGTTAAAGAGTCAACAGTGATGGATTATCTGAACATTTCATACACAAATTCTACAGCTGATAATAAGCCGAATGTTTTCAAAACTGACTTGGTAAATGACATTCAAATGTTGGACCAAAATACCACCAATGATGAGATTGTTGTAGAGGAAACAACTGTAATGGAACGTCCACATATTTCCCCTACACATCCCGCGGATTACACACAGACAAATGCAGTTAGCCAAGCCGATTCATTTAAAGAGAATTTAAGTACTATGAGGAAGATCCCATGTATTGTCGACCTAACCATTCATCCTTTGGAGATGAAACTTACTTATAAGCCTAAAAAAAGGTCTAGCAGCAGCGTGTTATGTGTTTCGCAACCAAAAGTGAAGAAAAGTATTGAAGAAGAAATAAACTCGAAAAATAACAGCAAACCATGCACTTCAAAAAGCTTGCGAAAAAGTACAGTTTCTATTTTGAGTAATGTTTCTGTTGACTTAAAATCTAAAACCGAACAAACGAGATTACCGAAACAATCAAAAGGATTAAAGATGATTGTGAAACGCGCATTTACATGTTACAGTTGCAATGGTCCTCTCCTCTCGAATTGCATTACTAAATGTATATCTTGTTGTAACCGATTTTGTTTGGCCTGTGCCACGGGAGAAGTCACCAAAGATTATATTTGCGATAATTGCCTTATGTAAGTGATTTGGCAATTTTTCTACTCGAAGAGCTTTACTATGCCCTTATATTTTGTTTTTTATTTTTTATTATGTACACACTACGACTTTAAGATAAGTTTATTTTGTAGACAAATGATTCATGTCTTTTTCATCGAGTCCAAATGATTATTTGTTTTAATGTTTAAGACATCATAAATCTGAGACTGAACATATTACTTTAATAGTCTGAGCTTATTGTGATTTAGAGCTATCTCGTTATCACCAAAAATAGTAGTTTAATGAAGATAATACATGTTTATTAGCAAATAGGTACAAAATATTACAAGTCACATATTGATAGAATTAAGTTTTAGCTTCGATGTATACTAAAAAAGCAGTTATAATTTATTTTTAATAAAAACTTTGTTACTGAAACATGGATCGAATACATGATTTTATACATCTCCTTTGAAATTGCATGACGGGGCAGTAAATTTTTGAATTAGAATAAATAAATAAAAAATAATATTATCGATCCATGTTTATTTCTACGAGTTACCTAAACGTTTTTTATTCATAAGTTCTAGTTTAAAACTAAAATAATTGATTATATGTAACGATCTCATACTAAATATTTAAAAAGTTTTTTATTTATTTTTTTGTTTTATATGGGCTTGCTCTTGACCCCAATCTTGCCCTAGAGCAGAGATGGGATCTGCGATGGAGCAAGCTTGCCCAGAAGGCACTGATACTCCCGCACACCGACAGAATACAGCAGAGCTGCTTGGCGCCGGACTCCGGTGGGATGGTGGTCGCGAGCCAGGCGGCCCCTTTCAGGGCCTATCACTGCCTTTGGGATCTTTAACCGCCATCACAAATTGTGTTGACGTTGCCCAGGGTGGACCGCTAGGAGGTAGATCCCACCCACCCCAAAGTGTATCCTAATATTAAGCGGCATGTGAACTCAACCTTACAGGGTCCTGTTCGTTGTTAGCATGTCCTGTTACGAGACTGTACCCTAAGCAAATGTTGCTAAAAATGTTGACTTTATTTGAGAAGGTTTAAAATATGTACACACATTATTTTAGGAAATAACGTAGTTCATCAAAATACTATAAATTAAAATAGTTAAATATCAGAACCGCTAATTTTGTGAATTTTATGAAAAACTTTTTGGATACATTTTACACCTTTAGTAACGTACAGGACAGGAAAAGTAGATTAATCTCGTGTATTTCTAAGTTATCAACCTGAAAATACATTTTATAAATAAAAAAATCATGTTTTCTTTAATTCAATAAATAATATTTGCATACAATTTAAGTTTTAACTATACTAATGAACCAAAAACCAGCGGTAACGAACAGGATTAATATTTTAACCTACTTTAAGAAATTTGCAAATTTCTCACAAAATAACCACTTTAGGAGAAAACTTTTACGATTTTCGGAAAAAGGAATTATTGGAGATAATATTAAGTGAAAAATTCAAGGAAATTCTATCAAAAAAATATTAAAGCTCAATTTTGAAGCAGTGTACTACTTTTCGCGTTCTTGCCCTTTTATGAAGAAGTTGTTTGCTCTATTTCTATTTGAGGTATAAGTTATACTGATATAACGATATAATAAACTTTTATATGAATTTTTGCATTAGTGTTCAGTTAGTTTCAAAACGGTAATACTGAAGAAAATGTAAATCAGGAAAAACTGTTAGTCTTTCCCGCCTCATGGGATAAGATTAACAGTAATATTTTTACTTTAACGTTGGTACTAAAGTAGAGTTCTAAAGCAGTTTCTGCAGGTAAATCGTACTTAAGTGTTAACAATTGTAACTTTTATTTTGCATCTTATGTATAACGTTAAAGATTTCTTTTTTTGGTCATTTGTGTAGATATAAATAAGGGGCAAGACTAACATACCATCAAAATCAGGGGTACAAAATACTTTTTTTATGTTAAATATACAATATCAACTCTTTATTGCACTGCTCTTAAAAATTGTTCTTTCTATTAATTTTAGCCTGAGGAATATTAATCTAATATTACCAAATTTCATATTTGCGTACTTCATTTAGACTGTACACGTTGTAAACCCCTCCCCCCACTTCCAATCTACATGGATCTCAAGCTATTGTGTATTATATTTGTAATTACTAATTAAATAACTAGTATTGTTATATGAAGTCATCATAAAATAGCTATCATGATCACGTTTGGTGTCGGATGGAAGGGCCTGCAGCGTTTTCTTAGTATTTAACAAGCATACTGCGAAACGAAAGCCTGCCAAAATATTAGTTAGGCGGCCATTCGGTGACTTCGCAATAAACTTTGAGCTACATGGACATGGGATGGATTGTGTGAAAGATTATATGGCTAGTATGGGCTGATCGGGATAAATAGAAGACAAAAAGCTGCACCAATCCCTGATAAATTGTGTTAAGGGCAGGGGGATTATCTGTATTCTGGGTTATGTTTTTGTTTCATAATTTTTTTATAAAAACCTTTGTTTTATGTTAAATTGATTGATTCCTAAAAGACCGAGTACAAATAAACCGGGAACAAAGTCTCGGATTTGGGCGACTAAATCTAGTCCAGTTCAAAGAACCCATTTGCCGTATCTCTTCAGTTTCAAGGCATTTCCCTTGCTGCCTCAGCTAGCATTAGAATCCTCAGCGTCGACATACTCGTCGTCACTTTTAGGAGAAGGCCTAATTGGCCTCTAAAAAGCTTGTCGTGCTCAGCAGTGCGGGACAGTATTTCATGCGGGCACATCGTTTGCAACTTTAAAAAGCGCAGGTTTGGCCTCACATGGAACACTGTTCTCATCTCTGGATCGGTCCACTCCAGTGCCAGCTCCTTCCACTTGACCGCATCCAGCCCAGAGCGATTCGATTCGTTGACGACCGAGTTCATTCTGATAGGCTCAATTTACTGGCGCTGCGTAGAGATGTTGCATCACTTTGCATTTTCTATTGCATCTACCACGGAGAGTGCTGTGAAGAATTGTTCGGATTATCCCAGCCGCCAAATTTCATCAACGCACATCGCGTCAAAATTCAAGATACCATCCACACCATCTGGATGCTTGGCAGCCCACTACCGTGCGTTTTACTAGGAGTTTTCTACCTTGTACAATTTCTCTGTGGAATTTTTTACCACCGGCGATTTATCCGGACCGATACGAATTAGGGACCATCAAGAAAAGAGCTTAATCCTTTCTAAAAGGCCGGCAACGCACCTGCAGTTCCCCTGGCGTTGCGGTCGTTAATGGGCGGCGGTAGTCACTTACCATCAGGTGAGCCGCATGCTCGTTTGCCCCCTCTTTTATAAAAAACGACAATATTCGTAGTATGCTATTTAGATTATATACTCGTAGTTATGTAAAAAAAATTCGAAAATTTTTGTCATCGATTTCTTTAAATCCTCGTAGGAATAATCAGATTAGCTTCCCAGGATCTCAAAACGTCGAGATCTTATGCAATCTAGATTTTCGAAGACTGGGGTGAAACAAATAACTTCCCGATTTTTTGAAAATCATTTATTTTCATAGCGGGAAGTTAAAAACATTACCACCACTGCGATTTTCTTCTGTATCGTGGAGGCAGTTTGCACACATAAATTTTGGAAAGACGAACATCAAGACCCGGATCAATTATTTGTCGGCAATACAAATACTTAGTCCATGCGGGACCCGCAGCTATTAACGCTACAACTTATTGCTAAGCCAATGCGCCACGAAGTCGTCAAAGTGTCATCGAGTTATATCAACATTGAGCTAAGGGGGCTAATATTCACGGTTGACCTTGCGTTACAGTTCGTATGGCTGAGCGCTGCGCACTCACCGCCCGCTGTCGCAGAAAAAGTTAGAGCGCATGAAAAAATGTTTCAAATAAATTTTATGTTCCACAATTGTAAAAAAGATATTAACATCATTGCAGCAATATAAACCTAGTTAATCGCGAAAGACTGTTTTTTTTTACCTTTGACCTAAAATAACTTACGATACAGACACGAGATTTTATAAGACTTTTGAGACATCTTCAAGAATGCCAAAATGAAGATATACGAGTATACGAAAATTCATCATTCCGAGGTTGATCACTACTTTGACTGGATGAATTTGAAGTTATGAAAACATATTCTCATACATTCTACAATGGAAGTTATAATTTTTAGTTTAGATTCTCGGTGTTGGTTTCGGCCTTGGTCTTGGTCTTGCTAGTTTATCTATGATCTTGGTCTTTATCTTGCAAAATCGCATGACGAAGGCCAAGACTGAAAGACCAAAACTGATTTAACTCATCACTAGTCTGATGATTATCTTAAATCTAAATAACTCGACAATAATAATTGATCCCATCCAGATGAAGCCGGGACAGTGTTATGTCCAATAATAAACTGTATTAGTCACAGAATCCTTACCGTGTGTCCATCACCACATTTCGTTCATGAGTGACGTAAGGTAAAAGGTGATGTACACAAAGAGTGTATGGCGCATTTTATTATATACAACAAAAGATAAGAGATCCGCCGATATGCCTTAAATCTCTTAGTAAAATTTCGAATAAAAGCAATAATTTTGAAAACATTTATGTAACTTTAAACTAGTAACATAATTTCCGAACGCTAGTTAGCAATTACCTAAACTTTTGCTGCTTCTTGTTTATGACCCACTTGGCACCTACTGAAATATTCATACGTTACGCGGAACAACTTCCATGCATTTCTTACTACAGCTATATTATAGTTGTACCACGTAGTCGTACCACGCTCTCGGGGATTAGTAGCATAAAATGGCAGCCTAATGCTGCTGTGTTTCCTATGAGAACAGAATACCCCTTTTTACTGGAAACGAGAGATTCTATCTTAGTCCTTCGGGGTGATAATGCACCTGCATTTTGATTTTTTTATCAAGAATAGATGTAGGTAGGATGTATGTAGGTGGATTGAGTGTTCGTTTGTCACCTTTATTCCACATAAAAAAACATCATTTTAAGAATTCCTATCATATTCGATAATAGAAGAATCATTAATGTTGTATCACAATTGATAAAGATATAGAGTAACATTATAAAAAGAGATCCTTCTTCTTTTTTGAAGTCAGCTAGGAATTAATAGGTGACCTTTTTAAAGAGATAAATATCTTAACTATTGCATGTGTGTATCTAAAAATACAACACGCAACATACAACATAGATATTTTATATTTTTTTAATATTACATTAACATATTACGAATTTTGTCTATCAATAATTACTACTATTTTGAAATAAACTTTCAGTATTAAAAAATTGAACTAAATAAATAAATCAATTAAAAACTATTGAAATGAGAATAATACGCACCCAATTAGTAGTATTGATTGATAGATCAATTTCAAATTACGTTAATGTACAAAATAATTGTAAAATATCAGTGACATAGGCTTCTAGTTTGTTTACCTGTTACAACCTGTTTTTTTCGGACATTAAAATATCATCCACTATATTAAATATATATTATATACTAATTCCCCTATATACTGATTCGTGTGTGATGCGATGATTATGTATGTACTATTTTGTTGCTTCAGAAAAAAATTATATTTCTCTTTCTTTATTTTTATGCATAGAAACCTAAGACGATGATGTTTTCGGCTATTAACCATAATGAGCGAATACCCGAGATTAGGAAAGAAATCGTTGTAAATGTGCCAGTTTGAATCTTAATAGTGTTTCACAAAGTTCGTTGCGCTGAACTTTTCAAAGCTCTTATTTTGAAAGTCGTAAGATTCATTATTGAATTTTGACAAATGAAAGTGAGCTGATCATTACAAAATAATCGACTTTGAAAATTAAGTTAAATAAGTTTCAAAGTAGAGTAATTCTAAAGCCAGATGTCTTGAATCGTTCAATTAAAAGCATTCGTGAAGTGAACTTTCATGTAGTCTTCACATCAAAGTATGAAATAGTTAAAATAATTATTACTCCTTTCCCACCGAGAAGCCCCAAGACAAGGTGTGACAGACCAAAGACTGAGCATTGGCAGAATTATTGTGACAGAATCACAATATAAAGGTCATATTTAAAAAAAAATATTACTCAGCTCAGATGAAAGACGTAAATGTTCATTGCCAAATTTCACGAACGCACATCATGTCAAAACTCAATATACCATTCACACATCTGGATGTTTGGCGGTCCATCACTGTACGTTTTACTTGCAGTTTACTTCCTCGTACAACCTCTCTGTGTAATTGTTTACCACTGGAGATTTTTCAGGACTGATACGACTTAGGCAGAAGAATAAATTATACGCTCAATTCTTCGCAACTTCTTTAGTAGATTGCAAACGGGCGAGAAGGCTAATTATTTGTTTTGTCAACCGCGAACGTTGTTTTGACAATCTTTTGTTTAATGTAGCTAACTAAACGCTGTAATTACTTACGTGCGTACTTTGTTGAAATTGATTTCAATAAAATATGTAATTTTATTTCGTATTCGCCTAAATCAGTAACTGTCGTTAATAGAAAGATCCACAACTGTAACACAGTTTTTGTTCTGAATTGCTGAACTAGTAGTATGTATAGAAGTCTTTGGCTAGGCTCCGGGTTTTACCTAATTTGAAAACCACCTTGCTTTTCTCAATTGCGTACCATTGCCACTACCACTAATCTGATGGGATTACCATTACCCACTACACTTGGAAAGTCACAACGTCATCGCTAATACGACACAGTAACAAGTTTAAAAGTGGTAGAGCAATGCTGACGATATATTATGGTTGTAACACGAATGGGTCGCTAAGGCTGGGAAAGGATTTTGCTTTTATAGAATACCAGCGTAAAATAGCAGCATACTGCTGCTGTGTTGCGTTTGGTGAATGTAGAGAACCGGAGATCCGTTTTACTAGAAAATATTCATTCCATCTTAGTCCTCAGGTGTGACAAAGCATCTGTATTTTGATTCTTCATTGAGGATAAATTTAGATGTCTACGGGCCTCGGCATCCAGTTACCAGCACGAGGACTACGAGCTCATCTGTCACATCATGAACTTTAAAAAAATACGTATTACATATAATTTACTCTCTTTTTAGCTTCGCAATGTATGAAAATAGTTAAGGCATGCCCAGACGACATAGTTTCCGAACCACAAACTCC
The DNA here is from genome assembly GCA_907164705.1 of Parnassius apollo. Lineage (NCBI taxonomy): Eukaryota > Metazoa > Arthropoda > Insecta > Lepidoptera > Papilionidae > Parnassius > Parnassius apollo. Next base: position 1,894,306 of record CAJQZP010001616.1, on the reverse strand, counting down.
TTAGTGATTCTTATCTTAGGTCCATAAGGGCGGATTTAAAGAAAGGCGGATAAAAATCCTTAATCAATATTAGAATATGTAACTGACATTTATTTTCTGTGACAAGTTTATACATTTTACAGGGATCAATAATTATGACAATACTAATATAAGGAAACGATTTTACGGTGTTAATATTGTTTAGTGTTAAGTAATCTTAAACCTAAAAACTGTCATTGTTGCCACGATTGGCAAGCGGGTTGCCATCCGCAGTTTTTATTTCTAGTCGTTATGAGGACGACACCGCCGCCAATCTTCTGTAATGTTTTCCTCTGTCGCCTCTTATTCTTACAGCGCCACTATACGGTAGTAATGGTTTTTAGAAGTGTTTAAATTTAGCTAACTTTAAACCTAAAAGCCGTATAATATCGGCGTAAGAATGTTCACTAACCCAAATCATCCCGTGGATGTCGTAAAGAGTCGACAGAAGGAAAATTAAACTGGAGATGGGCAGTATCTTCCTGATAATAAGGTAGGTGAGGATAATATGTTCAGCTTAAGCTTTGCTGCCCTATAGAACCAAAACTAGGAGAAGGACATAGAAAAAAAAAACACAAAGTCGTATAGTATACTAACTATACTAACTAATATATTAAGAAAAGAAAAAGAAACAAGTTTTGGCAATAATTAGGAACACTTCGAAAAATCAATTTAAAAAAACTAACTACACTACACCATACTAAAATCGACTAAAATATTTACTATAATGTCAATCGTCAAAATGGCGTCGATAAAGCATCGCCTTCTTGGCCCTTTATTATTTGATTGACTGATGAAGAGCTATCCTATGACAGAGGCATCTATGCAAACAAGGTTTTAGTTTTTGAGTTATAATAAAGTGACCATGTTAACCGGGTAACCATATTATCCTCACGTACTATAATAACTGAAAATAACAAAGTATAATAGGTGTATAGGTCGTATAGGTGTATATACACTCTTTCCAAGGTGGGTTGGACCAAGCACCCCTTTAGCTAAATCCTCTATCCAGAAATATCAGCCCGCAGTTATGAAGTAGGCAGTGTTTTATCCCCGTGTCCCGAAAATCAATTAATGCTCTTCATGCGCCTGATCTCTCTCCGGTCGTATCTTGTTTCCCATCGGAGTATGAAAGTGAGGGAATAGAGAGAGCACCTGTGCTTGCGCACACACTCGTGCACTATATTCCTGTGCTGCGCAAACGGATAGTCTCCATCGGGACTGGCCGCCGTGACTGAAATTCGGTCTTGAGGACATTATTCATCTTAAGCTGAAAGCGGCATCAAAAGAGCGAAATGCTATTATGATCGCCAATGCGCCGAATATACACACGAGTAGCGACGAATTTGTTTCGACATACGAGTAGTCGAAACAAAATTGCCGCTTGTGGTACTCGGGTAAAATGAAGACATCGTGTCACAATTTTTTTACTCTACTATTAACACGCTTTTATAAGCTTCGCTTGTATCCATCAATTTATCTATCTACCTATCTAAATATAGATATATTTGTAACGGAATGTTTTAATGTAATTTTCACCAACTTGCAGACGAATGCAGTAATGCAGACTTGCAGAAAATTTGCTCTCGTGTCAAGGACCAATTACAATAAATTATTTAAACAACTTTATCTTAGTATCCTGATCAGTATCACCATAATTTATAATAAATAGTACCAGCCTGAACGTCCTTCGACTTAAGACCTTAGAAAAAAAAACAATTTTCTAAGGAATGACAGTAAAGCCTATTTATATAAACTTGGAAAGTAAATCATAATTCTAATACAAAATCCCATACAAATTGTTAGAGCCATTTCCGAGATACCTATTACATTATATTTCTATACATAACATGTATAAGAATTGATTACTTAAAGTAAGTATAGGAAATATACCAAAATAAAATGTGTTTGACGAACAGAAGGCCGGGCTTATATTCCGACCGAGATTATAAATAGCTGATAGGGAACAAAGATTTATTGCACGCCAAAAACATAAATATTAACAAAAAAAGGAGAGAAGGAAATGTGGTACAGTGGGCGGTCTAATCGCTAAGCGAATCTCTTCCAAGATGGACAGGATTGCAAGAAAACAATAAAAACATATGTGAGGTTTAGCAACAGTAATAACAGTATTTTTATTATAAACTATAAAATAGAAATAATAGGATATGCATAATATAGAAGTGTACACAAGTACATAGATAAGTAGCATACATACTTTTTAATATGTATTTTTTATATATATATATATATATATATATATATATATTTTTTTATATATATTTATGAATATAAATATATAAAAGTACAAATATATATTTTGAAACTATTACATATAACATAAATATGCTTTACATACAAACAAATAGTATATATAGCTAGATAAAAGTAGAATAATTGTATACATATGAATTTGATGGAATTAAACTAGAACTTCACCAATTTTAAAAATATAACGTCTGCACTTACCGAAAATAAAAAAGACATTAAATTTCATTCATTTTAAAGTATGGAGTGGTCAAAGAAAAAAGATAGAGTAGAGGTTACTCGTATCGCGTTGCACCACTGTGGTTACGCGCCAAAGAGATTTTGAATATTCTACAAAAATTTAAAATAACCCTACGATTTGTTTATCGCACTATCAAACAATTCATTGAAGATTTGAGCTTTGAAGATCGTAACGGGACCGGCCGACCTCGTACAGTTAGCACACCCGCGATCATCAAAGCAGTGAAGGCGCGAGTCCAACGAAATCTTGTTTGTACACAAAAAACTTAACTCCTGATGGGACTAAGCAGAACCACAACCAGAATTATTAGGCTGGTTAGATCCCGCGCTTTGATACAGTGGTACGCGGGAAAAAATACCGCGAAATTTTGTTTACGGATGAAAACATTTTTAACATCGAAGAAAGTTATAATAAACAAAATAATAAGGCACGCGTATTCCGAGGGTTCAACGAGCACATTTTCCTTCGTCACTCATGGTTTGGCTTGGAGTCTCATATTCAGGCTTAACTGAGGTGTTCTTCTATGAAAAATGTGTAAAAACAGTGCCGAGGTGTACCAACTTACCCTCCTGACAAACATAGTGGAACTTCTTTCTCAAACAATGTTCAAAAACAGACATTGGATATTCCAACAAGACTCTGCACCAGCTCATATGGCACGAAGCACCCAAAACTGGTTGACCGTCCATGGAAATAACATTATCGGACATGAAGACTGTCCCCCTTCTAGTCCATATTAAAGCCCACTGGATTATAAGATATGGGAATATTATAAGCTTCCTAAATAATTGTAATAAATTGCCCGCATGGCGCCAATCTTCCTTAACTAAAAAATTTTACTAAGCGAATAAATATTGTTTTTACAAGGTTTTGAATTGTAGCGGAAGCAGAAGAAATAAAGTACCGTCTTCAAGAACGTTTTTCATATCCGTCTGTTAAGCGGGTACCATTTGTTATGCTCGTACTGCAATGTAATTACTTGAACAACTAACAACATGTTCCTTACGACAGTTTGAGTGGACACACTCCATTGTATTGTTTTTTCAAGAGTTTTAGTTGGAACTAGAGTATTTTCAATGAAAATTAATAATGGGTGACCCTTATCATTTATTTATTTCTTTATTTTATTAATTGAAATAGAAAAAGAAAATTTTATTCAATTTATAAATAATACTAATTAAAATTCACTCCCATATTTGATTTACATTTTACAACTAGTTCGGAAAATTCCTCCGTCCCAGGAAGCACCAGCAAGAAACTCAGCAATATATCTTTTTAAATAAAGAACAGTATAAATTTATATTTTATGTCACTATACTCAGTTCTATAATAACCCTTTTCGTACAATGTTTTCTTAATAAAGTTTCTAAACTTGGCAGAGAACAAATTTTGTATATTTTCTGGGCATTTGTATACATCGCCACAAGAGTCAATGACTGACTCGGTGGAGTCGAGTAGCTGGAACGACTAGCCTGTGTCCTATTGCTAGTGTTTACAGAGAGGATGTTACTTATTCTTAAAAATTACTTATATTTTGTTGTACATACGTTACATTTTCGTAAATGTGTTATGAGGCTAAAGTTAATATATAAATTTTCTTAAATTTTTGTCTTAGATACTCCATACGTTTTAAATCAAAGATTGCAAATATGACCTACTTTATGCAAAAAAAAATTATTCACTGACAAACAAATCTTCATTATTTTTTCAAGTCTAGACACAGGCCTTTTCAATTGTAAGGAGGATTTGGAATAATCATCACTTTGGACAGGTGGATAAGCGATTACAGAACGACGTTTCGCAATAGTTCTTAAGCTGATCTGGATATTTTACGTCTGTCGTAAGCGGGATGGTTAGACCACCACTCATCGAAAGCCTGATATCTTTTTGGTGATACCGTAATAATAAACGAGCTCACAGTCTATCTGATGGGAAGTGGTGTTGCTGTGATACTGTGGTCTATAGACATCTACATTTATCCTAGATTAAGAACCAAAAATCAGACACCTTGCCACCCCTGAGAATTAAGATGGATTGCCTCGTTGCCAGTAAAAGGGGACTCCGGAAATCTACACTCACTATTACGAAATACAGCAGCATTAATCAGCTGATTTAGAATTGTATTCAGTGAGATCGTAGTATTTCCCCGTTAGAGCCTAACCCATTCCTGCTACAGCCATAATATAGCTGTAGTTTGTCTCTACCATGTATGATGGTATATTATTTGCAGTTTTGGTATTTATTAATTTTATTATTGAAACAGGATATGAACAGAAGTAACTTTCAGATAACAAATTAAAAAAAAACAATTCATAAAATAAAATTGCAATTTTAAGAACTGATTTACCACACTGATCCTAGATGTAAAGGAATCGTGAGAAAACATCCATGGCTGAGAAATTAGAAAAAAATGCGATTGCAAAAATTGCCTCATAGGGATGAGTGAGTTGGCAACATCAGTTGTTGTTGTTTTGTTGTTGTTGTTAGGAAGACGTTGCTACCCAACTCATAGTTGTTTTAGTCTGTTGTCTTTTATGACATCTACCGGGCTGTACGGGTGGTACCGCCTTTACAAGTTGTTTTATTCAGTCAAAATTGTATTTATTTACTAATTGTGCCCTGGCTGTGTTTGCTATTTGCTATTCTAAGTGATGATGATTTATTTGTAAATTAAACTGTCGCGAAGACTTAGAAAACATTCAGTCAGTCGGTCAATCAGTCAAACAAACGATCCAACAAACGAATGGGGAAAACTGTACGCTTGTGTTTTATTCTGTAAATAAACAACGCAATGACCGCAATAACGTAATCTCTAATTTGCTCCCGAATTTCTCTAGCCAATACCTGGTTTCCATACAACGAATAAGATATTGCCCTAAATAAGCAAGCACCATCACTAATTATTGACATTAAAAAATTGAAAACTACAATCCAATGCCTACCTAAAACTAAGTAGGTGCCTATACTACCAAAATAAATAAAATTGCGTAAGTACCTATCTATATTTTGTCTCATCCTGCAAACAAATGGTAAATAAAATTAAACGCAACCTAGGAAAGTTTTTGACCTTTAAGGGGAAATATAATCTCAAATGGCTTAGCAAGATCCTCCGTTATGCCGAAAGTATTGTAGCATTAATTTTGAAATAAATATATGGTAAAGTGGAGGATTAATGTTAAGGTTTATGTTAGATGAAAACACGATTCCGTAAAATTTTCTCGATAGAAAAAAAATCCAAAGTTACCTTCAAACTGAACAATAAACCGCTGTTATTCAAAAAATACTTTAAATAAGATCACGAAACTTTGCATACTAACTGAACTAACCATAAAGCAGTGCTTATGTTATTTACTTTTTTTTAAATATCATTATTTTCACTGTAAAAAGAAATTACCTAAACTATCGGCGCGTAAGCTTGGTTCCTGTCGCTCAGTTAGTATTGCTCCGGCTTTTGAAGGGAGAAGTTGTGTCGCTTACGATCAGAAAACACATTACGCAACAGGAAGATGTAAAATTAAAATGGGAAATAACCGTTATAAAAATAAGAAGCGACTGGGTTGGCGTTAAGAAACAGGCATATATATGATAAACATAATGAAATAAGTATCTAACGACCTATCTACTTAGAGTAATAGTGATTACAAACATGTCGGTACATAGCATACGACGCGCGGGGAAGTGGGGGCGAAATTAGAATTTGAGCTGACTTACTCTCACCTCTTAAGTAACAGGTGTGATCGGGCTTAAAATAAGTTGGGTTTTCTATCACGAAATTCTCAGCAGCAGACCGGAGTCTAGAGTTTAGCATTGTTTTATCCATATGCCTCAGAAAGCACGTAAAGCCGTTTTATTTGTATCTGATCTCGCTATATTTTTGTCGGATGACCAACCAGGACACCATGATAAACAGACAACTTTTAATATTTTGTATATAATGATCAATGGAGGATGATTTTTGTAAAGTTCTACAATAGATATTATTCGTTATAATCATAATTTTGTTTTACGGATTTCCCCGACCACCATGCAATTAAAAATATATTTTTTAGCAAACCATGTATACTGGTCTCAAACACTTTAAGGTAAGATATTATGAAAATGAACGAAACAAATTAATTGCATTATTTTAATCTTAAATTATTCGTACTAGTTTTAAAGTTACAAAAATCATTTAATAATTTTTCCCTATACCAATATGAAATCATTCCGTAAAAAAGATTCTTAAAAACCTTGGTATGGTAAAATTACCATCCTAGGTTTAAATGTTTTAAAAATTCTTTCTTAGTGGATGCCTACTTAATAAATTGTTATGTCTCCACTATAACATCTTGCACAACACTTCCTCTCCCACATACTTCAGAAGCAGATTTTCCTTCACCCATCCTCCGGATAAACCACGCAGATCCTTTGTTAAAACTCTTCTTAACTTTCCCGTCTATAATTCCGGTTTTACTCCTACTCCTGTTCTGTTCACGCAGTAAGGTTATGGTACTCAATACTAATATAAGAAATTCGAAATTTGGTATTTAAGAAACGTGTTAGAGATAACTTCTTTGCATCCTGTTAATTGATATAAATTATTGTTTTATATTAGTATTAGTTTATATATATCATATGTAACTATCGTATTTATTATTTTTATGTATTGTATAATTTTATTTTTATTTTAAGCTATTGCATAGCTTCTATCGCGGGCCTTGAGCGCGGAGACCGAATCCAGAAATTCCGTAACGAAAAAAAACCTCACGCTCCCCACTCCGACGGGCACGGAGGTGTGGTTCAAGCCACACCGTGGCCGTGCATTGTCTAACGTCGTTTCTTTTCGGCAGTCTTCGACACGGTGTTTGTGTGCGTGCAACTAGACGTATTGTACGACTCTACGAAGCTCGCACGAATCGAGACGAGCTGCTCCGAAATCGGACGAATACATAAGCAGCTGTTTATGAGAAAGTATATAGGTGTATAGGTATTTATGTACAACAGTGAATAGCTGTACTTGTAAAATTTGTGTATAAAGTGTTTTTATTTATTTAATAAAAGAAAAATATTTGTTTTCTTATCGGTCACCACGCTCAAAAAGTGTAACTTGAATTAGTATCAAAGAAAAAGAAATACTGCATAAATAAAATAAATAAAAAAAATTATAATTGCATAAGTTGATACAAAATGCTATGCAATAGCTTTACCGCGGCAGTCCCCGAGTGCCACACGTCTTTTTTTATTTATATTGTTTAACATAATTTACGTAATATTTTGTGTATTATTTATTCATTAGTAGTATAAGTAGTAATGTATGCACTAAGTTTGCCATTTTTTTAATATTTTCCTTTGTGGGTCTACTGGAAGATATTACAGCAAATTATGGAATAAGTAGAACCTTTGTACGAAGTTACTATAAAACTGTTTCAGTATATTATTGTGAGTACATAAATAAATAAATAAAAGAAGTTATTGTCTCAATTTTACGCATTTACGTCCAGCGGTTTGAGATGTAGACTTAATATAATATTTTTCATACAAAATTAGTACTACTGCCTTGTTTTAAAACCGTAAGAGGGCAATTTTATTATTTAATTACCTTAAAGCATTAAAATAATTTTCTCTCTACAAATTGAGCATTAAATACCCCCATCTCCCTCCTCCTGTAAGGGATTGTTTTAAGAAATACCAAAATATTTTATCTCCATACAAAATTGCACACCCTCTGCCCCTGGCGCCTTCACCGTAACAGGTTATTTTGAAATCGCTAAATACGTACTAATTTATTTTTAAATACAATACTCTCAGTAACTATCGAGTCTATCGAGTAAAATATTTTTTTATAAAATAATAAACTGTTATTTCACCATCTTAGGGATCGAATTTTCTAAAATTAAAATAGCGGATTCATAACGTCATAAAAGGTACCTACCATCCAAAGTTTAGATTTCTACTTAAAGCGGTTTAGTTCGAGCTTGTGCGCTGGTAGATGTGTTAGTCACTCCTTATAGTATTATATCTATGACTTAGTGTATAAAGAGTTTATATTAGATACGTCTGTAAATGACAAAACCTACTTTACGGCAAATTACATTTTATTCTGTTCATTTTAACTATGTCAAATAAAATGAAAATTTAAAAATGCTATTTGCAAACGAAATAAAAAAAAACTTCTGATATACAAGACAATTTTTGTCTAATTTTAAGTACCTATTTACGTCGAAAATAAAAACATAAATTAATAATGTACTTTGCTACTTATTCCAATTTTTTATAGTAAAAAGAACAAATGCGTCAGGAACGCACTATGGACTCCGCTCCAAGAAGTATGAGAATGACTAAAATTATATCCTTTTTTGTATATGCATTTCATTTAGTGCCTATACCCAGCAATGGACTATATTATATTGGCTGTATATTATAATATATAACCGCTTCTTCGGTTCCGTAATCGGATAAAGCGTGCGTGATAGATCGTGGAAGCTACGCCAAATTTGAGGCAATCAATGTGGAGATCTATGTTCAGCAGTGGACTTTAAAATGCTGTAAGGGTAATGTATCGGATAAAACTAAAAAACTTATATTTGCTGTTCCAATACAAAAATTGTATAGTGTTGAAAGGAGCAAGCGAAGTAATTATTTAAATATTATATGTCTTTCATATATCGCTTATAATTAAATTAAACCTTACGTTGCTTGAAAATACTTATAGCGCCATCTATATAAATTTATAGTAGCTAACTTATTATTACAGTAAATTAAAAATCATATATTTAGAAAAGAACAGGTGGGAATAATATAAAAACAACACAAAATCGAGTAACGTAATTTATCAATTTCACGGCAATGTGAATTTTATAACTTTTTGGAACTGCAAAAGGTAAGTATAATATGCCTACTGCCAAGCCTATGATCCTGGCCGAAAAAAAATATTAATAGCTGTTTTAAAAGTTGATTTATCATGGTAGTAGGTACTCGGCGGTTAAGATTTAATAAATAAGTTATTTAAAATTTAATAAATAATTCACACACAGACTCGACGACTTCCAGCCTCCCGAACAAGCCGGTTTCCGAAAAGGCTTCAGTACCATAGACCACATACATACCCTGCGGCAGATTGTACAGAAGACCGAAGAGTACAATCTGCCACTTTGCCTGGCATATGTGGACTATGAGAAAGCCTTTGATTCCGTCGAAATTTGGGCGGTGCTACAGTTCAGAAGTGCTGAAGTGTTTGTACAGTAGGGCTACGATGGCTATCCGAGTACAGAACCAGAGTTCGAAACCTATCCAACTGCAGAGAGGTGTAAGACAGGGTGATGTTATATCCCCGAAACTCTTCACCGCTGCGTTGGAAGACGTTTTCAAGCTACTGGACTGGAAAGGATACGGTATTAACATCAATGGCGAGTACATCACTCACCTTCGATTTGCCGACGATATAGTCATTATGGCAGAATCGCTGGAGGACTTAAGCATTATGCTCAATGACCTCAATAGTGCCTCCCAACGGATAGGTCTTAAGATGAACATGGACAAAACAAAGATCATGTTTAATGTCCATGTCACACCTATGCCGGTAGTTGTTGGGAGCACTATGCTCGAAGTTGTTGACGAGTACGTTTACCTGGGACAAATAGTCCGACTAGGTAAGTCCAACTTCGACCGAGAGGTCAATCGACGGATTCAACTCGGCTGGGCAGCGTTCGGGAAATTACGACACATCTTTTCGTCAGGTATACCTCAATCTCTAAAAACTAGATTGTACAACCAGTGGGTGTTGCCAGTGATGACTTACGGATCTGAGACGTGGTCCTTCACTGCTGGCCGTATGAGGACGCTTAAGGTCGCTCAGCGAGCTATGGAGAGGGCTATGCTTGGAGTTTCTCTGCGTGATAGACTCAGAAATGAGGATATCCGCAGTAAAACCAGAGTGATCGACATAGCCCAACGGATTAGTAAGCTGAAGTGGCAATGGGCCGGCCATATAGCTCGAAGAACCGATAACCGATGGGGAAGAAAGGTTCTCGAGTGGCAGCCTCGTACCGGTATGCGTAGTGTAGGGCGACCCCCCACTAGATGGAGTGACGACCTGGTAAGACATGCAGGAAGTCGATGGATGCAGGTGGCTCAGGACCGTGCTTTGTGGCATTACTTGGGGGAGGCCTATGTTCAGCAGTGGACTTGTGAAGGGCTGTAATGATGATGATGAATTCACACACCATCTATCAATGATATTGGTTATCTATTGTACTTTTTCTCTCTGTTTTATTTTTTGACTGCGTCGATGGTCTAATGGTTGTAAGAGTGCGTCTGCTGATCATGAGGTCCTGGGTTCGAATCCCGGGTCAGGCCAAAAATCAATTATTGAGTTTTTCTGCCAAGAAATTCTCAGTAGCTGCCCGGAGTCAGGAAGTTGGCGGTGTCTCACCCCCGTGCTTCGGAAACCATGTAAAGCCGTTGATCCTGCGCCTGATCTCTCTCCGGTCGTGTCGGTTTACCGTCCCATCGGATTATGAGAGTGAGTTACCTCTCGGTCGCACCGTCACCACTCGCCCAGCTCTTATGGACTGAGCGGAGCATATCGTGAAAGTTGCTCTACTTAAATATATATTATTTTTGATTAAAACTACTTTTACGGATTTTATCGCGTTTATTTTACTTTTAATTACTTTTATTTTTAATTCCCGACGTTTCGGGTGCTTTCCAGTACCCATGTCACGGGGGACTGAGGTGACTGACGTCCCGATGTCAAAGTTAACCCGGAGTACCTTCAACTTTTTAATTATTGTCTTTGGTCCAATCTACGCAGAATGAACTAACTGTGTTTTGAAGTCTTGCAGTGGTATGCTTGGGTTTAGTTAGTGCAACTTCTTCTATAATAGGAATAGAGAGTGCACCTGTGCTTGTTGCGCATACACTTGGGCACTATAATCCTGTCCTGCGCCGAAGGCTAGCCTCCGTTGAGGCAGGCTGCCGTGATCGAAATTCGGTCTGGAGGACATTATTACTGTACTTTTTTCACTAAGATATTAGGGTTCATATATTTTTTATAAATATTTATAACGTTATTCTTTAATATTTTTATTAACTACATGTAGATAATAATATATCATTTCAGAACACTATTTTACATTATTTCATTACAAAAATGCCCTTGAACACTCAACGCTGCCATTGAATAAATACTCGTACCAATACTTCAGAATATTAACCATAACTTTTGATAAGATAAACTGATTTTAATAAAAAAGACTCAGTGTAAAACGAAGGTACGCTTCACAATTTTCTATAGATTATTTTGATATAAATCATTACTTTATACATGATACATTAACAAACAAAATCACAGACGGACAGAAAATTCTAAAAATAATAGAAATGTATATTTTAAAAATATAAGATTTACAGACATCTCCAATTTTCATTTTAATTATATTTATGGAATATGCATTGATTTAAAAACTTTAGTACCTATTTTATCCATAAAAAACAATGGGCGTTTTGGCAGACTGCCAGAGCATTCTCTGCCAGTCAATCCATGACTGGTGTAAAATTAGCAGCAGGTGACTGAAAAACTTTATATAATAAACATTAATATGTATAAGTATAACATATACTAAATTAAGGCTTATAAATTACACAAGTACGTATATATACAAGCCAATACATACTAATTCATAGATATACCTATTATCCTTAGCACACACGTACGAGTATTAATCCGTACTGCTACCTTTGTTCACACATAATATATCGAGATAAAGGTACTAATTGATGTTATATAGACGACGTTGTTTTCGAAAAATCTTCTAAACCAATATTTTGTAAGCTTACTTATTTGGTTACTTCCCGATGTCTGCAGGTAAGGAGTTCTAATACTGTAGACTTATAGACTGAACAGCAAAAGAATTGCCGATAAAGACAAAATTTTATTATTATAACAATTACTATATTATTATTGTTATATAATATGAAACTATTAAGAACAAAACTTTAACACTATGTTGAAACCCTATGCTATAAATGTCATAAAAAACGACAAAAACTGCAATAAAATTCTGAAAGAAACATATTATAGGCTTTTGTCGTAATTGTACAAAAACTGCGGCAGCCATAAATTGGAAAAGTTTAATAGTTTCTTAAAAAGGGAAAGTCGCTTAAGCGCTAGTATATATTTTTTCTTGGTATATAAACTGGGTGTTGTATATCAGTTGTGATTTCTTAACAAATTTTATCAAATCAGTTGTTTCTGATGAAATCCAACACTAGAATATACACCAAGAACAAACACTAACCATATATATGTAGATAGACTAAAGCTGCAATGGGTCAAATGGCTCGAGGAGTTTCTAAACGCTGTGCAAAACATTCAGCGGAGTCAGCCAAGTTGATTTCTTCTTTTTTATAAGATAGGGTGACAAACGAGCACACAGTCCACCGGATGGTAAGTGGTTGCTGTGGCCCATAGTCATCTACATCTGTTCTCGATTACGAATCAAAATGCAGATGCGTTGTCGCCCGTGAGAACCAAGATGGAACGCCTCGTTTCCAGTAAAAACGGTTTTCGGTTCTCTACACTCACCATACGAAACACAGCACTACTATTTTACGCTGGTATTCTGTGAGAACGTGGTATTTCCCCGGTCGAGCCGACCCATTCGTGCTACAACTATACTACTAATATAACTGCAGCATGGCTCTACCACGTATAATCTCTCTTCTACGAGCATTATCGCTAATATATAATACATACCATAAAAACAAAGCAGCTCAATGGTACTTTACGGTAAGTCTGGAGAACCGGCGACTTTTACTGGAAACTAGGCATCCCATAATGATTTCTTATATTTACGCGAACACTATACATGATTAAAACTTTAAATGGTTTGTGGTGGACGTCGATGGAATTAAAAGTAAATAAAAAGTAAAAATAAACATAAATCAAAGTAGTTTAAAGGAATCCCATCTTAGCCATTCGGGACATTAGGGCAACGCATTGGCATTTTGATTTATAATCGAGGATAGATGTAGATGTCAATGGGCCTCAGCATCCTTTTACCATAAGTTAGACGGTGTATTGGTTTGATATTCTATAAAAATATAATAATCAAAATAATAAATAAAAGAACTTACATAAAAATAAAATAAAAACAATATTTCCAAATTAGCAGCTTCTTGAGACAAAGTGTTTTAAAATTTCTTTAAAATACGAGCAAAAAAACTTCAGACTCTGTTATGTGTATTTATTTAATATTAAATTGGTTTTACTTTTAATAATTAAATTAAAGTTGACCTGACCGATCATCAAAACTCTAAGGCACATCTAGCAGACATAGAAGCTTCAAATTTTGAATGCAATTAGTGTTTAGAGTATAAATCAAGGAAAAACTAAAACATTTGTTAATTTCCGTCCAGTTTTCTAGATACACTAACTGCATAAATAACTTTGTAATCCCTTATAAATATATAGAATTACAAAGTTACATTTGCAGTGAATGAACCAGTGTATTTGTATATGTATTACAGGTGTACATAGGTACGTTGTTGGTACTCAAGAAGTAGAAGGTACTAGAAAGGTAAAAAATTAAGACTATCTTATATACAAAAAGAAATGAGATGCAATTAAAAACATAACTTGTAAAAAAAAACAAGTCTCGCAACTCAGTTCTTCTACCGTAAAAAGTTGTGAGATCCATGTAATACCAAGTCGGTTAATTTATTCAGTTCCTACTTAAGGGTCCTTCTGTTTTAAGTTATTACGTAATTACCTAACCTAACAACATTTTATAGTGACCGTATCAATTTTAAAAGTCTTTTATGTTTTAAATATAGGTATAGATTGACTTGGCCATCGCATTAAGCAATCTAATTTAATATAATACGTATTACTTGTGAGATACATTGTGGTTTCGTGCGATGGCCAAGTCAATCTATATATTAAAAACATAAAAGGCTTTTAACATTGATATGGTCACTATAAAATGTTGTTAGGTTAGCTAATTACGTAATAACTTAAAACAGAAGGACCCTTAAGTAGGAACTGAATAAATTAACCGACTTGGTATTACATGGATCTCACAACTTTTTACGGTAGAAGAACTGAGTTGCGAGACTTGGTTTTTTTTACAAGTAATGTTTTTAATTATATAAATATTTCATTTTATCTATTACTTTGATACCTTTTGGTTGTGAACTCCTGGTTAAATACCTTGAATGATGGAGAATCTCCCCTTTTTCACACACAGATGAATATTCATTTAAACTATTTATTACTTTTTAATAAACTATTATTTATTAAATGTAAGAAAAGTAGCACTCAAACGTCGGGAAAAGATGCAATGCAGTCTAGCAATGCTTCACAAGTATGCGGCTTTTCCCCTTGGGCCCGCCCCGGAAAAAATGTTTAGCTACGGATTTCAATAAGATGTTGAAGAGTTTCTTTTCAAGAGCTTATCCAGATTATAAACTAGCCAGGCCATAACCATCCAACCATCTAGGATGATTTACGCACTCTCTCATTCACTCACTACAGCCCATCACAAGTCCACTGTGGAATATAGGTTTTATCCATCGATTGCCACAAAGCACGGTCACATGAGTCACCTGCAACCCTCTCATCTTCATCGGATGGGGGGAGAAAGGCCAATCAATCGTGATCACAATGGAATATAATGTATTCTCACTTTGGGGCATTCTAGTTCATATATATAGCTAAAACTTTTATATACGTGGTAGAAACACGGTGTAGCTATGGTTGTATCACGATTAGGTTAACAGGGGATGGACCACGCTCTCTCGGAATACCAGAATAAAATAGAATCTTAATGCTTCTGTGTTTCGTATGGTGAGTATAGTGAACCGGAGACCCTTTTACTAGAAACGAGGCATTTAAGTTCTCACGGGTGACAATGCATCTGAATTATGATTCTTACTAAAAGATAAATGTAGACGTCAATGGGCCTCAGCGTGCACTTACCATCATGTAGACTGTGTTCTTCTTCGTCTCCCTTCACTATTAAAAAAAACTGGAAGGCATATGTTAGCAGTGGCTTTGAATAGGCTGTAATGGTAAGTAATAATCCATACCTTAATACATATTATAAAAGCGAAAGTGTGTTTGTTTGTCCTTCTTTCACGTCGCAACAGAGCGTCGGCATGGCATGATTTTTTGTATGGTGATAGTTCGGTGGCTGTAGAGTGAAATAGGCTACTTTTTTCAGCAGAAAAACATATCATTCCCGTGGGAAAATCGAATATGTTGCAAAATTAAATTCAGCTAGGTGGCGCCACTGTGATTCTACAAGACGGACGACGGTACGATGGACGAACACAGAAGGTCAGAATATCTAAATTATTATGTCTTTTTACCAAAATTAAGATAAAAAATGTATGGATATGTATTTTTCCACCCAGGACCGGGAAGATAGAGATAATATTTAGATAAATATTTAAAAGGAAATTTAATTCCTTTGAGGTATTTTAACGTTTTTTTTATAAATAGGTTTTTTTTTACTTGATAATGCCTCGCAAACGTAAGTCAAGCCTTTCAAGAGTATCTTTTCAAAGACAAGCGAAAAGATTAACTCGATCGCTAGAATCTTTAGAAGATGCTGAACTGAGAGGACAAGAACAAGCAGAGCATCAGGCTGCTTTTAAAATATCTGAGACACCTTCTCAACGTCAGCAAAGGCGTCTTAAACAGACAGAGAGTCAGGCTGCTTTAAGAGCTTCCGAAACACCTTCTCAAAGTCAGGAAAGGCAACTTGAACAGGCAGAACGTCAAGCTACTTTAAGAGCTTCTGAAACACCTTCTCAAAGTCAGCAAAGGCGTCTCGAACAGGCAGACCGTCAAGCTACTTTAAGAGCTACTGGCGGAACGTCAGGCCGCCTTAAGAGCCGCGGAAACACCTGATGAAACTCAACACAAACTCATTGAGCAACCTGAACGTCAATCTACTATAAGGGCATCTAAAACACCAGAACAGACACAGGCGCGAAGAGATACAAATGCACAGCTCCAAACTGAACGTCGACAAAATTTCAAAGAAACAATTGGTCGGTTTTTAATGACGCAACATTCAATTATGATAACAACTAACCTGTGATAAAAATCACAGGTTAGTTGTTATCATAATTAGTTGTTATCGGACTGATGGGAAAGGCGTGTCGATTTAGCAGCGCTTTAAAATGGAAAGATGGGACCGCAGGCATGTGCTGTTCCAATGACAAAGTGTCTCTTCCGTTACTAGGGGAACCAGAAGAACCTTTACAAACCCTTCTTTTATATGATGCTAATGAGTCACGGCGCTTTTTAAACAGGATCCGGAAATATAACTCATGCTTTCAAATGACGTCCTTCGAAGTTGACTGGGAAATAATAATGCCGGGATTTTCGCCTACATTTACGGTGCAAGTGAAAATTTATCATAGAATAGGTTCACTTTTTCCAGCTGAAAACGAACAGCATAAATTTTTGCAAGTATATATAATGGGTGACGAAAAAATTGAGGTAGACCGTCGTTGCCAATTTATGCAGGGAGTTGAGAGAGATACAGTGTTTAAAATTCAAAGATTCTTGCATAAACGTAACATTTTAGTCTTAACATTTAAAACTGCATAAGAAAACCTACCTGAAGAGGATTATAAAGTCGTCATTCACGCAGATCGGACCCCTCGAGGAGAGCATGAAAGGTGATCAATTTTCTTCACGAGACATTGTCTTGCGAGCACGTAATGATACGTTGCAACGGGTAGCCGATACACACAAGTTTTATGACGCTCTGCAATACCCATTGATTTATTGCAAAGGACAAGAGGGTTATCATTTTCAAATTCCACTCATTAACCCGGTCAAAAAGGAGCCTACTCCGAACAAAAAGTATCATGTATGGATTTTTATGCGTATCATACGATGTTGCGAGAAAATGATTTCAACCTCTTAGCCCGGTGTAGACAATTATTTCATCAATTTTTAGTAGACATGTATGTGAAGGTAGAAAGTGAACGTCTCCGTTATATATCTTTAAATCAAAAAAAGCTGCGCGTTGAGAATTATATATATTTACAAGATGCAGTTTCTAGCGACGCCAATGTAAACCCCAGAGATTTAGGTAAAATGGTAATTCTGCCCTCATCATTCGTTAACAGTCCCCGCTACCTACACGAGTACACACAAGAAACATTCGCCTATGTACGAACTTACGGAAGACCTGATATTATTGTTACTTTTACTTGCAATCCCACATGGAAAGAAATAACCGAGGAGCTAATGCAGGGCCAAAAAAAGTACTGACTGACACGATTTAGTTGCTAGAGGTCTATATATAAAGGTCTATTCCGTTACTTGGGGAACCAGAAGAACCTTTGAAAACTCTCTTTTTATATGATGCTAATGAGTCACGGCGCTTTTTAAATAGGATCCGGAAATATAACTCATGCTTTCAAATGACGTCCTTCGGAGTTGACCGAAAATAATAATATAAGCCGGGAAATAATAATGCAATTTAAGATATATCTTTAAATCAAAAAAAGCTGCGCGTTGAGAATTATATAAATTTACAAGATGCAGTTTCTAACGACGCCAATGTAAACCCCAGAGATTTAGGTAAAATGGTAGTTCTGCCGTCACCATTCGTTAACAGTCCCCGCTACCTACATGAGTACACACAAGACGCATTCGCCTATGTACGAACTTACGGAAGACCTGATATTATTGTTACTTTTACTTGCAATCCCACATGGAAAGAAATAACCGAGGAGCTAATGCCGGGCCAAAAAAGTACTGACGGACACGATTTAGTTGCTAGAGTATTTAGATTAAAAGTACAAAAATTTATGTATGTAATTAACAAAGGGAAAATTTTCGGAGAGGTGCAGTGCTTCATGTATTCAATTGAATGGCAAAAAAAGAGGATTACCGCATGCCCACATTCTAATGTGGCTTAAAGAGAAGTTGTAGCCCAGCCAAATAGACGACATAATAAGCGCCGAGATTCCGCATCCTGAGCAAGATAAAGAATTGTATGATACCATCGTCCGAAATATGATTCAGGGTCCATGTGGAGCACCAAATTCAATATGACCATGTATGAAAGAAGGAAAATGTACAAAGAAATTCCCTAAACAGCTATTAAAAGAAACAGTGCATAATGAAAATGGCTACCCTTTATACAGACGCATGGCTCCCGAAGATGGTGGCAGGAAAGTTACAATCAAATCTCGCTCTGGAGCGTTCGAAACCTTAGATAACAGCTGGATTGTCCCGTATTCGCCCATTCTATGTAAAATGTTTAATGCCCACATTAATGTAGAAGCATGTAGCTCTGTCCGCGCAGTCAAGTGTATCTGTAAGTATATAAATAAAGGAAGCGACCACGCAATATTTAATCTCAGGAGTGAAAGTGAGGCAAATCCCGTTAATGAAGTACAGACCTTTCAAGCAGGGCGTTATGTCAGCAGTAACGAGGCGGCGTGGCGTCTCCTTGGCTTCCTTTTACACGAAAGGCACCCAACAGTTACTCACCTTGCTGTGCACTTAGAAAATGGAGAGCGTGTATATTTCACCGAAAGAAATTTCCAAGAAAGAATTGCATCACCGCCAAAAACTACACTAACAGCCTTCTTTCAACTTTATCAAACCGCCCCTTTGCAAAAACGTTGTTATATTCTGAAGTCCCCCGCTATTATACTTGGAACACATCTATAAGGTAGTGGAAACGCCGTATTCAAGGCGCGTCTGTTGCAAATAGGCCCGGTGTAAAATCATCAGATGCCCGTGATCGTGTGTATACCGCTCATGTAACTAATTTTGAATGTCTCTGTTTACGATTGCTGCTTCACCATGTTCGGGGTCCTATAGGATATAAAGACCTTAAAACTGTCAAACTGCGAAACTTCGCATTCCTGACCGTTGACAGTTACACAGTTACACAGTCGTAGGAGATAGAGAAGCATGTGAAGCTCTGCATCTTTTAGAAAACGATAATCACTGGGATGAAACCATGGTGGAAGCTGTGCAGTGCCAGCCACCAGCCAAAATTAGGGATCTTTATGCAACTCATATCATCTTGCGGCCTATATAATGCACATGATTTGTGGGACAAATATAAAGAGTACATGGCGGAAGATATTTTGCGAAGCTTACAGCAGACACACGCGAACATGACATGCAATGAACACATTTACAATGAAGCACTTGGAAAAATTGAAGATAAAGTAATGGCAATGGTAGGCAAAAAATTAAGCGACTTTGGAATGATAAGCCCTCAGCGAACAACTGAAAATGAACTAAGTGATGAAATTATACGTGAAACAAGCTACGATATACCAGCTTTGTAGCAGCAAGTAGCCGAATTTGTACCCCGCTTGCTTCTCGAACAAAAACGAGTTTTTGACAAAGTATTAGGACAAATTGAATCTGGAAATGGTGCACTTTTCTTTTTAGATGCCCCTGGAGGAACTGGGAAGACATTTTTGTTAAATTTATTATTAGCGCAAGTACGGAAAGATAAAAACATTGCTGTGGCCGTAGCTTCCTCCGGTATAGCCGCCACGCTGCTAAGCGGGGCCCGCACCGCACATTCTGTTTTAAAACTCCCTCTAAATCTAGCCTAGAAAGAATCGCCGATCTGCAAATTTAACGAAAATAGTGCACGAGGTATAATGCTTCAACAATGCAAATTTTTAGTGTGGGACGAAAGTACAATGTCGCATAAAAAACCTATAGAAGCACTAAATCGAACGCTCCAGGATTTTCGCAGCAATACCGATGTAATGGGAGGAATGGTGGTTTTACTGGCTGGTGACTTTCGCCAAACTTTACCTGTTATTCAAAAGGGCACACCTACAGATGAAATTAAAGCATGCCTCAAGTCGTCTATTTTATGGAACAAGGTGACAAAATTCAGTTTAAGTACGAATATGAGAGTGCACTTGTATAATGATATCAATGCTGGAAACTATGCTGACACACTATTAAAAATTGGCGATGAGCGGTTGGAAACGGATGCTGAGGGGTGCTTTAAATTGACGAGAGATTTTTGTAATTTAGTACAGAGTCATTCCGAATTAATTGCGAGCGTTTATTCAGATTTAACGAACAACATGCATGAAGACAAATGGTTATGTGAAAGGGCGATTCTTGCACCAAAAAATGAGAGCATTAACAAAATAAATTCAGATATATTAAGTGAAGTAGCAGGAGAAATAACAGAGTATTTGTCAGTAGACATAGCTATGGACACAGAATAGAGCACTTCATATCCCGCAGAGTTTCTAAATTCTCTAGAGTTGTCAGGTGTGCCCTCAGCCCTCACATAAGCTTCAATTAAAATTAGGCGTCGTAGTGATGCTAATGCGAAACTTAGATGCTCCTTGGTTATGTAACGGGATAAGGCTGCGTGTGACACATCTTGGACGGAACATAATCGGTGCTACAATTTTGACAGGCGTAGGAAAAGATGAAAATGTTATTATACCACGGATCCCTATAATTCCCACAGATCTTCCTTTTCAATTCAAAAGGTTGCAGTTCCCTATTAAGCTCAGTTTTGCAATGACAATTAATAAAGCGCAAAGGCAAAAGTTACGGCAGGTAGCGGGGGTCAACTTAGAAAAAACCGTGCTTCTCTCATGATCAGCTGTATGTAGCATTTTCGCGTGTGTCAAATTCCCAGAATCTCCACATTCTTTCGCCGAATGGAAAAACATATAACATTATGTACAGTAGCGTCTTAAAATAGTGTTCAGTTAGTTTTTTTCTAAAATTCCAGCAATCAATTAATCAGAATTCCCACAGATCTTCCCTTTCAATTCAAAATTTCCTATTTAGCTCAGTTTCTTTTCAATTCCAAATGCTGTACCTCTGACGGACCTATTAAGCTCAGTTTCCTTTCAACTCAAAAGGCTGCATCTCTGACGGATCTTTTATTTGGCTCAGTTTCCTTTCAATTCAGAAAACTGCATCTCTGACGAATCAATTTAGCTCAGTTTCATTTCAAAAGACTGCATCCCTGACGGATAATTATGCTCAGTTTCCTTTAATTAAAAAAATATCCCATTTCCATTTGGAATAAACAGGCTATTTTCATGCTTTCCTATACGCTGCGTTTCAAAACATTTAAATAGGCTGAAGAATCAATTTTGCTCAGTTTTCTTTTAATGGCTGCATCTCTGACAAATCTATAAAACTCAGTTTTCTTTCAATTCAAAAAGCAATGGATAGTTCATTTCCCAGCGACCACGGGCGAAGCCGCGGGTAACAGCTAGTGTAATGAATATGTAGTATTCAAGTAAATGTAAGAAACTATTACGTCTAATATAGTCTTAACGCAACGAGCAATGGAAAGCAATGGTCTTGAAAACTGAACAATTACGTCCCCCTGAAATAATACTAGTTTTTACGGAATTTACCGCTTATATTTAACTTTTATTATACCCGACGTTTCGAACGCTTTACAGCACTCATGGTCACGGGCGATACTGAGATGTTCAACGTCCAGATGTCATAGTTAACTATAGTTATAACTATATTTAACTCTATAACTATATAATATAGTTATTACTATAGTCTGTAAATAAAATTAATTTAAAAAAAATTTCATTCCTAGGACTGCACGTCAAAAGCGAACAATTTGTTAAGAAGTATTTTTAGGAAGTATTTTTATTAGACATTATTTTTATCAACGTTAATCATTTTCATTTATTGCTCAGTTTGAAATAAAAGGGAATGATTATTATATTACATACGTAAGTGAGCGTCGTGATCATGCGAGTTCAGTGCTTTTTTCCCATCCCAAAAATCCCACTTCAGAATATACACCGATTTCAAGACGTAACTTCCAGAACGACTGTTGAATAGTCTTCTTAAAACCTTTAGCGTATTGTGAGATTATTTAGTTATTTGTGATTTAAAATCCACTAACGATCCGCCACGGCTTTGCCTGGATATATTTTTATTGATGTAGCGTTATTAAGATTTAATATGTTCAAAGGCCATTCAACTTTCAATTTTTTGTATTTTTTTAAATCTCCAAGTTTTTAAATAATGACAAAATTCTCATGTTTGTTTCGGATCAACTTTAAGTTAGTTCAGCTAAGTTCAGAAAATAAATAATTATTTATCTGTACATATACAAGTTATGCTCATCATAGAATAAATAACTTAGTAAATCATTTTTATTGAAATAAAATTGCTTGCGACGAAAATAACTAAATGATGTCGTGTTCTCCGGGGAGTTAACGATTTGCCCTACGAACTACTTTTGATTGCGTTTCATATTAATGTGGGTCCTGTTTAAGTTAAAGTTCAAATGTGTGGTGGTTTTTGTAATCTGTTTTATGAATATATATGAAATGTATAATATTATGAAATATTTGCGATATTTCTTAACCGTAATTCATAATCCGTATTCATAATCCATATTTATTTTTAAAGCTCCAGAACCAAGCTTATTGCGGATAGATTTTGGTGTTTATAATCCTCAGCATCTACTTACCAGCAGGTAGTTTTCGGCGAGGAGGGAAGGGGGTAGAAACTTAGTACCCGTGGATAGTTACCCGCGGTTAACTAAGTGGAAACCCACAAGTCTGGCCCGAGGGGAAGCACCGGCCCGAGGTGGGACTCTGAATGGGCTTGGCGAGCCCACTTTGGATATGTGTTGGTGAGTTGTGGCGAGAGGGCTGTCCTATCCTCCTACCTCTCCGGCTGAAGTGGAGTCACAGAGGAAGGAGTGTGCCCGCTCTCCCTATCCTTCGCAGCTGAATTTTGGTTGGCGGCAGAGCCATAGACCAGATTCGCCGTTGCGAAGGCTAGTGATTCTGAGTGCTCGTTCTTCCTGGTGCCATGGCTTCCACGCATCGGACGCGGGGGAGTCCGTTGAGTTTTAGGGTGTGCACACGCAGGACTTTCTTTTTTTTAATATAATGTTATCATTAAGATATGGCCAACTATCACATGTTTCACTTCCCTCTGTCTCCTCTTAAACACTAATGGTATAATATGGGGAAGTGGATTTTATTACGCCGCCACTACATGGCTTACCTGGCGTAGGTGGCAATATAAGTAGTGGACGTAAATTAAAACTACGTTTTATAAATAAAGAATAATTTAAAAATATCCTTTTATTCAATATCCTAAATAATATAAAAAATTCAGAGTACTGGATCCTATTTCTGTTGATTAAACTCAAAGTAATCGTGCAGCTGCACTGTAAGCTTTTTGTGTCTGTGACATACCAACAAAGACAATCATTTTTACCGTTCACGTAACTTATATTGTACGTGTAGCCAGGCCTCTGTCACTCTTGCTACCTGCATGAAATAATTACCTAAAATCGCGATTCACCCAGGGTGTAATACACAGCCGGGGCTAGCGCGCTCTAGGCTATTGATGTATTTTTAACGCTGCGCTGTTTACGTAAATGGTTTTTTGTAAACACTTGTAATTTTTGTTTAGTGTTTATTATTTAATTGTAAGATAAAATAGTTCAAAATTTTTAATGTGATTTAAAAATAATATATGTGTATGTAACCTATCTATTTGATAAATTATAATATCCAATTGCGTGGATGGATGCATAGTGAGCAAACAAAAGGATTCAATTATATAATTTTTTTGGTTACCTAAGGATAATGAAAGGCACATTTATTTCATTTTTTTGTTAAATAAATACTTATAGCAAAAAAGAATTACATAATAATCTAAATACAAAAGTAATATCTAAGTACTTTATTACAAAACTTAGTTAAAATTTACGTAGGTAACTTACGAAATTTACGTAGTTAAATTGAAGTAGGTAACTTACATGTCTTTTTAGTTAAATATTTTAAGTTATCACAAAGCACTGAAATTAAACCTTTGTTTACAAAATTTTTAACTAATTAGAATACAATCACATTTCATTTACGAATCGTATTTCAGGTTAATTTGTTGCTTACACTACCTACCAACCTATTTCTTCCAAGCGATTTATTAAATCGCGATTCGCGACGATGACTTCGCGCGTTGCATGCGTTAGGCACAGAATTCGCTTAGTAGCAAAGATATGTTCATTCGATCAGTCATAATAAGGTACCTTACCTATTTTACTTACCATTTCGCAACGTTTAATTAATTTATTTATTGCATACAACATATAAATTTATATACAATTAGGTGGTCTCATCGCTCAACAGTGATCTGTTCCAGGCAAACCTTGGTAACGTACGAGTATTATTTATTATATGCCTTGGTGAAGGAGATCCGTAAATAGAAGTGTGCATAAATAATAGTAGTAAATGAGCATATATCAATGCATATTATAAGCTTAATAAGTACCTACTTACATGTGTTTTAATATGTTTTTAATATATTCTTGACAGCCCTAAGTAACCACGGAAAACAGCCCTGATGTGGGAATGGGAAAAGATGCAAAGTAATACGGACACTCGCACGCAGCAATAAAGGTTTATTTAGCTTGCGTGCGCAATTTATCTTACTAATAATAATTATGTAGGCTATTAAACGTCGGCAAGCAGTCAACATCAAAAGAGTGAAACTTCTGTACGTAGTACTATTATTCATTCTGTGGTGTAGCTTTATCCCGCAGAATGTGTATTCTAGACATGTTGTTCCGTTAGTGAGAGTTGGCAGTTAACTGCTAATTGGAAAGATCTGGAGTAACTGTTTCACTCTTTTTATGCTACGCGTATTCAGTGGAACTTTTTATCATTCTGTCATGGATTCTTTTTTAATAAAGCGGTTACAAGTGTATAAAAGAAATGCGAAGCGTTGGGCAGAGATATGCAGGAAGTCGATGTATGCAGTTGGCTCAGGACCGTGCTTTGTGGCGTTGCCTAGGAAAGAACTATGTTCAGCAGTGGACTTGGGAAGAGCTGCAGCGATGATGATGATGAATAGAAAGATGGAGAGACGTTAATTAAGCATGATAGTAAAAGGGATCATGGTAGTTGAAAGAGGACTGTATTAAATGCATTAACTACATTTACTAAGGAGTGTAAGCAGGACTATTCTATTTATGAGATAAATAAAAGGTGTGACAAGAATGTACTGAATTCATTCATCTTAATACGACTAACACTATTACATTACCCTTTCGTACAATTTTCATTTAAATAATTAATTTTTATAATTTTTATAATTGGATATCATTTGGACATATCTATATATATTTTTGTATCTATATATATTTTTGTATTTACATCTTTTTTTTTGTACAATCCCTTATACGCATTGTCAATAAAAAATCATTTTCAGAGTCCACCCGGTAGTACGTGGACAATGCGGCGTACAAGTATCCTAGATTAAGATGGAATGCCGTGAATGCCTCATTTCTAGTAAAAACTTTCTTCAAGTCTCAACACACACCGTATAAAACACAGCAGCAATTATATATTATAAGTTAGCTCTACAATCTTTTACGATTTATTAGAAATTATTAAACAACTTATAATCAAATGTGATGATAAAATTATATTATATTATTATAATAAACTTAGATTATATAAATTAAACAAAAGTAAAAAAAATATCTAATAGAATTTTAGCTGTTTTGATGTAAAGATTTATGGTTTAAGGCGACACCGTGAAAAAATTCACCTCCTTTCATCGAATAGTATAGGACTGCGACACCACTTACGAAAGTGGAATTTTGATATAGGTAAATTCATCTTCTTTCGTAAATTCGTTCGTTCTTTCTTCGTTCGGTAAATTCGTCATGTCTTTGATCTTGAATTTGATTGTTCAAAAACACGATTGTATAATTTTGACTCGATCATAATTATTTGCGAAAATACCTCTAAAAATCACTAGTAGAAATTACAACGAAATTACTTAATCTATATGCTTGGGAATCACTCAAATATATTCATAAAATCAATATTCATAATTTACTTGTTCATTATTTTGATTATTTAAATCAATAATTTAAAAAAAATATTTAAGATTCCGACTATTTCTAAGCGCTTTTAATCCTCGCGGGCGCTACGCAATTTTAGACCTTATGATGGCGTTTTTTCAAGTTTTTATAGAAATTATGGATTCACTCGGATCAGTACGGCGATAGCCTGGAGCCTTTTTTAACTTTTTAGATGTTTCTTGCCATTCTGCAGTTATATTAGCAGTATTGTTGTAGTGTGAATGGGTCGGCTCGACCGGGGAAGGACCACGCTCTCACAGAAGACCAGCGTAAAATAGTAGCGTAATGCTGCTGTGTTTCGTATGGTGAGTGTAGAGAACCGGATACCCTTTATACTGGAAAAGAGGCATTTCATCTTAGTCCTCACGCGTGACAACGCATCTGCATTTAGATTCGTAATCGAGGATAGACGTAGATGTCTATCGGCCCCAGCAACCACTTACCATCACGTGGACTGTGTGTTCGTTTGTCACCCTGTCCTATAAAAAAAAAAACATTATTATAAATCCTAACTCAGGATATTCGTGTACTATATCATTGAAGCGAAAGCTCTGCGTGGCTCACTGACTTTTGTGATATTGTTTTTTAGATATCTAAGTCTACGTCCAGACGAGAAAATCTTCGACAGAATAGAGCCCATAGAGGACACGAAAGGGAACAGCGGGGCGAAAGGGCGGATGGTGGTCACAAACTTGAGGATTATCTGGCATTCGACGAGTTCACCGAGGATCAATCTGTGTTAGTTGCTTGTAAATGATGGTCCTCTGGTATATTTTGCACTAACGCATACTTAAAATTACTGGTGGTAGGCTTGAAGTGATGTGAGGTGGTGAAGAGACACTTGTTTGCAGTTTGCATTTGTATTATAAACCTTACCAGCGTTGTTTTATCTATTTGTTACTACCTGATCTCTATGATTGGACATAAAAGCCCATGCCTAATTACACCTAATCCATATATATATATATTTATATATAAATTCGTGAAATATCTGAAACCGTGGCGCAGTGCCTTAGCATTAAGTTGCAGTACCGGAGGTTTGAATCTCGCACGGCACAAGTATTTGTATAGCCTTCAAATAAATGTGCCGGGTTTGGATGTTTATCCTCGTACAATTTATGTTTGTAAACTGCCTCCAGAATATAGAAGAAAATTCTAGTGTGAGGAAAACATTTTGTTAAAGAAAGAAAAAGAAAAAGAAATTGCGATTGACAATCTCCTTTCAATGGGAGAGCCCCATGCTCAGTAGTAGACTTTCACGTTCTGATACAGAAGAAGATCCCTATACTCAAGAAAATTGATATATACCGTAATTTGTCTAAAGTTTAAGAAGTTATGGTACCGTCACTTTTGGATATTTCATAAAGTATTTTTATTAGTGTTCTGGATCGGATTTGGACACAGTACTCGCGACTCAGTAATACTTGCACGTGTGCAATTAGAGCAAATCCTTCGTACAGTTGGAGATGTCCCCCTTTCAATAAGAAAGGAACTAAAGAGGTCTAGTGAAGTTACCTACTGTTGAAGGAGATTGAAAAGAAGAATTAATTCGCCGGGTTGCGGCAGTGTTGTAAGAATGCTAGATTGTAGGGACGCTTTCTGTCAACTTCTTGGTCACTGAGAAAACCTGAGGAGTATTTGTAATTTTTCTAGCGCTTATCACGAGGTCTTGGAGTGCCGACTTGTTAAAGCGATCGCATAGCTAGGAAAAAAAAGTATCTTATTTTGAGTAAAGTATTCTTATTTTGAGTTTGACTGAAAATAAATATTATAAAAAGTGATACAATCAAATAATTTATCATGTTTTCAGCGATTGATCTAAACTGCATCATCTTTACAAGCACCAAGGTCGTAAACTCTGGTCTACGCGGCACTACTCAGGCGCTCTACATGCTGGCGGTTTACAAGAATAATAAATACGACTTCATATTTACCAATCTGTCGCCTAACTGCGTGCGTCACTACACGTCTGTAGTTGGAGTTCATAAGTAATTTTCCACGTATAATGCACATTCGATTGGATCATTTAAGCGATGCCTTCGTAGCATTTTTTTTATAAAATAAGGATGATAAACGAGTACACATTCCACTTGTCTCCGTTCCATATATCCCTGATTAAGAATCAAAAAGCAGATGCTTTGTCACCCCTGAGGACTAAGATGGCTTGCCTTGTTTCCAGTGAAAAAAAAAATCATACGAAATACACCAGTATTATTCCGCTATTTTACGTTGGTATTCTATACTTATAATTCTTACGAAAATTTTAAAAATCAACCAACGTTTTAGTAAATTTTATAAAACATTCAAAGCTTGTGAGGTCGCTAACCGCATTGGAGCAGCTTAGCGTCCTAATTCCTCCATACACGAGAGAGGGATTGTGCTCAGCAGTGGAAGGTACACAGGGTGTAAATTTAATATTTAACTTTTACCTTTAGAGCATACGTGATTTCAAGATTATACTGTGACCTGAAATTTAGAAGCGCCATAATACAGAACAAACAACTTCGGATACTGCCTCTTGAAAAGGTAAATATTGTTAACATTTGTACTGACTGATTATGCATATGTACTTAACTTGAAATGATAAATAGATAAAAAATTGACATAGTTGTCTACATTAAGGATGTTATACCTCAGAATATGCAAAAACTACAATGCAACTACAATGCAAAAACCAAAAAACGCAATTCTAGGTAATCAGAGTGTATCTAATAAAATAACAGTTTAAAATTAATTTTAAAATTACACTTACATTTTTACCGATGTTATTGGCGATGTTGATAAGCGACGGTGATCACTTACCATCAGATGAGCCGCATGTTCGTTTGCCTCCTCAAAAAAAATGACCTGACGGAATATTATGCAAAACTAAACCTGATGACATAATTCTTTGTGTGGCGTTTCTTGGGAGAGGGCTATGTTCTGACTTCTAAAGTATGTTGCAAATCCGAGCTGCTCATGACAACCGGTGAGCGTGGTAGCTCAGTGGTTAACGCTCGAAGAGGTCGACGGTGAGGATCGTGGAAATGATGTCTGAGGAATAAAATAGGGGTTGCCCTAAACCTTCGTGAGGGGAGGTGAGCACGTGGGACGTATATAGGCTGTAACTTTACATGACAACCGGTATCATAATAATCACCAGCCCAAAAGTATGACACGGGTGTGCAGCGTGCAGCCCGCGCCCTACCCGACCATATTAAGAGAAAGTGGACGACGGTTCTCATGACATCACTGTTTATAAAGATTTTTTGTAAGACTATACGTACGACCGTCTGTTTTCTGCGTTCGTGTTTTAAATACTGTAGTAGGTCATTATAAAATTGACTGCTTCAGTCGTGAGATGTTGGTAAGTTGTTTCTTTACTTCGTATTTCTTTTTATTTCTTTGTTCAAAATTTAGTCCCGTTATATACCGTATTTATCAATTTTTATCTTTTTATTTTTATAGAATAAGGGTGACAAAACGCAGTCCATCTGGTGGTAAAAGGGATGCTGTGGCCCATATACATCAACATTTATTCACAAATAATAATCACAATGCAGATGCGTTGTCAAAACTGAAAACTAAGATGGAATGCCTCGTTTCCAGAAAAATCGATCTATTTCTCTACACTTACCATATGAAACACAGCAGCATTACGCTGTTGTATTTTCTCGCTGGTATTCTATAAGAGCGTGTTCCTACTTCGGTACCGACCCATACTATAGCTGCTAGCATGCTACATCCATAATATAGCATGGCTCTAGCACGTATCAATTGTAACCATAAATCTTCATGTCCAGCTGTTTGGTCTTCTTCAGATATGTCTGCACAAGCACGGCGTATGGAACTTGTCCAGCGAGTCCGGCAACCTTGGAAACCTGATGGCTAGCAATGTGCGCATTGTGTGGTGCGCGGATGTCAACGTGGCGTTCAACGTTTCCATGCCGTACATCACAATTGAAAGTGTAAAAATCTCTTAATGTCTATTTTTATAGAAGTAAGGGTCACAAGCGAGTACATAGACAACCTAATTTTTAAAAGGCTGAAAATGCATCAGCAATTTCCCTTGTGGTTGCAGTGGTTCACGGACGGCGGAAGTCGCTTACAATCAGGTGAGCCGCATGCTGGTTTGCCCCCATTTTATAAAATAAGTGGTCGCAAGAGAATATCAAGGACTGACTAACATCCCTCCCCTCTCATTGCAAGAACGCGTTGCATATTAAGACGCTGCCTCCTAAACTCCATATCGAGTGCCAAGGAAAAGAGGAGAAAGAACTTTTGTTCCTATCAGTACAACAATTAGCTTCGAAAGTATACTCGCTATATTCTCTCGAAACAGTAACCTCGGGCCGGTCAGAGGGCCGACTGGCCTGAGGTAGAGCATCTCAGGTTAGTTATGTACACTCCCCAGCGTAACTGGAATGCTTCCAGCCATGGTTCATTAAAGTTGTGTGAAAAATAGCAATATTAAAATATTACAAATGCTAAAAACTAATTAGCAAAGCTCCACTACTCATAGCACCATTACACTAGGAAATGGGGTGGTGACAGGGATAGTGCACGCAATTGAGGGAGGGCGGCAGGCTTCATACTAGGTAAGACATATAATTTTATTTTATGATGCGGATCAAATTAATTTTTAACACCTTTAATATAATGGATTTCGGCAAAGTACCGCCTGATTCTATCAATCGTATAAAAATATCTCAAAATTATTATAATATGTCAAATATACATTAGTCAAAAATTCTGCTCAAGTGACTAAGATTTTAGTGGTTTCGATTTTATAGATTACAATAAGAAACTCGAAATTCGGCGATGCTCTGGTGATCGTTATCCACGCATCATCCGGCGGTTACGTGTTGGACTTCAGAGCTGACCCTCATGAAAGGCTGCAGCCGCTGCTAAGTGAGCTGCAAACTTTGCACCAGGCCTACACCGAAAAACTAATATTTGGGGTGGACATGAATTGGGCTACTGAGGTACTATTGAATTTTGTAATATTCTTACAGCCTAGTTTAAATATAATTTTTTTGTAGATAGATCTCATTTTAATAAGATTAGTGAAAGACTAATTTTAATCGTAGCTCAGAGGATAACCAAGCGTCGTTAGGCCATAAAAAGTATTCATTTCACATGTGGTAGAGTCATGTTGCAGCTATATTATGATTGAAGCACAAATGGGTTGGCTTAACCGGGGAAAAACCACGCTTTGGCAGAGTACCAGCATAAAACGATTCTATTTTACTGGAAAGAAGGCATTCCATCGCAATCGATTTTTTAAGTGCTGAATTCCAATGTGTTTGGCGGCGATGGAAGACATCGCATGATAACCAACTTAACTAAGCTTGGTCCCGGCTTATGGGACGTGCATATTACATTGCCTAATGTTTTACTTTTACTTTTAGATTTCAAAAAATATAAGTGACGAGATAGAGGAACTGGAAGAAATCGGCGAACCGCGTGGAGAAATGGGCCCACATTTATACCTAGCATCTCAATTAGCACAAAATAAAGAAGAACCTATACAACCTGTGTATAGCCCTTATCTGGGATTAGCTATAGAACCTTTGAAGGAAGGATTCACACTTAAAAGTCTTTTCGAAGTACAAACTTCAACTTGAGAAATTTGAATACTTTCGTTTTTAATTTATTTAATTTCATATCAATGTCAAAAAATATCAACATATTCTTTAATATATAAAAAAACATTCTTCCGGTTTTCTAGGCTCACCATATGGAAAATAGCAGCATTAAGCCGCCATTTTACGCTGGTATTCTGTGAGAGTTTGGTCCTACCTTGGTCGTGCCGACCCATTCGTGCTATAACCATAATTATAACTGCAGTGTGGCTCTATTACGTCGAAATATTTGATAAGGAAAATATTGGCAGAAGAAAATTTGTTGTGAAAATAAGGATGAAAATTATTGCATGTATACACACTTATTGAGATTTTATGTAAAGAACCTGTCAAATACATAATAATATAAAAAATTATTTCAAGTGCTGGTAGAAATTTGTAAATCATACAATCTCATGCTAAATAAGTTTCCTTCGTTAAGCAGATGTATGCGAACTTCCAACAGCTTAAACAATCATGGCATCGACATCTATAGCGACCCCGAACCTGTATTTAAAAGAAAATGTAAAGACTTACTGTCACCTGCCTTGCCAGATTAATGATTCAAAATTATTATTTATTGTAATTATTACTGGATGTGGTGCCTTTACTTTGTTTTGTTAGTTTGATTTCTTTTTGTCTTAGAGTTTATATGTTGTTTAGTTTTTATATTGTACTAGATTGACAGGCAGACGTTGTTCCGCCCTTTTCGATGACAATTTGTCATGTCCTATTAAAATACCCGAAAAAAAATTGTGGGCAAAAAATTATCCTATCTCTCAAGTTGGACCAAACTGCACACGGTGTGCAAATTTGATTAAAATCGGTTAAGTAGTTTAGGAGTCCATCGCGGAGAAACAACGTGACACATAATCTATATATATATTAAGATCAGTTTTTGTTATAACGATGTACTTTTGTATATCTGTATAGGTGTATACTTGTAAAGACATATCCATTATCAAATGTCAAATGTTTATTGAAATTGTCGTTGTTGTATCTATCTAAATAAATAAATGAACAGGCTATAGTTAAAAGTATTATGTAGACTCAACAGTTGAATATTTTTTGTATACGATACACAAGTATGCCAAACTAATATAATATATTTTACTTCTTTTTCTGTTTTATGAACTTATAAAAGCAAGAAACGGGCCTGCCCGGTTGGACACGGACCTCTTCCAATGTAGGAAGTACGCCTCTAAATCGCCACATTTTGAAAGCGTATTAACGATCTCAGTACTAAATTTATCATGCCTTTGGCACTGTGATGGGAACATCGCCAGTCTAGAGAATTTATATCTAGCATATGAGAGATTATAACGTCTACTATCTCGTAAGAGGTAATAGACAAAAATGAAACAGGAGATAGACAGCAGCATCTTCCTGATGACACACACAAGAACACAAAATAATAAAAAAAACTGCGTTGACAACATACCTGCAAAGCCTGGCAACTATTGCATGTATTTTACCTATGAGGTTAATCACTAATAAATTGAATAATTTTAAATTTGAGAATTTTCGAAGAATTAATTTGCAACTAAATGTAAGAATATTCATTAAAAGAATAGACATATCAAAAAATTATTTCTTTATTCTGACATTTCTCCATGACGTAAAACCAATTACTTTACAAAATGGCGACCGTTAAGGATCTATAAATGTCATTAAGATTAAAATGTTTGCATCTTAAGTAAGTATAAGTTCCGTATACTTACTTTACATTTACAAAGACAACATGTATAATGAGTAAAAGGACTTAACTTAAAAAGTGAAAGTGACTTTGTATGGAGTATAAGATAAAACGTGTTAAAACAAGAGTAAACAAATGAAACTTGACGTATTTTTGTTTTATATAGAATAAGGATGACAAACGAGCACACAGTACGCCTTATGGTAAGTGGATGCTGTGGCCTATAGACACTTACATCCGTCAGCAGCTTTGATTGAGTCTCAAAATGCAGAGTGCGTTGTCACTCCTGATGACCAAGATGGACTACCTCGTATTCAGTAAAAAGAATCTTGGGTACTCTACACTAAGCAAACGAAACTTTCACGCTAGTTTGGCATTCTGAGAAAGCGTGATCCATCCCCGGTCGAACCGACCTGTTAGTGCTGCAGCCATAAAATAGCTAGAGCGTGATTCTTTCTCGTAGAAAAAGTGACAATTGCAGAACATTTTTAGCTTCATAATTAAGTGGATATTTGACGAAAATTTGAACCTTGCGTGTCAAGTTCCATCGTCTACGTGAAATTGTGTTCTTTACTTTATGCAATACGGCCAATACTTCCTTGGTCTAAAACCCTTTTAGAAATGAGAGAGGGCCTCTGCCCGACTGTAGAACGTATATAGGCTGTGACTTTATCTTTATTTAACAGTATTCTGCCGATGTCAAGTACATCGTAAGTTTGAATAAAAATATAATATTTAAAAACAAGATTTAAATATTTTTCAAAAATTTGCATTGCTAGGGTCAGTATTAGTTCAGCTACATTTAACCATATTATTAAATTATCTTCGGAGTTACATAAGTATGTAAAATTTTAGTTTATCAGAACGATTGAGCATTATTATTTTTATACGTGGTAGAGACATGCTGCATTTATATTAGTAGTAAAGTTGTAGCACGAATGGGTCGGCTCGTACGGGGAAGGACCAAGCTCTCACAAAATACCACCGTGAAATAACAGCTTAATGCTGCTGTGTTTCTTATGGTGAGTGTAGAGAACCGGAGACCCTTTTTACTGGAAACGAGGCATTTTATCTTAGTCCTCACCAGTGACAACGCACCTGCATTTTGGTTTGTAATCGAGGATAGATGTGGATGTCTATGGGCCACAGCAACCACTTACAATCAGGTGGACTGTGTGCTCGTTTGTCACCCTATCCTATAAAAAAGTGCTTCAACAATTATTACAGATTCTAGACTGGAAAGACATTTGGATAAAGCTACTTAATAACAGCTATCAAATATTGAGCTGAGTATATAAGTTAAGTTTGGCGCGGAAAACTTACCATAATAAATAGGTACCATAATAACATGAGACAGTTTATCAATTTTAAAAGTTGTAATAGAGATAACTTATTGCAAAATCAGATTATGGATCTATTTTATTATTCCCGTAATTTGATCAAAATTCTCGTTGTTTGAAGTATTCTCCCCATTATGTTAACAATTCATGACTGTTTAAAGTAATTCCACGGACTTAAGAGTTAATAGTGTTTTTAATTTAAAAGCCACCTTAATTATTTTCTTTTTATCTTTGGTATTTTAAAATATGTCTTATACTCGTAACTCAGCATAACCATTCAGCAGGAAAAATATGATATTTTTTTACTATAATAAGCCAGTGCTTGGCTACTATTCTAACTGATGTTAAGTAATTTAAAATAGAATAGAATAGCAAAGAACAGTACCGGACAGGAGAGGACTGGGCAGGACATGACAGCACAGGACAGAGTAGGACAGGACAGAACAGGACAGGAAAGACAAGGACAGGAAAGGACAGGATAAGACAGGACAGCGCAGTACAGAACAGGACAGAACAGGGCAGGACCTATCCTTTCGACAGGACAGGACAGGATAGAATGATTTTAATTTAAAAAAGATCAACAGTCATTCTTATTGAAAGTGAAATTCTTACGAGTACTTTTACAACTAGTTCGGAAAAAACCTCTGTCGTGGGAAGAACCAGCAAGATAAGCAAGAACTGCAAGAAATATTGTATATTATAATGTAATATAAATAGATATTATTTATTAATTCTCGTTATGAATAAGTTATAAACAAAATAAACCGCCAATAAACGACAAAAACCTCACGAAGCTACTTTGATACATTGTGATGAGAATTAAATTGCCACCGCAAAATAAGCAAAAAGTGCGGTAAAAGGTGAAACCACAACATAAAGGAAAGATTTTACAAATAAATATAATATAATAGATCATATCGTTTTTTTATTAATTATTCGTGTTTCTTATCTCGGTGACCGAACTTTGCTCGGCGTTAGAAAAACCGTTTCAGAGAAACCTGTCACATAATACACCAGACGACATTTTTAAACGAAAGGAAATATTTAATTATTAAGTCAACAAAGTTAAAGACGATGCTGCATCTCTTTATATGTCTTAGGTGTATAATAAAGATTAAATAAATAAGTAAAACCGGTATCATACATTTAAAAATAAAATATTTATATTAACGTCGGTATATCGAAGTGCTTTTTTTTTTTTTGCGCCCGAAGCTAATATGGGCAACCCTCCGGAAAGCGGGGGAGGGAGGTTGGGAATGCTCATAGCATACCACGCAGCCGGCTGCGTGGTTATGTGGTGACTTTTAACCACTAAACCCAACCTTTTAGGAATTGGCTTAACGATCTGACTAGAAATCTCTAAGCCGTGTACGAACGCGACCCTCTTTGGCAGAAAGGAGAGCGCATATCGAAGTGCTGAAGTGTTTGAACAGTAGAGAAAGGTTTAGGACAGGGTGACGTAATATCTCCAGAACTCTTAACCACCGCTTTGGAAGACGTTTTCAAGCTATTGTACTGGAAGGAATATGGTATTAACATCATTGGGAAGTACATACCTCACCTTCGATTTGCCGACGATACAGTCCTTATGGCAGAATCGCTGAAGGACCTAAGCATTGTACTAAATGACCTAAATAGTGTCGCTCAACGGTTAGGTCTTAAGATGAATATGGACGATACAAAAGTTATGGGTAATATACACACATATTATATACCTACATGAAATTCCGATTTAAAGTTTAGAGCTTAAATTATATGTAGCAGTAGAACTGTTGTTGGGCTTTGACATCGTTGGTTCGGTCTTAATTAAAACTTTCAATATCACAGCTCATAAAACTTATCAAACATAAATATGACGGATTAAGTAAGATAAAAAATTATAACATATAGTCACCTCAGAGTCAGAAGTATATTTCCGAACTAGTGGCAAATAAAAAAATTACTTTCAATAAGTATTGTGCAATAATCTATATTGAATAAAAATTCATTTCATTCTTTGTCTTGTAGGAGATATTTGCTAGAGTAGCTACGTTTGCCAGACAGGTTTTTAACTGCAGTTTTTTATTATTTTGAGTTGTTATCGAATCGTACTCCCATCTCCTATTTAATTTCCTCTGTTGCCTCTTACGACACCCACGGGATGATATGGTATAGCAGATTCTCTTTCATCGCCACTACACGGCAATATCTATAAATAAGTTATTAACTTAAATTAAAATTAAATAACTACTTCTACCCCTAGCACGAATATTTTGATCTATCGTATAGTTTACGCCACAGTTTAGTTTCAGTTAAATTTTGTATGGGAATTTGAACAGCGCTCCGTGGACGTATTTGGAACTAAAATTTAGAAGCACGAACATCTACCGCTACGTTACGTATCGCTTTCGTATAGTTTAACGTATAGTAAGACACAAAATGTATGGGAATCGGCAGCACGAATCTTTTTTTGACGTACGTTATCGTCTATACACTGTAGAGAACTACGAAATCATTCTCACCGACATTTTTACGGTGAGAACGCTATCGTGAAGTCTTACTTTTAAATTTCTCTAAGTCCTTCGTTGATTTTAGTTTAAAATGTTTTTATTAAGAAGAAATAGAATGAGATCCACGGCTTTTTATTATTTCGCGTGGCGTTTGGCAGTCGAGGCAAGAAAACAAAGACGAGAATTAAGGTACATATAATTCCCTTAAATTAATTATTTTATGTATTAGTAATATTTTTTATAGCAGTTTAAATTAAATATATCTAAATAATTCCAGTGGTGTTACACAACGCGTTTTTCTTCGACGAACTGAAGACCCTATGGATATTTCTGAATTGGAGTTTAAAAAAAGATATAGATTGAGTAAAAATGCATTTATATACCTTTGTCATGAACTTCGCTCTAAAACAAACTTGAGAGATAGTAAAAGAATAAGTTTAGAGCTTAAGGTATAAAACAATGCTCAAAGTTTATGTACCTGTCGTAGTTATTCTGTGACCTAAAATGTATTATTTATTTCATTTATGTTTTAGGTTCTTTGTGCTTTATCATTTTACGCAACGGGCTCATATCAACGTTTAGTTGGTATGGGTAAACATTTAGGCCAAACAAGTGTTAGCAAATGTGTTTCTCAAGTTACGGAGGCACTTAACAGCCAAATAATATGCAACAATTTTATCAAGTTCCCCACTTCAAGGGCTGAGAGAGACGTCATTAAGCAAAAGTACTTACAAACTTAAAATGTTGTGTTTTTAACTTTGTTAAATTCTCTAGTCGAATTAAATTAAAAAAATAATTATTTTTCACAGATTTTTGACTACATATAAGATACCGGGTGTCATTGGCTGCATAGATGGATCACATTTCCGCATATTTACACCACAAAAAGAAATTGAACACTTATTTTATTGCAGAAAGCATTTTCATTCCCTTAATGTACAAGTTGTAAGTTTAATTTGAAGGTACTCCATGTAGCTTGTAATCTAATGAGTAGTGGCGATATGGGAATATCCACTACCCCATATCTTCCGTTTCTCTAGTCGTAAGAGGCAACAGAGGGAAGGAGATGGGTAACAACACTTTCATAATAATTAATAAATGAAAAAACTGCGGTTGCCAATCCATTTGCGGGCAACTAGGTACGCCATAACTATGACATTAATAGGCTGTAATGATAATGATTATGGTGATGAATTTTGAACTAAGTATTAAATTAAGTACATTGATATTTTATGTTATTATTTGAAAACTAACAAAAAATTATTTGTAGGTTTGTGACAGTGAATGCCGTATTTTAAATGTGAATGCAAAATATGGAGGTGCCACCCATGATGCTTTTATTTGGGATAATAGCCTAGTAAACCAGTATATGCAAGAATTACATCTTAACAATGAACAAGTATGGCTACTTGGTAAGTTGTGTTATTATGTTAGCTTCAAAAAATGCTTTTTACAGGTTAATTAAATGTCCTTTTTAGTTTTCCAATTTAATTTTTATAATTATTTTTAATACTTTTTATAATGAATATCATCCTTTTTATAATATAAATAATACATTTTCATAATTGGTGCAGGTGATTCTGGATATCCACAAAGGCCATGGTTAATGACACCCATTCCTGATGCTGTAGAGGGAAGCCCTGAAGCTAATTATACCTTACTTCACGGGAAAGCGAGAGTGGTTGTAGAAAATACCTTTGGAAGATTGAAAAATAGGTGGAGATGTGTAAACAAGGATCGCACTCTGCATTACAAACCAGAAAAATGCGCCAAAATAATTATAGCTTGTTGTGTACTACATAACATAGCTATGCAATTTGGCGTACCTGACCCAGAGGCAGATGTATATGATAACAATTTAACTGAAAACGTAAATCAACCCACTTTATGTATTAGAAGTGATAGTAGTCAGAGTGATTTAATAAGAGGCCGTGCTATGAGAAGAATTCTTGTAGGTAGACTTACTGCAGCGTAGTTCTTCTATACATATGTAATATGTGCATATGCCCAAATTGAATTTTATATTAACAATAATAATAATGATCTATTTATTACTTTTTTTCGTAATTTACATTAATTTTTAACAAAATTTCGTCCACTGACAACTTCACAAAATTTATTAAGCATGTATTGTATAAAAATAGTTATTATAATATTAAGGAAATAATGGATGCTAATTACCCCTGGGAATGAGGTAGTCGCTACCAAGCCATTTCTAATATGATTTGTATAGTTAATTATATAATATAATACTTCACTGTAAACATTTTTTTTAATTTACCTTGGATTTTGTTGCTAATATTTTTTTTACTTTACTTCTTTACTTTTTAAAAAACGTTACCCCTCACTAGGATTTTCTCCAGTATCGTGGAGGCATTTTACAAACATAAATTGCACAAGGACAAACACCCAGAGCCGGGACAATTACTTTTAGGCCATACACATACTTGTTCCGTGCGGGATTTGAACCCGAGGCCCTCAGCGCTATAACTCATCGTATTTTCCGAACCAGTGGTAAATTAAACATAAAAGTGACTTTCAATAAGTAGGTACTCTTAATATGTATTGAACAGAAAAACGTCTATTTCTATTGAATTTGATTCCATGTTATGTTGTATATCTATTTAGTTTGAAAAACGCTTTGAATGGTTTTGTTATTACGATTTAGATTTTAAGTGTTATTTATTTTTATCGGTATTAATATTAAGTTTGAATAAAAAATACATTAACAATTTCAATGAGATATTTTAATAAACATATATATCATTACATTACTAAATAGGTACATTAATACTACAAAAATCACAATTAATTCTTATTTATATGCAATATTTATTACCATAAAAAACTAAAACTAAAAACTTAAATTATATTATATTACGGTCCTCACGGTATATTGCCAAGTAGCTTAATGCATATGGTGAGTTTACTGGAAACGAGGCATTCCATATTAGCTCACAACCTCAGACATCTCAGCTGCATTTTGATTTTTAATCTAAAATAAATGTAGTTATTTATGGGTCACATGATCCACTTCCATCAGATGGACTGTGTGCTCATTTATCACCATTATTCTATTAAAAAGTCTAAATTAAAACTCTCATTCATTCATTTTCTATCATCCAAATATTTTTGTAAAATATCTAATGCTCCCCCGCATAAATTCCAGCCACTGAGCTTGCAACTGTAGCTCACTATCACGCTGATGGAGCTCGATATCTCTCTGTCGAATCCTCTCTTGTTCTAACTCTACAAACATCTTTTCTCTCTCTCTGTTATCACTTCTTATATTCTCCTCACACAAAAAGAAATATTCCTCTAATGACTTAAGTTGTTTCTTCTTGGATTGGCGGCGCTGAAGTGGAGGTTGTGGGGTGGGTTGCCTGGGGGGCAACTGGGTGGGAGATTTCGGATGTGTGGCAGATTGCGGAGATGTTGGGGATCGGGGTGGTGTGAGGGATCTGTGATTGCTTGGAGGTATAACTACTGGATCCTTGCTGCAGCCAGGAGTATTCCAGTCCTCATCATCTGAAAAAACCAATTGAAAACTTGAACTTCTTACAGAATTATCTTCATTTATTTTACAATTATTTACTTTTCATATAGTTAAAAATAAGTATTTGTAAGTTAAAAGATTTTTTATATAATAAGGGTGACAAACGAGCACACAATCCACCTGATGGTAAGTGGTTGCTGTGGCCCATAGACATCGACATCTATCCTCGATGACGAATCAAAATGCAGATGCGTTGTCATCCGTGAGGACTAAGATGGAATGTCCCGTTTTCAGTAAAAAGGGTCTCCGGTTCTCTACACTCACCATACAAAACACAGCAGCATTAAGCTCTTTCTCCGGTCAAGCCGAACCATTCGTACTACAACTATACTACTAATAGGTATAACTGCAGGATGGCTCTACCACGTATAAAATATGTAATGTAAAATATGTAATGCTATATAAAGCTACATGTGGCAACATGGGTCCTGGTTATTTGAAAATCAAAATAAATAATAATTACAAATAATTCATATTAGTCATTAATTTTTTTATATATATGAGTAGTTGAAGACTTACCAGTAGCAGGAACTTCATTTGGTACAATTATTATATCCTCTGTATTTACTGGCTCCACAGGTATAAAAACAGTTTTGCTTACTTTTTCAGATTCTTCTACCTGCAAAATAATATAGGTTATTAGCCTTATTCTAGTTATTTACATTTATATAAATTAGTTTCTGTATGTCATATTTTCATAGTGAAAGAATTCATCATGTTATTATGATATTAAATCGTAAAATTAAAGTTTTTGATTTCTAATAATGTTCTATTTATGTAAGTATGAAAGGTTTGCTAAACTAGAATAGTGATGATGAATATATATTCTAAAAAAGTCAGCAAGGTAATTCAGAATTGGGGTTCGTAACTTATATGAGCGCTTTTTTTAGTTTGATATTGATTTCATGATAAAAATTTAACAAACCGTGCTAAAACCAACTTCAGCTATGGCCATCCCAGTTGCTGCTTCGACACCCATTATCGACAGCACCCTATTCTCCAAATCTGTGAGACACATTTTTAAGGCAGGCCCACCACCAGTACCATGAGCAGTTTTATTAATTTTGGCCCACTTCCTCTTCGTGTTGTTTTTTAAATCACTCCACACCTTTAGCAAAGCAAATAAAACGATAATTA
Source organism: Parnassius apollo (assembly GCA_907164705.1). Classification (NCBI taxonomy): domain Eukaryota; kingdom Metazoa; phylum Arthropoda; class Insecta; order Lepidoptera; family Papilionidae; genus Parnassius; species Parnassius apollo. The sequence goes on along the minus strand of CAJQZP010001616.1, from coordinate 1,852,061 downwards.
ACTTAAAATTTTGACTACACAAAATCAGCCTTGCTTTTAAAACTCTATGTAGGTAAGCGCTCTTGATTTGTAATGAAGGTTTAGGAACAATGAAACTAGAACTTACTTTTCGCCACTTTTCTTCACTTCGAGACTCTCCAATTCCTTGGCTGTTAAGCAAATCGCTTAACTCCTTCCACTTCCTAATACACCACAGTCGCCCGTGCGGTAAATTTTGAGGTTTAGATAAGTCACCATTCCTTAGAAATAAACATAATATTCATTACTTAAACAGTCATCAATATATAATTATTGTTGTTGTGTATCAATCAGTTACTTACTTTTCCATGAACTCTACCATTATTGTAAATTGTGTGGGGCTAGTTCATGACATTGTAAAGAAATTCAGCCAAAAATACTAAATACAAATACAAAAACTTTCTACGACAACACGAAGCGCAGTCACAAACTAGTATGAAGCACAATATGAAAAACTAGAGCGCCGCAAGAGTCAAGTGTTTAAACTTAATCTTAAAGTGGCCGCATTCCGAAATCACAACTCAAAATACATAATAAGAAACATAAAAAATTATCCTACTTAAATAATTACAGAAATAGTGAACTTGTTTAATAAGTGTTTTACGTTAATTAACACATGATTATTAATAAGTTTCATTATGTTTTCTTATTTTTACGTACAATAAAAGACTTAACAAATACAATAGTAGCAATTTCTAAACGTGTCATTCATTTTCATTCGTTCGTTTTAATATTGTGGTCTAAGGTTTGTTTACATATAGTTACATTCAGTTACATTATTGTATCGAGTACACGTGAATAAGAGATAAGCGTTCGTGCTGCCGACGACTATAGCCACAGTTTGGTTTTGGTTTTCGCATAGTTGACTCTATACGAATTCATGACGCAATTGCTTATTATTCGTGCTCGGGGTATGATGAATTGTTAAGTCGATCTCTATAATATTATGAAAAATAAAATATTGAATCGTTAGTTATTTTTTTTAAATACTTCTGCATTTATAATATTTTTTCTGGGCGGTAGGACTCCTTTTCTGCTGGCACGCACTCTCTTTCCTATTTCTACCTCCAAATAGAAGTGCCTGAACTGCTGTGTTCCGTCTTACATTATATCTTAGTCCTCAGGAGTCATCAAGCATTTGTAGCTTTTGTCGTTTGAAAACAGCTGGAAGTGTCCATGAAGTCCATGCAATAGAGATGACGAAAACAAAATAAGTAGTTACTTTTTTTGTTTTCGTCGTTTCTTTAAATATGAAAAAGAGGTAATATTTGGCAAGCACTTGAATCGTGAGCGGAAAGAAATAATCAAGTCCTCAGAACTCGTGAGCTCTTTTACTTTTATGAGAACGTACTCAAAACAAATATTTGCCTTATAGTTCAATTTTTAATATAATATTATAAGTCCTTGATACTTTCAATCTGTGTTTGTTATTAAGTAAGTTTAAGCAATGAAGAGATTCTATAATTTTTTTGCGCAAACGTTTTTGTATTTTCAGCGATTTCTCGAAACATCTTATTATTTTGTAAAGTTGCAGGCAGTGTACCGGCTTGAAGTTCTGCCCCACTCTGATGAGCACGCCAAGTTTTTTAGAGGTAAATTTGGCCTTCACTTCCTAGTGAACATGACTGCACTGCATGCTATTCGATATAAAGCATCACCAGTGCTGTCGTCCGCAAAGTAATAAATGTTAAAGACTTGTAACATGTCATAGAAGAAACAGTGTTGGTGATAGCACGCAGCCTTGTGGAAAACCAGCATTATTAGGTGGGTAATCAATCATGCACCGTCAACTACAACCTTAATGATACGATCTGTCAGAAAACTGGTGATCCAATTGCAAAATTTCTCGGGGAGGCCAAAGAAAGAAAACTTCGAAAGAAGCGCATTGCGCCAAGCCCGATTGAAGGCTTCTGCTTTGTCTTAACTAACTACCAAGGCCTCGACCACCTGCGGCCATCGATTCGTTAGATAAACAAGATCATTAGGTCAGCGACCCCGACAGAAACCGTACTGTCGGTCACTAATCAGTTGTTGATCCTCAAGGTATCCATGTAGAACAAAAAATCGTAAACTATTTTATGTCAAAAGACAAATAAAGGCTGGGATTTATTATATTTACGCCAATAATGGAAATAAAAAATAGAATTTTATTAATTATGTTTAATTTACCTTTAGTTTACTACTACTGGTTTCGGAAAGAACTATTCCATAGTGAGGGTCACATACAAACCGAGCGAAGCGATAAGCGGAGCGGGAAATATATTTACACATACAACAATATGAGTGTCCAACGTTCACCTACAACCAAATATAGTGACAAAATGAATATTATTAGTGGGAATAGTAGTTTCCAGCCTGACCTGTCAATCATTGCAGCAACTGAGCACGAATATAAAAATGTGTCACAACGCAAAAGAAAAGTGCCTGAGGATGATTTCTCGGTCCAATTCAATAAATTTAAAAAGGAAATTATAGAAGTGTTAAAGGAGTTTGGTAAATCCCAGACAGAAAACATAAATTCTATAAAAACAGATATCAAATCTATCAATGAATAACTTATTGATATGAAAACTAAAACGGACTTGCTGCTCATAGAACATAATACCTTCAAGTCTGAAACACAAAAACTAACAAATACTGTCACTTATAACGAAAAAAAATGTATTGAAAATGATGTACAGGCTCTTCAGAGCACTGTACATGCCCCCTTACCATCAGGATGTCCTAAACCGACAGCAAATAGTTATGCAGATATAATGACCGAAGTTCAAGAGCGTTTAGAGCGCGCCAAGAATATAATAATCGCTGGCATTTTCGAACTACATTCAGAAAATATGGAAGAAAAGAGGGAAAACGATAGATGTGAAGTGATGAAAGTACTATCAGGCATCTATCCACTTACCCCCCAACCAGAAAGAATAATGCACCTATGCAAGTATGATGGGAAGAAACCGTGTAGTGTTATGCTTACATACATACTTACATATCATTTTACACTATTTTATTTTTATTTTTCCATTCTGTTTTTGATTTTCTACATTCACCTCAAAACTGGATATTTTGCATCACCTTTATTTCCATAGGATCCTGTAATATTTTTAATTCATAAGAACACAATAACAAATCATTTTCACTTCGTATTTTCACGTTATCAGCACTTTTTAAATCGGTGTCAATGGAGTCTACCTTTTTCGATCTTTTATTTAGTTCTCCGTAACTCTACAATTTCGGGTTTCGTGCGCGCTCTTGCGCTACCTTTTTTCCTATATAAATAATATCTCATTTTTCACTTAAATCTTGCCGTTTCTGTATTACGAGCTTAAAACCAAAATTTGACATGTTTTGACATCGTTGTTTATCTGGTTGTCGTGGCAATTTTTATTCAAATATTATTACCGGCCTGATGTTTTTACTTCAAAAATACTCTTTTCTTCTTGGCCATTTACAAAAATTTGCTTTTAATTTAAATAATTTCAAATAATTTCTCGTTCTTATCCCAGATCCGTCAAAAAGTATAAAAGCCGAAGAATCGGCCGATAGAGGTCCTCACTTCAGCTTTGATACGAGAAGCACCTCTTAAAGGCTTTATCCGCACTGCCTCGGGATCTTGCAAGCCTTCTCCTGAAGTCGTCGCCTAGCCACGCCTACGCCTCCACCTATTAGTGCCCGCGCTATCTTCGGCCGCTGAGCGTGCTTGTCTCAAGCGCTGCGTGTTCCTACTCCAGACGCTGCGTGTCTACTCCGGACGCTGTGTGTGTCTACTCCGGACGTTGTGTTTGCCTACTTCAAGCGCCACGTGTACCTACTCCAGACGCTGCGTGTCTACTCCGGGTGCTGCGTGTATCTGCTCCGGGCGTTGCGTGTGCCTACTCCAAGCGCTGCGTGTACCTTCTCCAGACGCTGCATGTGCTTTCTCCAGATTCTGCGTGTACCTAGAGCAGGCGCTGTGCACCTATCATAGGCATAGCCTGTGCATACTTCGTTGCAGTATCTTTATTTTTGTTATTTTTTTTTAATAATATTGTAAATCACTATCATCATTACAGCCCATCATCACCTTCATACCTTTTTTTATAAAAGAAACTGTAAATCTTTTCAAATTTTTAAATAATTTATTTTATTTTTGGTTGTTTTGTTGTAGTTAGGTTAGGTTATTTAGTTTTTAATTGTCGCTTTACGACAATTTGGCGCCCGACGTAAAAGTTCTTCTTTTCTTCACCTTAGCTACGCCTTATCCATTTCCTTTTGATTGAATTGCTTTCTCTTTCGTTCTTAACTCTTTATTTACTCATCCTTATCATATCTTCCAAATTCTAAAACAAAACTTCATCTAGTTTTTCAACTTATCTGGATTATATTTAGACCTACATATAACACTTACATTCATCACCTTAATATTTTTATTCTAGAGAACTTAAAGAGGTACTATCTTCCAAATTCTAAAACAAAACTTCATCTAGTTTTTCAACTTATCTGGCTTATATTTAGACCTACATATAACACTTCACTTACATTCATCACCTTAATATCTTTATTCTAGATAACTTAAAGAGGTACTATCTTCCAAATTCTAAAACAAAACTTCATCTAGTTTTTCAACTTACCTGGATTATATTTAGACTTACATATAACACTTCACTTCATTCATCACTTTTATATTTTTATTCTAGATAACTTAAAGAGGTACAATTTTTAATTACATTTTTATTTCTTAAACTTAACTTTGCACTTAATTATAACAATGAAAAGGGTTATTAAGTACGAATTCCTTAAAATACGAAGTGAAGATTAGATGTGAGGAACCAGCTAATACTGTTTTGCATGACACTACATTTGTATATATGTTTGTATATTTGTATATGTGTTTGTATATTTGTATATGTGTTTGTATATATGTATAATTATTACCTGATTAATTTCTTTATCTTTATCTTCACTCAGGAGCGGATTACAACTCCTTAAATAAGCCTGAATGTACTTTTAGTGATGTTGCTCATCTCTGGCTTTGAGCCCTACCGCTCTGGCCGTTCTTAATCTTTACTTAAGTCATAGCGACTAAAGCTTGCTTAAGATTAATTTCTTTAACTTTATCTTCACTCAGGAGCGGATGACAACTCCTTAAATAAGCCTGGATGTCCTTTCGAAATGTTTTTTTTTCCACGCAGGAGCGGATGACAACTCCTTAAATAAGCCTGAATGTCCTTTCGAAAACACACTTTTAGAGTGGTAGTCATTGAATGTGAACTCCACCCTTACCTGAATGCAGATGATGAATGTAAGTGATAGTATATCTGATTTTGCCTGGTGATGTCTGTTACTGCAAAGCTGTGTTTTTATGGTTTATTTTGGAATGTACATCTCAAAATTTTTGCTGAGTCAAAAATTTTCCAGGGTCGGGGGGGAAAATGTAGTGTTATGCTTACATACATACTTACATATCATTTTACACTATTTTATTTTTATTTTTCCATTCTGTTTTTGATTTTCTACATTCACCTCAAAACTGGATATTTTGCATCACCTTTATTTCCATAGGATCCTGTAATATTTTTTAATTCATAAGAACACAATAACAAATCATTTTCACTTCGTATTTTCACGTTATCAGCACTTTTTAAATCGGTGTCAATGGAGTCTACCTTTTTCGATCTTTTATTTAGTTCTCCGTAACTCTACAATTTCGGGTTTCGTGCGCGCTCTTGCGCTACCTTTTTTCCTATATAAATAATATCTCATTTTTCACTTAAATCTTGCCGTTTCTGTATTACGAGCTTAAAACCAAAATTTGACATGTTTTGACATCGTTGTTTATCTGGTTGTCGTGGCAATTTTTATTCAAATATTATTACCGGCCTGATGTTTTTACTTCAAAAATACTCTTTTCTTCTTGGCCATTTACAAAAATTTGCTTTTAATTTAAATAATTTCAAATAATTTCTCGTTCTTATCCCAGATCCGTCAAAAAGTATAAAAGCCGAAGAATCGGCCGATAGAGGTCCTCACTTCAGCTTTGATACGAGAAGCACCTCTTAAAGGCTTTATCCGCACTGCCTCGGGATCTTGCAAGCCTTCTCCTGAAGTCGTCGCCTAGCCACGCCTACGCCTCCACCTATTAGTGCCCGCGCTATCTTCGGCCGCTGAGCGTGCTTGTCTCAAGCGCTGCGTGTTCCTACTCCAGACGCTGCGTGTCTACTCCGGACGCTGTGTGTGTCTACTCCGGACGTTGTGTTTGCCTACTTCAAGCGCCACGTGTACCTACTCCAGACGCTGCGTGTCTACTCCGGGTGCTGCGTGTATCTGCTCCGGGCGTTGCGTGTGCCTACTCCAAGCGCTGCGTGTACCTTCTCCAGACGCTGCATGTGCTTTCTCCAGATTCTGCGTGTACCTAGAGCAGGCGCTGTGCACCTATCATAGGCATAGCCTGTGCATACTTCGTTGCAGTATCTTTATTTTTGTTATTTTTTTTTAATAATATTGTAAATCACTATCATCATTACAGCCCATCATCACCTTCATACCTTTTTTTATAAAAGAAACTGTAAATCTTTTCAAATTTTTAAATAATTTATTTTATTTTTGGTTGTTTTGTTGTAGTTAGGTTAGGTTATTTAGTTTTTAATTGTCGCTTTACGACAACCGCGCCCACTAATAGTTTGCTTTTCAACTTAGATATAGCAAAAACCTTATTAAAAAATAAATTTAACTGCAAAGTAAGTAATATAAAAATCTTTTCCGATCAGACACCTAACCAAAAACAAGAAATGGCAAACCTTCGAGAAGAGTTACGTCAACGCAAAGAAAAAGGCGAAAACGACTTAATTATAAAGTATATAAAAGGAACACCCAAAATAATAAAACAGGAAACAAAAAACGGGACGCCAGAGAAATACAATAAATAAAAATAAGGATAAATTTATAACTCATAAATATCATTATAATTATGCAGATTTATCTATTACAAACAAAGCACTAAAATTTTTCTACGCCAATATTCGCAGTTTAGTTAAGCCAGGCAAACTAGATGAAATACGTTGTATTATAGAATCACTCGAAACGAAGATTCATGTTTTAATTATTACGGAAACTTGGATAAAAAACGAAAACGAAGCACAGAGATTAAAACTACCAAACTATGTTCACTACTATAACTACAGAAACATTCTAGAGGTGGTGGAGTCTGTTTGTTCATTCATAAGGATTTGAAACACGAATTATTGGAGGATCAATGAGAAGACGGAAACCACTTTTTATGGGTATATCTCGACACTTTTTCCCTGGACATAAGTGCCCTATACAAACAGCCAGCAGCAAGTACTGACAAGTTTCTTGAAAATTATAACCAACACCATGCAAGAAGAAAGCGTGTTATTATCTTCGGCGACTTTAATCTTAACCTACTTACTAACGACAAACACGTAAAAGAATATAAAGAACTATTGCGAGAGAATAACATAAGAATATTGAATAAAATAAACACCGAGTATCGCACTCGTGAAACCACAACATCAAAAGCTATTATAGATCATGTATGTACCAACTTACAAAATAATACTTTCCAAATGTCTATTATTGAATCCTCCATAGCTGATCACAAACAAATATATATCTTGAGTTAAACAGACCGAAAATCGAACGCATAAAAAGTTCAATATGAAGCAATTAACTATAACAACCTGCAGAACGATATTGAAGAAATTTCTCAAAATAAGACATTTCAAGTATATGAGGAGCTAGAATGGCAACTACTACAAACTATTGCAAAAAATAGAATAAGAAAAACAAAAGTGGTCAATCCACCTTGCAAAGAGTGTATAAACAGGGGCCTAATTGATTTAATAAATAAAAGGAACTAACTATGGTACAGCTTAAAACAAACACCTGCAGATGAAAATTTGAGAACAGAATTTATAAAACAAAGAAACCTTACGTTTGCAAATATACAAACAGCTAAAAAACACGTGTGTGTGTATGTGTGTGTGTGTGTGTGTGTGTGTGTGTGTGTGTGTGTATGTGTGTGTGTGTGTGTGTGTGTGTGTGTGTGTGTGTGTGTGTGTGTGTGTGTGTGTCTGTGTGTGTGTGTCTGTGTGTGTGTGTGTGTGTGTGTGTGTGTGTGTGTGTGTGTGTGTGTGTGTGTGTGTGTGTGTGTGTGTGTGTGTGTGTGTGTGTGGCGTGTGTGTGTATGTGTGTGTGTTTGAGTTTAGTTGTGCGTAAGTGTTGTGTTATATAACTAATATTTGTTATTTAATATTTTCAAATTTTCAAATACTCACCTTAAATAGTGTTAGCGATAACTGGAACCTGTATACGTATATAAGACCTATGGATACCTACACGTAACGAAGATATGTTAGTTTTTAAGCATCAGTTCTGTCTCAGTGTAACTTATTGATTTTAGCCATTCCAAAACCGTTTTCTTACAATCTTTTTTATTAAGGGGAAATATGTTTAGTAACCTTAATAATAATATCTACAATAAAATAGTTGTATAGAGATAATACAATATAATTACTTATACACAGTATGATTATAGATATGAGACAAGATAACTTATGTATATACATATATTTGTGTATATATCTATATGTGTGTATATATGAGTATGTACGTATGTGTATATGTATGTATATTTACTTTGCACTATGCGTATGTGCAACACTACTTATATTATTACAAACAAATTAATACCTAAATATATAATATACTAAATAAAGAAACACTACCTAATTATAGTATCGTATTACATATAGTAATGGTTTTAAAAGATGAACACAAACAATAAGAGCTACCAGTATAAATTAATTTTGAACACAAAAAATAGTTAATGTGTCATAGGCCTTAACAAATAACTCGCCACATTCATTCAATTTTGACCGAAGTAACGATGGTCTGCTTAGCTTTGGTACGAATACTTTTGCAACTACCCTATTTACTTATGTGTAATTATTACTAAATAAATTATTAAGCACTCAATTAGAAAATAAGTTTTAGCGACCTATTATAATACTAGCTCACTACGCCAATCGGCTTAATGTTTTTTTTTATTTATAATATGTATTTACTTTGTAAGTGATTTGTAAATCTCTTGAGAAGATAAATGTCTTAAATCATAAGGTATCGCATGAGCTGATAATTAATAATGGATTCCATTATTTTCGCGAACACGGTGGTAATGGCGATTGGTCTCTAGTTGAACGAATCAGAGCGGTTACCTTTTTTAGAGAGTGGGTACATAAGACGTGCTTTACGTACTGAGCACTGCCTTAATTGTACATCAGGCATGTAGCGCACACACCTCGGGACTGTCGGTGGTGTGTTCCCCCGTCACCGAGAGTCGAGTTGGATGCAAAAAGGGAGCTTAAAAGGTAAGCTTTTTCTTTTGCGGTGTAGTGGCGGTTGAGAATATCCACTACCCCATATCTTCCCGTAGGTGTCGTAAGAGGCGACAGAGGGAGACAGGCAGGAGATGGGCAGCAGCATCTTCCTAATAACAACAATAACATAATAAAAAACTGCGGTTGCCAACCAGCTCGCCGAGCGTGGCAACTATTGCAAATATCCCCCCATGAGCAACGACGCAAATAAACGGCCCCCAGTCCCCGGCGGCCCCGCTATCCCTGGCTACGGTGATGACCATGGTAACGGCGGATCAGGGGGTGCTAAGAATCTTCGGTGGAGGTTCGGTTGCCACCTACGACGACTCAACCTGGCAACGTATAACGCACGCACCCTGAGGACTTACGAGAAGATACTGGAGCTGGAAGAAGAGGTAGACAAGTTGCGCTGGCATATTATTGGATTATCTGAGGTCCGAAGAGAGACCGGCAACTTGTTCTATCACCGGGAGGGCGACCATCTGTCCCAAAGAGGTATCGAATTTATCGTCCACAAGTCTCTCGTCAACAACGTTGTAAAGATTGGAAGTGTGTCGACGAGGGTCGCGTACCTGATACTCAGAATCACCAAACGGTATTCGCTGAAGGTAATACAGGTCTACGCACCAACCTCAGCACATCTCGATGAGGAGGTGGAGGAAATGTATGGGGATATTTCTAGAGCCATGTATTCCTCCAAAACCCACTACACGGTGTTGATGGGAGACTTCAACGCAAAACTAGGCACAAGAGAAGGCGGTGAGCTGAAGTTTAGAGAAATTTGGAGTAGGGCAACGGAACCGTAGGGGCCAGCAGCTGGCTGACTTTATGGAGAAAGAGGGACTCTTAATGATGAACTCTTTCTTCCAGAAGCGACCCCACATGAAGTGGACCTGGTCGAGCCCCGACGGTTCGACAAAAAAATGAGATTGGCTTCATTATGACGATCAGACGCTAACTGTTCAGTGATGTCTTAGTGATCGCAAGGGTGAAAACCGGCAGCGATCACCGAATGGATAGAGGCACACTGAACCTAAACGTTAAGTTGGAGAGGTCTCGTCTATAGAAGTCAACGCTCCGTCCCCCCTCGTGCTCTAATCCAGAATCCCGAGACTTTTCAGCTCGAGTTACGTAACCGCTTTCAGTGCCTAGAAGATTGCAATGTAGTGGACGATATAAATGACAAGCTCGTGGAAACTGTCCATGCGGTCGGAGCTAAGTTCTGCAAGACCCGCCGCAGAAGAACACAAAAACTCTCCGATCACACTCTTAATCTCATGGCTGTTAGACGGGAGATGAGGCTGCAATCATCAACAGATTTGACAGCATACAGGCAACTGAACAGACAGATCTCCAAATGCATGCGGCGAGACTTGCGCAACTTTAATACTGCTCGTATTAAAGAAGCGATCGAGCGGAACCAGGGCTCCAAAGTCTTTGCCAGAAAGAGCCAACTGTCAAAGCTGAAGACTGAGTGTGGCAGCATCGTTTCCGAGACACCTGAGATTTTGAGTGAGATTGAGAGGTTCTATGGGCAGCTGTACACATCATCGTTGGAGCCACACGCAAGTGTAAGTGACGATCCAAGAGCAAGTCTTACCCGACACTATTCCGATGATATCCCGGACGTCAGTCTGAGCGAGATTAGAATGGCTCTCCAGCACCTTAAAAACGGCAGGGCCCCAGGCGAGGATGGAATTACAGCGGAGCTTCTGAAAGCGGGTGGAACACCGGTACCTGAAGTCCTTCAGAAGCTCTTCAATTCCGTCCTCCATGGTGGCACTACTCCGGAGGCGTGGAGCAGAAGTGCAGTGGTCTTGTTCTTTAAGAAAGGCGACAACGCTCTCTTGAAGAACTACAGACCGATTTCCCTTCTGAGCCGCGTCTACGTGCTGTTTTCGAGAGTCATTACGAATCGTCTCGCACGCAGACTCGACGACTTCCAGCCTCCCGAACAAGCCGGTTTCCGAAAAGGCTTCAGTACCATAGACCACATACATACCCTGCGGCAGATTGTACAGAAGACCGAAGAGTACAATCTGCCACTTTGCCTGGCGTATGTGGACTATGAGAAAGCCTTTGATTCCGTTGAAATTTGGGCGGTGCTACAGTCCCTTCAGCGGTGCCAAGTTGACTGTCGGTATATCGAAGTGCTGAAGTGTTTGTACAGTAAGGCTACGATGGCTATCCGAGTACAGAATCGAAGCTCGAAACCTATCCAACTGCAGAGAGGTGTAAGACAAGGTGACGTTATATCCCCGAAACTTCACCGCTGCATTGGAAGACGTTTTCAAGCTACTGGACTGGAAAAGACACGATTTAACATCAATAACGAGCACATCACTCACCTTCGATTTTCCGACGATATAGTCCTTATTGCAGAATCGCTGGAGGACCTTAGCACTATGCTCAATGACCTCAATGGTGTCTCCCAACGGATAGGTTTTAAGATGAACATGGACAAAACAAAGATCATCTTTAATGTAGATGTCTCACTTATGCCGGTAGTTGTTGAGAGCACTATGCTCGAAGTTGTTGACGAGTACGTTTACCTGGGACAAATAGTCCGACTAGGTAAGTCCAACTTCGAACGAGAGGTCAATCGACGGATTCAACTCGGCTGGGCAGCGTTCGGGAAATTACGACACATCTTCTCGTCAGGTATACCTCAATCTCTGAAAACTAAAGTGTACAACCAGTGCGTGTTACCAGTGATGACTTACGGATCAGAGACGTGGTCCTTCACTGCTGGCCGTATGAGGATGCTCAAGGTCGCTCAGCGAGCTATGGAGAGGGCTATGCTCGGAGTTTCTCTGCGTGATAGACTCAGAAATGAGGATATCTGCAGTAAAACCAGAGTGACCGACATAGCCCAACGGATTAGTACGCTGAAGTGGCAATGGGCCGGCCTTATAGCTCGAAGAACCGATAACCGATGGGGAAGAAAGGTTCTCGAGCCTCGTAGCTTATTCGACTACCTGCTTTCGATTTCAGTTGTTTGTTATTTGCTTTATGAATTGGTTAAGGTTGAATGCATTTATATTGGTTTTCATTTTCGGATTTATGTATTTTCTTGGATTGGTTTTGTTGATTTGGTTGGTATTCCTTTATACATATTTAGACTCTGGATTTTGGATTTTGTTTATTTAGAATCGTGAATTCGTTTTCATTGTTTTAGGTTGTTTAACAATATTTCAAAGGAATATTAATAGTATACATAGTGTTTACGGTACCTATACACTTACTTCTTTTTTCGTTGGTTATATTTATATTGACTACTGCTTTCGATTTCGGTTTTCTGCGATTTGTTTCGTGATTTGGTTTAAGTTAATTCGATTTTTTTCGATAATGCTTCGCAAACATAAGTCCAGCCTTTCAAGAGTATCTTCTCAAAGACAAGCGAAAAGATTAGCTCGATCGCTAGAATCTTTAGAAGATGCTGAACTGAGAAGGCAAGAACAAGCAGAACGTCAGGCTGCTTTTAGAACATCTGAGACACCTTCTCAACATCAGCAAAGGCATCTTGAACAGACAGAGCGTCAGGCTGCTTTAAGAGCTTCTGAAACACCTTCTCAAAGTCAGCGAAGGCCTCTTGAACAGGCAGATCGTCAAGCTACTTTAAGAGCTACTGAAACACCTGATCAAAGTCAGCAAAGGCTTCTTGAACAGCCAGAGCGTCAAGCTACGTTAAGAGTTTCTGAAACACCTGCTCAAAGTCAGCAAAGGCGTCTTGAACAGGCAGAGCGTCAATCTACTTAAGAGCTACTGAAACACTTGCTCAAAGTCAGTAAAGGCTATTTGAACAAGCGGAACGTCAGGCCGCCTTAATAGCCGCGGAAACACCTGATGAAACTCTACACAGACAAGAAGCACATCGAGCAAGCTGAACTTCAATCTACTATAAGGGCATCTGAAATACCAGAACAGACACAGGCGCGAAGAGATGCAAATGCACAGCTCCAGGTTGAACGTCGACAAAAATTTCAAAGAAACAATTGGTCGGTTTTTAATGACGCATCATTCAATTATGATTCGTTGATTGATTATAAAAATCACAGGTTAGTTGTTATCGGACTGATGGACAAGGCGTGTCGATTTTGCAGCGCTTTAAAATGGAAAGATGAGATCGCAGGCATGTGCTGTTCCAATGGCAAAGTGTCTCTTTCGTTACTTGGGGAACCAGAAGAACTTTTGAAAACTCTCTTTTTATATGATGCTAATGAGTCACGGCGCTTTTTAAACAGGATCCGGAAATATAACTCATGCTTTCAAATGACGTCCTTCGGAGTTGACTGGGAAATAATAATGCCGGGATTTTCGCTTATATTTACGGTGCAAGGGCAAATTTATCATAAAATAGGTTTATTTTTTCCAGCTGAAAACGAGCAGCATAAATTTTTACAAGTATATTTTATGGGTGACGAAGGAATTGAGGTAGACCGTCGCTGACAATTTATCCAGGGAGTTGAGAGAGACACAGTTTTCAAAATTCAAAGGTTCTTGCATAAACGTAACATTTTAGTCAAAACATTTAAAACTGCATAAGAAAACCTACCTGAAGAGGATTATAAAGTCGTCATTCACGCAGATCGGACCCCTCGAGGAGAGCATGAAAAGCGCTACAATGCACCTTTGATAAACGAAATAGCAGCCGTAATTAGTGGTGATCAATTTTCTTCACGAGACATTGTCTTGCGAGCACGTGATGATACGTTGCAACGGGTAGCCGATACACACACGTTTTATGACGCTCTGCAATACCTATTGATTTATTGAAAAGAACAAGAGGGTTATCATTTTCAAATTCCACTCATTAACTTGGTCAAAAAGGAGCCTACTCTGAACAAAAAAGTATCATGTATGGATTTTTATGCGTATCATATGATGTTGCGAGAAAATGATTTTAACCTCTTAGCCCGGTGTAGACAATTATTTCATCAATTTTTGGTAGACATGTATGTGAAGGTAGAAAGTGAACGTCTCCGTTATATAACTTTAAATCAAAAAAAGGTGCGCGTTAAAATTATATAAATGGTAATTCTGCCCTCATCATTCGTTAATAGTCCCCGCTACCTAAATGAGTACACACAAGACGCATTCGCCTATGTACGAACTTACGGAAGACCTGATCTTTTTGTTACTTTTACTTGCAATCCCACATGAAAAGAAATAATCGAGGAGCTAATGCCGGGCCAAAAAAGTACTGACAGACACGATTTAGTTGCTAGAGTATTTAGATTAAAAGTACAAAAATTTATGTATGTAATTAACAAAGGGAAAATTTTCGGAGAGGTGCAGTGCTTCATATATTCAATTGAATGGCAAAAAAGAGGATTACCGCATGCCCACATTCTAATGTGGCTTAAAGAGAAGTTGCGGCCTAGCCAAATAGACGACATAATAAGCGACGAGATTCCGGATCCTGAGCAAGATAAAGAATTGTATGATACCATCGTCCGAAATATGATTCACGGTTCATGTGGAGCACGAAATTCAATATTGCCATGTATTCCCTAAAGGGAACGAAACGAAAGTCCCTAAACAGCTATTAAAGAAACAGTGCACAATGACAATGGCTACCCTTTATACAGTCGAAGAGCTTCCGAAGATGGTGGCAGGAAAGTTACAATCAAATCTCGCTCTGGAGCGTTTGAAACCTTAGATAACAGCTGGATTGTCCCGTATTCGCTCATTCAATTAGGGATCTTTATGTGACTCTCATATCATCTTGCGGGCTATATAATGTACATGAATTGTGGGATAAATATAAAGAGTACATGGCGGTAGATATTTAGCGAAGGTTACAGCAGACACACGCGAACATGACATACAATGAACACATTTATAATGAAGCACTTGAAAAAATTGAAGATAAAGTAATGGCAATGGTAGGCAAAAAATTAAGCGACTTTGGAATGATAAGCCCTCAGCAAACAACCGAAAATGAACTATGTGATGAAATTATACGTGAAAGAAACTACGATATACCAGCTTTGCCGAATTTGTACCCCACTTGCTTCCCGAACGAAAACGAGTTTTCGACAAAGTATTAGGACAAATTGAATCTGGAAATAGTGCACTTTTCTTTTTAGATGCTCCTGGAGGAACTAGGAAGACATTTTTGTTAAATATATTATTAGCGCAAGTACGGAAAGATAAAAACATTACTGTGGCCGTAGCTTTCTCCGGTATAGCCGCCACGCTACTAAACGGGGGCCGCACTGCACATTCTGTTTTAAAACTCACTCTAAATCTAGCCCAGGAAGAATCGCCGATCTGCAACTTACACAAATAGTGCACGAGGTATAATGCTTCAACAATGCAAACTTTTAGTGTGGGACGAAAGTACAATGTCGCATAAAAAGCTATAGAAGCACTAAATCGAACGCTCCAGGATTTGCGCAGCAATACCGATGTAATGGGAGGAATGGTGGTTTTACTGGCTGGTGACTTTCGCCAAACTTTACCTGTCATTCAAAAGGGCACACCTGCAGATGAAATTAAAGCATGCCTCAAGTCGTCTATTTTATGGAACAAGGTGACAAAATTAATTTTAACTACGAATATGAGAGTGCATTTGTATAATGATATCAATGCTGGAAACTATGCTGATACACTATTAAAAATTGGCGATGGGCGGTTGGAAACGGATGCTAAGGGCTGCGTTAAATTGACGAGAGATTTTTGTAATTTAGTACAGAGTCATTCCGAATTAAGTGCGAGCGTTTATTCAGATTTAAGGAACAACATGCATGAAGACAAATGGTTATGTGAAAGGGCGATTCTTATACCAAAAAATGAAAGCGTTAACAGAATAAATTCAGATATACTAAGCGAAGTAGCAGGAGAAATAACAGAGTATTTGTCAGTAGACACAGTTATGGACACAGAACAGAGCACTTCATATCCCGCAGAATTTCTAAATTCTCTAGAGTTGTCAGGTGTGCCCTCACATAAGCTTCAATTAAAATTAGGCGTCCCAGTGATGCTAATGCGAAATTTAGATGCTCCTCGGTTATGTAACGGGACAAGGCTGCGTGTGACACATCTTGGACGGAACATAATCGGTGCTACAATTTTGACAGGCGTAGGAAAAGGTGAAAATGTTATTATACCACGGATCCCTATAATTCCCAGAGATCTTCCTTTTCAATTCAAAAGGTTGCAGTTCCCTATTAAGCTCAGTTTTGCAATGACAATTAATAAAGCGCAAGGACAAACGTTACAGGTAGCGGGGGTCAACTTAGAAAAGATAAGTTAACTTAGAAAAAAAAGAAAAGTCAACTTAGATCGGGTTTAAGGGAAAACTAGGAAGATGCCTTCAAATATAAGATCAAAATCAGTGCAGTCAAAGACTACGAGTGAAAGTAACACTACTACGGGTACCAGTACGACGGATTGGAGTACGAATACGCCTAGTGAATCCACAAGCACGACGAATACGAATGCGTCAACATCAGATCGATCGACGCTTACAAGATCATCGCCCAGCAGCGTACACAGACAACCCTTAGTTCTTACTAAGAACATTGCCGGAAAGGAATCAACACCGGGGGACGTAACCCATACCACCCCCCCGACCCGCACCGTCGAAGCGTCAGTTCCTCACCAAGAAGAGAGTCATCCAACGCCGCAGATGCAAGAAAGAAGTATCGCAGTGAAGACATGTCTGAACGAGGGAAGCATATCAACGTCCAGAGAAAAGAGTCTGCAGCAGCCTCACCCTAAGAAGACGACCCGCGATCCAGACACAATTCCGTTCGCTCGTCGCATAGGAAGAGAGCAGAAGCGCAAGCAAAAATGACAATGACATTAAGGGAACTAGAACTGGCAGAAGCTCGGTCAAAAGTTGCTCAAGCGGAACTAGAACTTCTCACCGCGGAGTCAGAAGAAGAAGATGTTGCCGGAGAAGAACTGTTCGAACGAACTCGAGAAGTCGAGCGGTGGTTCATCCAGATCGGAGACATGCCTAATAAGAACCACAAACCAATAGAGGCAGAAGAAAAGAAGAGTGACATCCAGGAACTAGCTTCAGTCATACTCAAGCTATCCGAAAAATCACGTGACACCGTTTCACCAAAGCACCTCGAACTCCCTCACTTCAACGGAGTCTGTGAAGAATGGTTAGCCTTCAAGAGATCATACGAGGATATGGCCGCTTCTTTCAGTAACAATCAGAACCTAGCGCGCCTTAGAATAGCGATCCAAGAAAAAGCTAGAGAAGCCGTCCAAAGCCAACTATTCACCGCCAAAAACCCACGCAAAGTAATCAAGGGACTAGAAGCAAGATTCGGAAGACCTGGAGCACTGGCACTAGCAGAACTAGAACAAATGAAGAACCTCCCAAAAGTCGGCGAGAACCCAAGCGACATATGCATATTTGCGAGCAAAATAAAGAACACGTTGAGACAATCAAAGCCCCGAAGAAACCACAATATCTCAGTTCACCTGAAACACTGAGAGTTATAGTAGACAAGATGCCGACATCATTGAAGTTTCGTTGGTTCGCCTACCACAGAAGCAGAAGAGATGAGGAAATTCAGGAGCTATTACTCGTCGAAGCGTTCCTAGAAACAGAAGCCGACATGTGCGGAGACTTCGCTCCGCCTGAAACATCCTCAGAGCAAAGAAGAGGAATAAGAAAACCCGTTCATTTGGTACAAGAAGCGTCAAAAGAAAAATATAAGAAGTCATGTCCGTTCTGTGAAGAAGAACACTTCGCACTAGAATGCAAGAAGTTCAAAGAAGCTAACCTGAATGGAAAATAGGATATGACCAAGAAGGCAAAGATATGCTTCAAGTGCCTTCGATTCAAGCACTCAAGGATCAACTGCAAAGCTCCAGTCTACAAGCTGTGTAAAAGATGGCATCATACCATCTTACATTCTGACAAACCACCATCACCAATAGAAAGAGAAGCAAGGGAAAAAGACATCAGTAGCACGTCAGAACAAAAGGTCGCCTCAATTCACAACGCCAAAGGAGAAGAAAAGGCCTACCTGAAGATGATCCCAGTGAACCTCTATGGCCCAAAAGGACAAGTTCGCGTGTTAGCATTATTAGACGAAGGGTCAACGGTCACACTCTTAGACGCATCAATCGCTGAGAAAATCGGAGTCGAAGGGAAATAAGAAAAACTTACGATCGAAACAGTCGGCGGGAAGGTGTTGAGAAAAGATAGTTCACAGAAGATCGAGTTCAAAATAAAAGGGGCTCATAGAAGAGAAAAGAGGACTATCGTAGCAAGAACCATCGACGACCTGAAGCTGTCTGAACAATGTATAAACAAGGACACCGTGAGAAACTGCGAGCATCTAAAGGCAATTGAAAGCCAACTCCTCTACGTCACCGAAAGACCCAAGCTACTGATAGGCCAAGACAATTGGGGACTAATAGTAACAAGAAAGCTGAAGATGGGTAAACCGTCAGATCCTGTAGCCTCCCTCACAAACTTAGGGTGGGTGTTACACGGATGTGAAACAGGAGCAACTGCCACAGTAAACTTCACTCATTATGGCAGAGCGACCACTGGCGAAGAAAACATAGAAGAAATCGTCCGAGAACACTTTCAGTTGGAATCTCTCGGGATCCAGAATCGGTCACCAACCAACGACAGCGATAGAAGAGCATTAAAAACCCTTGAGAAGACTACAAAGAAACTGCCAAGGGGTCAATATGAAACGGGACTCCTGTGGAAAAAGGAAGACGAAACCCTACCCAACAATTATAATCAAGCAGTCCGACGCCTGGTCAACATCGAGAAGAAACTAAATCAAAACCAAGAAGCAAGAAAGCATTACGAGGAGCAGATCCTGAGTCTAATTGAGAAGGGATACGCAGAGATAGCTCCAGAAACCTCCAACAAAGGAAGAACATTCTACTTACCCCACTTCGCTGTTGTGCACCCAGTTAAGAAGAAGCTGAGAATAGTGTTCGACGCAGCTGCCAAGTATGAAGGGAAGAGCCTCAACGACGCCTTGCTCTCAGGTCCAGACTTGTTACAATCACTATTTGGAGTACTGTTGAGCTTCAAAGAGGGACCAGTGGCCGTCATGACCGACATACAAATATGTTCCTCCGAGTCAAAGTTAGAGAGGACGACCGAGACAGTCTCAGGTTCCTGTGGCGCGGAAGCCGAAGAACTGGTAAGCCTGAAGAGTATAGAATGTCTTCAATCATCTTTGAGGCAGCGTCATCGCCGGCAACAGCGATGTACGTAATGAACAAGAACGCAGAAGAATTTAAGAACACTCATCCCGAAGCAGTGAAAGCAATTAAAAGAACCATTACATGGACGACTATCTACAGAGCTTCGTGTCTACAACTAAAGCAAAGAAGATATCCAAAGAAGTGAAAGATATTCACGCAAGAGCAAACTTTCATCTGAAGGGTTGGACCAGTAAGAATTCAGGGGTACTATCAGAAGTAGAGGACATCAATAAAGAGAACTCCTTGCAACTGACAAAGGAAGAAAAGACTCTGGGGCTAAGATGGCTAGTAAAAGAAGATGCATTAGCTTTCAACGTCGGGCTACGCAACACGTCGGAGGATCTGCAAGATGGCAGAAGAACTCCAACAAAGAGAGAAGTCACTAGCGCAGTGATGTCCACCTTCGATCCCATGGGTTTTGCAACATCGGTCCTAATACAAGGAAAGAAACTAATCCAAGACTTCTGGCGAAAGAAAATAGACTGGGATGAACCAATTAACGAACAACAAAAGGAAGCTTGGATGAAATACTTAGAAGAAGTATCAACATTAGCAAGGCTGAAGATCCCAAGATGCGTCTCACCCAAAGGCAGAAAAGGACAGTTACATACATTCACTGATGCGAGTGAAGAAGCCTACGCAGCAGTAGTCTACTGGAGAATAGTCGAGCCCGGAGGAAAAGTCCATGTCTCCATGATCGCCGGCAAAGCAAGGGTAACGCCAACGAAACCAGTATCAATTCCGAGGCTAGAGCTACAAGCGGCTTTACTCGGAAGCAGACTAGGCGTCACAATTGAAGAGGAGTCAGAGCTCGAAATATCGCAAAAGATTTACTGGACCGATTCCAGCACAGTATTTCAGTGGATAAAGGCGGAACCAAGAAAATTCAAATCTTTTGTGGCCAACCGACTTGCAGAGATTGAAGAGAAGTCCAAGCCAGAAGACTGGAGATGGGTACCAACTAAGGAGAACCCAGCAAACGACGCCACGAGGGGAACCCCAATCGAATTTGACCACAACGCCAGATGGTTCAAGGGCCCGTCATTTCTCCGTCAACCAGAAGAAGAATGGCCGTTTCACGACTTCAAACCAGAGAGTATTATGCCAGAAGAAAAGCTCAAACAAAAGGTGTTAGCAACAATGGCAGCAGAAGACATCCTTTTGAATCCGGAAAGGTTCTCGAGCTGGGAGCGACTACTGCGCACTACAGCCAGAGTGGTTGCTTTTGCACACCACCTATTAAGGAAGAGCCGTAAAGCGACCACCACCGCCACGCGCCAGAAGGATGAGCCTTGGAAACCACAACAGAAAATCCACAAGAAAGAAGCACACGCCTTAAACCCATCACCCAACAAAAATGAAAATAAGCGGCTATATCTACCCCTAGAAGAAGAACATTTAAAGAAGGCCGAAGAATTATTAATGAAGATAAGCCAGAACGACAGTTTCGCGTCAGACGTAAGAAAATTGAAGGCAGAAAAACCTCTAGAAAACTCAAGGAAACACTGCCACAGTAATGAACGAGATTCGTCAAAAGTTCTGAATCTTGGGCTTAATAGGAACTTTGAAGGCGGTCGCACACAGCTGTCAATGGTGCAAGACAAAGAAGAGTTCACCAGAGATACCCCCGACGGGAGACCTACCGAGAGAGAGCCTAACACCGAACCACTTTCTGCTGGGAAGCAGAAGCGATGGCGCCGGGAGAATTCAGTGACACTGAGCTGGTCGGAAAAGCAAATTGGAGGACAACTCAAAGACTCGCAGACCATTTCTGAAAAAGATGGATCAAAGAATATTTACCTCTCCTGATGCCAAGAAAACTCGAAAAGAGAGAAACCAAAGACCCAAGAGAAGGAGACATTGTGCTGATAGTGGACGCTACGTTACCACGAAACTCATGGCCTCGCGGAGAAGTTATCAAGACCTATCCCGGACCAGACGGAAGAACCAGAGTGCTGGACGTGCGAACATCAGGAGGAATACTTCGCCGCCCAACTCGACGTGTCATCGTGCTGGTACCAGCGGAATCGTCGCCTCCGGAAGATGAAGTGCTACGCACCGTGGAGGAGAATGTTAGCGACGACAAGTGGATTTAATTATTATTTTATATAAGTGATCTAAAAAGACTGATAGTGTTAATAACATTAAGTGAATTAATTACTTATACTTGCTTCAATTCTTATTTGCAATCTAAAATTACGTAACGAAAGTTCATAACGAAAGTCAGTAACGAAATGTGAGTTTAATTACTTATTTGAGTTTAATTAGAATATTAGAAATGAAATATGAATCTAGTTACTTATTGGAACTTACTCTTATTATAATCTAAAGAAATACATTAGAAACATTAACATCTAAGTGTGAATTTAATTACTTGTAAATTCTTTTTTTTTTTAATGTAATTTAAAACTACGACAATACGTCAATTAACCCCACGTATAATCTCGTTTCCTATTATAAAAATAGATTTAGTTCAATAAGAAGTTCAAACGTATTCTGCAATAGTTTCTTAAGATTAAGCGTAATGTTATCACGATAAGCATTGTGCATTCCTGCCGCCTGGCGGCGCCACATGTATGTTAAGCGAAAAAAGGATGTTTTACCTATTTCTATTATCAGGAATGTATAAAAACATTGTAAGGGATGTTTTACCACTAAAATAAAAGAAATTTGTAAGTTTCCCTTAGAAAAGGTTGCTCTGCGATCTGATTGGTCGACAGAAATCATTAGTGCCGTGTGCAAATTCGTTAGTGCCGTGTGCAAAATTTGACTATTTTGATTGGTCGAGATTGCCTATAAAAAAAGAGGCGTTTTTTGTGGTTAAACATTCTAAATCCGGCAATGTAAGAATAAAGCATCAAGAAAATAAATAAGAAGAAACTCTGAAAAAGTGTTATTTATTGCTCATCTAACTGCTACTGCATGCTCTCCAGTTAACATCCCGCCAGCATAACCCGCTCCATTACTAACATTCTCACACACGAGCATCAACAAATACAGAATCACATACAAATTGTTAGAGGCATTTCCGAGAAACCTTATTATAGCTATTTTATATGTACAAGAATTGTTCGCTTAAAGTATAGGAAATATGCCAGAATAAAATGTATTTGATAAACAGAAGGCCGGGCCTGATATTCTAACCGAGATCATAAATAGCTGATAGGGAGCTAAGATAGTGAATATCGTAAAATTTGTGGAGCAATAACGCTGTCAGCATCCTTGCCGGATCGTCCCTTGCGCTTAGTGTAAGTACGGGCGACATGATTTCAAGGGACCCAATGATAGTGAAATATTCTATCGTTCATTTTGGGAAAATTATAAAAAAGTGTTGAAAATCGGCATTGTCGTTTTTTTCTGCCTGAACGGAAAACATATTATATTAGAGGAATAAGACACAGATATAATAAAATTTAACAACATAATTGTTACGCCAATTAGGGCAGGCAAGTGTCTACTATCATAAAGCCTATTTTGATTTGTATTTTGCACACAACCACTTTTGATTTGTATTTTGTTCACAAAACTCTTGTACAATACGCTGATGCATCAAATTGGGAAGTTTTTTTAAGATTTAGATGACAGCTTAACCCAGTTGACAGTTGACAAAAATAATATCTTTAGGTCCCTAAGCGTATAAAACATCTAAGATTTATAGATATAATAGTTCAAATGATTATTTATTACACAACATCGCAGTACTTTTATGCATCAAAATTAACTTCAAGCCATTATTTAAACAATATGACAGGAGCAGCAATCTACCGGTGGTTACATTCTCGCTAAAAAAAACTCTAACTACATAAGTTGGTTGACAAACGAGTCAGTCAAAATGTTGGTAAATGTATGTCGTTACTCTAAGAGTAAATGACTACTATAGATAATAGTTTTGTTTGATTGTTTTCAATTTGCTAATTGCGTAAATGCATTTAATGGAAAAATGGAAAGTTATTTTTCTAAGGATTTTTTGACATTTCTATTAGTTATTTCCCATGAGACCCACGGAACGGTTTTGAAAGATTCTCATACTCACGGTGTTCCGATCGTTAGTTAGAAACGCCAGCATTGGTAGAAAAGTTACGAGTGAAGTCACATCAACGCTTTTCCAAAATTTTTTGTAAAGTAAAAGTGACACCGCCAGACTCAATCACAAAGTCCAGTGGAATTGGAAATTGTTAAATGATTTCAAAAGAAACTCAACACGATTTTAAGATTCAATTTACATAGCAATGAGGAATACGAAACAAATTAAAGGATTAATATTTGGTTAACCCTGAAGGCAAGCTTTAATTTTTTTATAGACGAGAGGTAATAGAGAATGCGGCTCACGTGATGGTAAGTGTCGATCGCTGCCTACGAACAACTGCAATACCATGGGAATTGCGGTTACGTTTCTGGACTTCTAACAAGAAGTAAGCTCGATAATCGACATTTATATATCTCAAATGGGGCATGGTTTTAAAAATACTTAATATTTTCGATGAATATACAAATAGCTGTTTAATATCGTTTAGGTTTGCATTTCTAGTGCATATATCTATGCACTAGAAGATGCCTAAGTCTTATACTATTATTTATTTCAGCCCTTAACAAGCTCACTACTGAACTTATGCCTACCCCAAGGAATGAAACATAGCACGGTCTCGAATCACTTGTATTCATCGACTTTCATTTTCTCATCTCATATCTCATATTTGTTGGTAAAGCAATATTGTAGCTATGTTATACATATTTGTAGCACGAATAGGTCAGCCCGACCGGGGAAGAACCACGCTCTCCCAGAATACTGGCGTACAAGCTAAAAGTTGCTATAGAGACAATATTGCATGTACCTCTTGAGTGTCTCAGGTTCGGAACAGGAATTTGCAAAGAAAAAATAAATATTCTTTAGAAAAATAACCGAAATTAAATGGCAAATAAAGCGTTACACAATTTCAGGTATATTAAATTATTTTTTAAATTTATGTATAAATTATAAAATAGTGATAATAATAGTTAAAATGTTAATTGTAATTAATTAATTAAATTCAATTTTTTTATTATTTCTTAAATATTTTTAATTATGCTATTTATTAATTATACAATTTATTAACCATACTATGTCACGAAGGTTTTGTAAAAAAGTATTTATAAAAGTCCAAAATGTGTTTTTAAGTGTCAATAAGTTACAATTTAACCTTAATAACCCTTGTTACATAACATACCCAGTATACTCAGAGAGAATGAACCGATTTAACCGTTAAATCTGATTGTTTAAATAACGTGTTGATTATTTAATCATTTACAAAATACGTAATGAATTTCCAAATTACCAATACATAAAGATATAGAGAGAAGATATTCTTAAAATAAATTTAACTAAATAAAACTTATTCAAAAAATAAATTAAAAACTTTCCGTTGATAGTGTGGATGATTTGCATTTTACATAATTATAAGAAGTGGCATACTGCAATCTATCGAAGACCATGCCAATATTTTTGAGGTTTGTGGTTTTTTTAAAAACAGTAATAACTATATTGTTATTGTTATATAATATAAACATATTAAAAACTAAAATTTAACACTATGTTGAAACCCTTTGTCGTAAATATCATAAAAGAATGACAAAAACTGCTATAAAATTCTGAAAGAAAAACATTACAGGCTTTTATAATAATTGTTCAAGAACAGCGGATTCGAATTAGAAAACTTTAATCCATACTAATATTATAAATGCGAAAGTGTGTTTGTTTGTCCTTCTTTCACGTCGCAACAGAGCGTCGGCATGGCACAGTTTTTTGTATGGGGATAGTTCGGGGGGTGTAGAGTGACATAGGTTTATTTTTTCCGGGGAAAAACATCTCATTCCCGTGGGAAAATAGAATATGTTGCAAAATTTTGTCCTTCTTTCACCTCGCAACAGTGCGTCGGCATGGCATGATTTTTTGTATGAGGATATATCGGTGGCTGTAGAGTGACATAGGCATACTTTTTTCGGCGGAAAAACATATCATTCCCGTGGGAAAATCAATTATGTTGCAAAATTAAATTCAGCTAGGTGGCGCCACCGTAATTCTACAAGACGGACGACGGTACGATGGACGAACACAGAAGTCAGAATATCTGCACTATCATGTCTTTTTACCAAAATTAAGATAAAAATGTATGGATCTGTTTTTTTCCACGCTGGATCGGGTAAGAGATCGATAAAAAACACAAAATTCACCAGCTGATTTTCTTCAAACGTTTTGGTGGATTGTAATTCACAGAATAGGCGATAACCTCGCAGACGATATTAAGTAATCCTTTGATGCCCATTTTCCCACGGGAATGAGATGTTTTTCCGGGGAAAAAAGTAGCCTGTGTCACTCTACAGCCTCATTCCCGTGGGAAAATAGAATATGTTTCAAAAGTTTGTCCTTCTTTCACGTCGCAACAGAGCGTCGGCATGGCATGATTCTCTAGATTCACCATTCGGATTACAGAATTATCCTGTCGTATTCTATGAGAGCTCGGTCCTAATTCGTACCGAATCCAATAATACGACTTTTTAGTTCTTCAAAAAATAAATTAAAAACTTTCCGTTGCTAGTGTGGATGATTTGCATTTTACATAATTATAAGAAGTGGCATACTGCAATCTATCGAAGACCATGCCAATATTTTTGTGGTTTGTGTTTCTTTTTTAATATAGTAGTAACTATATTATTATTGTTATATAATATAAACATATTAAGAACTAAAATTTAACACTATGTTGAAACCCTTTGTCATAAATATCATAAAATAACGACAAAAACTGCTATAAAATTCTGAAAGAAAAACATTACAGGCTTTTATTATAATTGTACAAGAACAGCGGATTGGAATTGGAAAAGTTTAATCCATACTTAATATTATAAATGCGAAAGTGTGTTTGTTTGTCCTTCTTTCACGTCGCAACAGAGCGTCGGCATGGCAAAGTTTTTTGTATGGGGATAGTTCGGTGGCTGTAGAGTGACATAGGTTACTTTTTTCCGTGGAAAAACATCTCATTCCCGTGGGAAAATGGAATATCTTGAAAAAGTTTGTCCTTCTTTCACGTCGCAGCAGAGCGTCGGCATGGCATGAATTTTGGTATGGGAATAGTTCGGTGGCGGTAGAGTGACATAAGCTTTTTTCAGCGGAAAAACATCTCATTCCCGTGAGAAAATAGAATATGTTGCAAAAGTTTGTCCTTCTTTCACGTCGCAGCAGAGCGTCGGCACGGCATGATTTTTTGTACGGGGATAGTTCGGTGGCTGTAGAGTGACATAGGTTACTTTTTCCGCGAAAAAACATCTCATTCCCGTGAGAAAATAAAATATTTTTACGAGCTTGAGGTTCGTGACAATAAAAATTGCCGATAGAATTACCTAAATTAACACTTTAATTTTCTTTACACAAATTAAAACTTAAAACACTAAAAATTAAGCACACTGATTCACTTTATTCCGCTCCGAAGCTTCGCTTGTCTCGCCGAATTCAATACTTCCCCGATCGCGTATTGCAGCGCCTTTATATAGGGAGCGCAGAAAGTTCGAGTCTCAGCTTCTAGAAGCTTAGTTCTTCGTTTCGACAACAGATGGCGCTGTCGGTTGAAATATTAGTGATGTCATTTTCTAGAAAGCTCTCTCCTCGCTCTGTTACCCGACACTAGAAGGCGCTAGTGCCAGATGTCAACTTAGCCGCGCAACACTGCCCCTCCTAAGACATGCTCGTCCCGAGCATTATCGGCCCCATAATAACGCGCCAGGCGATCCACATGGACGATCTTAGGAGTCCCTCTTGCACCTTTCTGTATCCGGCAGGTTACATCATTGATCCTGGTCACAATCCGGTACGGGCCGCCCCATTTAGCTTGAAGCTTAGGAGATTTGCCTTTGCTGCGGACTGGATTGTGCAACCACACTAGTGAATCTTCGTCGAACCCGTTGTTGTTCATTTTGCGGTCATACCGGGTTTTCATCTTCTCAGACATTTGCTGGCCCGATTGTCTGACGTGCTCATAAATGTCATTCATTTTGTTTCGCAAGTCATTTGCATAATCGGTTATACTGCGTGGGGCATCAGGTGGTATCCCTGTGATCAGGTCTGCAGGCAGCCGTAATTCTCTTCCAAAGTTTGCGAAAGCCGGTGTCACTACTGTACTTTCGCGAACAGAACTTCGATATGACAACAAAAACGGTTGTATGTGCTTGTACCAATCTCGTTGCCGATTGTCTACAACTTTCGCTAGGTACCTCTCCAATGTCTGATTAAATCGTTCTACCATTCCATCAGATTGCGGGTGATAAGAAGTCGTTCTTGTTTTATGAGTACCCATAACTCGGCAAGTTTCCTGGAATATTTGAGACTCAAAATTCCTTCCTTGATCGCTGTGAATCTCTAAAGGTACTCCAAAACGACAGAAGACTTCATGAACTAGTTTATCTGCAACAGTTGAAGCTTCTTTATTTGGAATGGCGAAGACTTCTGGCCACTTAGTGAAGTAATCCGTCACAACCATGAAATACTTGTTACCATTTCACTCTCCGGAAACGGCCCCGCCACGTCAATGGCTATTCTCTCCCATGGTGCACCAACATTGTACAACTTCAATGCACCTCTACTACGAGTCTGAGGTCCCTTTACAGCCGCACAACTTGTACATTTGCGACACCAGTCCTCGACATCATTACAGTGGACCCAATAAAACCGTTCTCGGATCTTCAGTAGAGTTCGTTTAACTCCCAGATGGCCTCCTGAACAATCATTATGGTACAGCTGTAGAACATCCGGTACTTTAGCTTTAGGGACAACCATTTGCAAATGACAGCTGTCTCCCCGAACATTTTCCCATTTACGACACAGAACTCCATCCTGAAGCAGCAAGCTGTCCCACTGGGCCCAATAGCTTTTAGTGGTCGAACTCATCGCTGAGAGGTCGCTCCACTTGGATTTGGGAGCACTGGCCTTTATCCATTCCAGAATCGGCTTGATGTCCGGATCTTCCTGCTGTGTATGTAGTAAGCTGTCCCTCCACTCGTTGCTGAGGTGGTCTGTCCCGAGCATCCTCACGGATACCTCTTCCTTACTCTCTTGCCTAGTACAATGGTTGCAATCTTTCAAAAAAAGTTCTCAGATTTCGTAATGCACATTACATACATCGTGGGCAGTTGCGGACAGTGTCATCTCCTTGTTTTTGCGCGATAATAATACAAAGTGATGTTGTTTTGAAGGACATATAGCTACAATATAAACATAGTGATATTAAAAGTTAAAAACTGTATTTTTTAGTACTTTTAGTGGACTTTTTGTTGAGTTTTTAGTGAATTTTACACATCAGTACTATCTTCAGGTGTGCATCTACCCTCACATAGACAATAAAAGGCCCAAACTTAAACTTTATAAAACATTTAATTTATTTCAATTTGATAAACAATTTTGCTTAACTCTCTACTTATATTAACCATAGTTCACTGTGAAATGGCAAAGTGTGGAACCTGTGGGCGCTTCCTGAATTCGGCAGACGCTGTAGGTTGTTGTAACTGTAAGGTTATACACCACCGAGGTTGCGTTGCGATCTCCGAAGGAACTCGCGTGCCTAGCAATTGGGTGTGCTCGAATTGCAAGATAAAACCACCGCGTCAGGGCAACATTTCGTCGGTCCCTGTAACACCTGCACAATCGAGGGTTCTCGTTAGTACCAGGGATACTGCCGATACCATAGCCTGTGGCAGTGATAATGAAGTCACGCCCACCAACAAGTCGGCGGAGCTGAGTGAACTTGTAGCTGAAATGCGCTTTCTCCGGAATGAAATAACAGCTATGAGGAGTGAGCTTAAGGACTACAGAACGGAGATTGCAGGTTTTCGTAGCTCTCTGGAAAACCTTAACGTACGGGTTGACAGCACCGACGAGCGGGTCACCTTGCTTGAAAAGAAGTTGGTTGAGACCTCAACTTCAAACCACTCATATGAGTCCATTATTCAGGACCTTAGGTCACAAATAAATGAACGTGACCAAGACATGTTGCATGATGATGTTGTGCTGTCTGGTGTGCTCGAGGCTAGGGGGGGAGAATGTCATCCACCTGGTCAAGGCTGCGGCAGGGAAGCTGGGTGTCACCTTGGATGACCGTGATGTGGTTTTTGCTGAGAGGGTTGGAGCAGTGCGGCGAAACCGTACCGCCGGCGAGGGTGATTCGGCCCCCAGGCGCATCGTGGTGCGATTTGCGCGCCGCGCGCTGCGTGATGACATGCTGCGCTCGGCGCGAGTTCGTCGTGGCGCCACCACTGAGGGCTTCGGGTTGGCAGGTGAGGCCCGCCGTTTTTATGTAAATGAGCACCTCACTCGCTACAATCGTCAGATCTTCGCCAAGGCACGAGATTTGGGACGCCGTCTGAAATGGAAATTTATCTGGACCAGGTCTGGTAAAATTTTTGCCCGAAAAAGATGACAACGGACAAATCGAACGTATTAAATACGAATCTGACCTTAATAGGGTTTTTGGTTCTGGTCAGATTTGAAGGAAACAAACAAAAACATTTATTTTATTAACAATATATTATATACATACTTAACAAATAAAGTTTACTACTATCTTATGTTGAAAGAGATTCCCTATCGAATGTTTTATAAAACCCTCTGTAAATTACTTATGCTACTGTTGCATATTTATGTTGAAATATCCTCTCTCAATGGCAACTGTCACATTTTAAGTAATGTTTTACTGAGGAAGAGCATTTTTTATTGTATAAATAACTGTTGTTTATATTTCAAATTTAACTTTTTTTACGATATCTAGTACTGATTTTAGTGCATATATTGATTTTATTCTAAATATGATTGATACTGTGTTAAAAACAGAAAAATGTATAAAGTCCTTGCTTCTTGCAGTCTATATTGGGTTGCAGCTACTATATAAAATTAACCTATTTAATTTACATAGCCTATATACATCATTAATCTCATTTATATATCTTTCATTACTTGTACTCACAAATGCACTCGTTTATAAATTTATAGATTCAACTTGTTTATTAAGCCTCTTTTTGAGTCTTATGCAACCTCAAAATTTTTTACTTTTTTCTCCAATTTACACTAATATGCTACAAGTGTACACTAACATTCAATATATAATATATATTTATATTATTTACTACTCCCAATGATTCAAGCTAAATATCTAAAAATTGGTCTATATAATGCAGGTTCTCTTAATACTAAAAGTGATGAGTTTATAGTAGCAGTTGAGAATCGTTCACTAGATATTGTAGCTATTAATGAAACATGGCTTAGAGCGGGAGAAGAAAGTAGCGCACCCATACTGCCGGGTTATACATTTAGACATGTTCCCAGATCCCATTCAATTCGGACAAGGGGTGGTGGAGTAGGTTTTTATATTAGGCGTGGTCTACGTGCTATTAATTGTCCACATCCATTGTCTAATACATCTGTGGAACAAATGTGGGTCTCTTTAAATATTAACTCCCTTAAACTTATTATTGGCACAGCTTACCGCCCACCATGGTTAGATCTTGACACATTCTTGGATGCCATTACAGAATCTATTGTTACTCTTTCTAATCATGATAAATGCATTCTGCTAGGGGATTTTAATGTTGACATGCTGCAATCAAACAGTAGAGTAAGGAAACTAAATGCATTCCTATTTTCTACCAATTTAAAAAATTGTGTTTTACAGCCCACTCATTTCACTGACCACAGTGCATCATTAATTGATTTAATTTGTACCGACGTTAACACTCTCTCAGTCAACGTCGACCATATTTCAGAGCTAGGTGGGCATGCATTAATATCTGCCGAGATTAAAATTAAAAAACATAAATTTAAATCAAGATGGATCTCCTACAGACCATTTAAAAATATTATTTTGGATAATTTCAACAAAGACCTGGTTTCTTTACAATGGGAATACATAAATTCAGCAACTTCCGTAGATGATATGATTGAGATCTTTAACACATACATAAATATACTGTTTGATTTACATGCACCTATGACACAGTGTAAAATAAAATATAGGGCAACCCCATGGCTTACTAGCAATGTGCGCTTTATGATGAAGCTTAGAAATAAAGCTCATAAAGTGTATCTTGCTGATAAATCCGTGTCCAACAGAGAGCACTACAAGTCCTTAAAAACTTTGGTAACATCTGCCTTATTCCATGAAAAAAAAGCTTTCTTCGAACACCATATAAATTGCAAAATAGCATTCCCTAAGCAATTATGGAGGAACCTTAAATACACACTAGTTCCAAGTTTCAAGGACACAGGTGACCTCCCTGCTTTCTTTGACAATCCCTGTACCATCAATTCTTTTTTCTTGGATATCCCTGAGAACAATAAAGAATCAATGTCAGAACTCACATATTATGAGTTTCACAGATATAGTGACACTACTTTCATGCTATCACCAGTGAATAGCGACCTAGTAGCTAGGACAATTTTGGCAATAAAATCTAATGCGCAGGGTATTGATGGTGTGAGTAGAGACATGGTAACCCTATCTCTTCCTCACACCCTCGATACCATCACTAATATCATTAATAAATCAATCACCAGCTCTACCTTTCCCAGTCAATGGAAAACAGCATTAGTGCGGCCTATCCCAAAGAAAGCCAACCCAAGCAGTGTCAAGGAGTTAAGACCCATTAGCCTCTTGCCTTATCTATCTAAAGTTCTGGAAAAAGTTGTATATAATCAGGTCTATACATATTTGGAAAGACATAATATTCTGCCACAATATCAGTCAGGTTTCCGCAAAGGCCGTAGTACTTGTACAGCACTTGTTGATGTTGTGGACAATATACTAGCTTCTAGAGATCAAGGTAAGGGGACGGTTCTTGTTCTCCTTGACTACTCCAGGGCATTTGACAGTATTAGCATTAACATGCTCCTTTCTAAAATGTCTTATTATGGCTTCGAAAATAGTACAATTAAGTGGTTTCACAGTTACCTCTGTGGCCGACATCAGATTGTTGAGCTGCACAAAACGGATGGTACAGGTACTATTCAGTCACACCCTCTACCTGTTACTAGGGGTGTTCCACAGGGCTCCATATTAGGGCCCCTCCTGTTTATTTTATACTGCAGTGATTTGATTCATGTGATTAAAAACTGTAAATATCACATGTATGCTGACGACCTTCAGCTATATCTGTCATTCCATCCTTCAGAGGTTTCCGATAGTATAAATAGGATTAATCAGGACTTGGAGCGCATTGCACAGTGGTCTAAAGTGAACTCGCTTATTCTCAATCCAGCTAAAACAAAATTTATGATATTAGGATCTGGATACCAAATTAAGAAAATAACTGACAGTCAACCCAGAATATTATTGGAAGGAGAAATCATTCAGCAGGTAGAAGAGGCTCGCAATCTTGGCCTTAAAATAGACGGCATGTTGCAATTTGAGAGTTATGTTTTAGATGTGGTGCGTTCTTGTTTTTATAGGTTAAAGGTACTTTACAAGATACGTGATTACCTAAGTTTGAATTTAAGAGTAACCCTTTGTGAGACTCTCATCTTGTCTAAACTAAATTACTGCATTTCGGCCTACGGACCCTGTCTCTTAGCGAAAACAATGAAGCTCCTTCAGCGAGTACAAAATGCATGTGCTCGTTTTTGCTTTAATATCCCTCCGAGAGCACATGTTTCTCCTTATTCGGAAAATAGCAATCTGCTTAACATGTCATCAAGGCTCAAATTGCACTTTGCTACTTTACTATTTGGAGTAATTAAAAACAAAACTCCCGAATATTTATATGAAAAGCTTACCTGGTCCAGTGAACATAACTTTCACTGTACTCGTGGCGCTAAGTTTTTACTTACTGTTCCAGGACACGTCACGGCTGCTTTTCGCGGCAGTTTTCGCTACCTAGCAACAAAGTGTTGGAATAATCTCCCACCCCCCTTTCGTGAAATTCAATCCAAGGTTAATTTCAAAATGCGATATAAATTGTACCTTCTAGATAACAAAGAAAATACAAAGTAACAATACAAAGACTGGTTGTTGATACACTAGGTAGGTGGTTTGCGTTATTATTATTTTACTTTAATTTTTGATGGTTCCCTATGTTCTAAAGAATAAAGTACGTAATGAAATTCAATTTCTATTATATTATAATTGAAATTGAAATAGATGACCGTAGTGACTTATTTTCTTTGTAGATGACATGTACAAGCAGTTGTTGTTGTTGTTTTTGTTATTCGCTCGTGAGAGCAGGCAAAGGAACTATGCCATACAGCCTTGTCTTTGTGTATAATTATCCTTCGTAATTCACTGCTTCAAAACATGTTGATGAGTCACATGGTGCAGCCCTTGGGAGATTCTGATGGCAACTTGAGCCAGCAGGCAGCAGACAATTGGCGATGGTATCCAAAGATGCCTATGCAAACAGCTTATCTTGAGAATCCATCTCCATCAGAGCACTTGTTTCACAGCTTCCACTAATAGTTCACATGCGCAGACACTTAATACACAAAATCGCATATTGGTCAATGATGTACACCATTGTCCAGGAATTAGCTCTATAACATAGTATAAATATTTTTAATTTATTATTATTATTCCTTTCATTATTCTATTATATACTATTGCCAACATAGTTAAAAGTAATATATTTATCTATTTATTTTTCATTATTTATCGTTTTTCAGAATATTATCTTTATATTATATTACATAAACATATACATTTAAAATATCTTTAGTTTTTTTTTTTGCATTAAATCTGTCTGACAGCTGCTCGTATGTTTTAGATTAGTGGTCCCGACAGAATAACAGCGCTGCGGCTCTTTGCTGTAGCATAATGCTGAGTCGGGTCCTTTTCGTTGCTGCAATCCAACATAAATTTAAATACTTTTTATAAATACTTTTTACTATTAATTGTTTATTTTTTGTGTTGAGTTAATTGTTTGTTTTTTTTTATGTGTTTGTATTAGCGTAGCAACGAATAAAGTTATTTTCTTTCTTTCTTTCTTTCAATCTTCAGGACAAGGTCTTCTTGACAATGCATCTGCGTTGCCGTGAGATTTTCCGCTGCGATGTTCGATCTCAAAGTCGTATCCTGCAGTAGTACAATCCACCTCGCAACTTGTCCTTCTGGATTTTTAAACTGCAATAGCCATTTTAGTGCAGCATGGTCAGTTTGTAAGTGAAATTTTCGTCCCAGAAGATATTTGCTAAAATGCTGCAACGACTTTACCACAGCTAGCAATTCGCGTCTTGTGACACAATAGTTCCTTTCCGGTTTTGACAA
This sequence comes from Parnassius apollo, assembly GCA_907164705.1. Lineage (NCBI taxonomy): Eukaryota > Metazoa > Arthropoda > Insecta > Lepidoptera > Papilionidae > Parnassius > Parnassius apollo. The sequence continues at coordinate 1,817,197 of CAJQZP010001616.1, read as the reverse complement.
CGACTTGCTGAACGTACGCTATCACGACCTCTTGGTCACCATTCCGTTGAGACAACACACCGCCAAGTCCTATGTCACTTGCGTCTGTGTCAACTATAAATTCTTTGCTTGCATCAGGGTATCCCAAAATAGGTGTTTTGCACAGACGGTCTTTGAGCTCCTGGAATGCGATATTGCAACTTTCATCCCAGCAGAAATGTTGCTTCTCCTCGGTTAGCTTGTGCAGAGGTTTGGCTATATCTGCAAAGTTCTTCACAAATCGCCGGTAATAGGAGCACAAACCCAAAAATGCTCTAACCTGCGTCTTGTCTTTTGGAACCGGCCAATCGCTGACAGCGGCGATTTTCTCTGGATCCGTGCGGATACCTTCTTCCAATACTACATACCCCAAAAAGTTAACTTGCCGTTTGAATTGTGAACATTTCTTCGGACTCAACTTGAGGTTGGCACTCTGAATCTTCATGAGCACGCGTTCCAGGTTTTGAAGGTGTTCCTCAAACGTCCGGCCTACGATGATGATGTCATCTAAGTAAACCAGACAGGCATCGCCAATTAGCCCGGTAAGTACAAGCTCCATCAGCCTTTCAAACGTTGCTGGAGCATTACGCAACACAAACGGCATTACTTTAAATTGCCATAGACCCTTTCCCGTCGAGAACCCAGTTTTCTCCTTGTCCTTAGGGTCAATTTCAACTTGCCAGTAGCCACTTTTTAGATCCAGCCTGCTAAACCACTTTACTCCTGTAAGCATGTCTAGCGTGTCATCAATTCTCGGCAAGGGATAGCTGTCCTTCTTCGTAACGTCGTTCAGACGGCGGTAGTCAACACAAAACCGCATGCTGCCATCCTTGTTCTTCACTAGCACCACTGGTGATCACCATGGACTGGAGGAAGGTTCAATAACACCATCCTTCACCATTCCTTCAATCATGGTTTCCACTTCCTTTTCACGTGCTAACGGAATCTTCTTGGCCGCTGACGGATAGGCAATTCTTCTCCTGTGTTTATTTTATGTTGAACTAAGCCAGTCTTTCCTATGTCAGCATCGTTTGATGAGAATACATCGGCGTACTTGAGTAACAACTTCTTTGCCTTGACCAATTCGTTCGGGGAGAGAACACTGCGACAGTCTTCCAAAAGTGTGGTCACTCTCGTTTCTGAATCCTTGCTGGGGGTCCCACTCGATATATATGGGCACCGACGTAACCAATCCACTTCCTCACAGGTACCAACCAGTGTGCCTTTTTCTATAATCTGTTCCCGGTCGCAAAGGTTCAGCACACGTACTCCTGAGATGTTAGTGGTCTTGACCAAGGTTCGAGCTACTTTCCATGGAAGGTCATTGTTTACCCTTTCCACAAGTACACAACGGTGAGCTTGCCCAGCGTTTCTAGGAAGACTAATCGGAACAATCGTTTCCGATCTCGGCGGAAGAACAATCTTCTTAATGCTGTACACGTTCCCTGGTAACGCACCTTCCATAAAAAGTTCCTCCTGTCCACATTTCAAAACACCTTGCTTAACGTCGATCACACAACAATTATTCCTCATAAAGTCTAGGCCTAGGATGCAGTCGTCCATTATATCAGCCACGATGACATTATGCAGGTAGATCACATTACCTAACTTCAACTCTATCTCCTTCTCTCCACGGACGGGTATACGCTGACCGGTGGCTGTTACCAAATTAATGCGTTCTCGGTTGTTGTGGAGTCCCCAAGGAACTGACTTATAAGTTGGGAACTAACAACCGTACGAGAGGTTCCAGTGTCTATGGTCAGTTTACACGGCATTCCGTTGACCTCGCCCTTGATGATTAGACTGTTCCCATCATGGGTTTGTGAGATCGAGATCCTTGGGGCTCTTTTAACATCAGCCAGCACCCGCCCCGCAGTTCTGGCTTTTACTCGTTTCCCTGCTGCTGCTGGGCGGTGCTGTTGGCCACACTACCCTCCTAAGATCGTCCACCTTCCCTTTCTAGGGTTCGCTTAGGGCAGCTGGATCGAAGATGGCCCTTTTCCCCACAGCCACAGCACCTAGGGCAGTATCCTTTGTTGCGGTCGCGAACTGTAACTGCTGCAACCTCCCTGACGCGATGGGAATGATGAGCCTGCCGCACGGTTTCCACCTCCAGTGCATGGGCCAAGGCGTCCTTAAGTGTCTCGTGGTGCCCGAGTCTCACAGCAGCTCTGACTTCCAGGTCGCGGATGCCGTCGATGAATGTCTGCACCAGGTTCCCTTCAATGAGCGCAGGCACAGACCGGTATGTTTTTCGCACCAGCTTCTCCACCTCTAGAGCCCACTGCTGCAGGTTTTCGTTGATGCGCTGCACGCGATCTTTAAGCTACGCACGAAAGACGTGTTCCAGGTGAGCGTCGCCATATGTCGCCTCCAATGCCTCAAGGAGTTGCTCATAAGTCACTTCCTCACCGAGAGCTTCAAGAACTGTTAAGGCCTGGTCGCGCAGGCCTAGTGTGAGAGCAGTCATGACCTGACTTTTATTCCAGCCGTTCGCCTTCATAACAGCTTCGAACTGGATTTTGTAGGCTGACCAGGAAGAAGTCCCGTCGAACGGTGGCACCTTGAACCCACGTAGCGAAGGTGTAATAGCTACTACGGGAGCTGTAGTTCCATCCCCAAATTTGAGTTCATCCAGCGTTTTCTTAACTTGGTTGATTTGGGTCTCAGCTTCCGACAGGCGGTTATCGTGTTGAGCAACCTTATCCTTCACCTCCCTTATCTCTTTCCCGAAGGTAGCGTGAAGGTCCATCATGAGAAGCACCTGTTCTTCCTGGCCGCCCCGCAGCTGCTCTTCCAACCGACGGACCTGTTCCTCCTATCGGCGAGATTGTTCCTCCTGTCGGCGAGCCTGTTTCTCCTGTCGGCGAGCCTGTTCCTCCTGTCGGCGAGCCCGTTCCTCCTGCTGCTCTTTCAACAGACTGCAGCTGCTCCTGTAGCATCGCCATCAGAGCACCTAAGTCAGGTGCTGCAGATGTAGGAGCTACGACGGGCCCGCAGCCTCCGTGGCTGGCAGTTGGCCTTCCGACGTCTGCGGCGTTGCACCACCAAATCTCCTCTGGTCCGTCTCATGCTGGCGTTGACTGCGGGTACGGACACCCTCCGTTTTCTCCTTAGGTAAAATCGGCATGATTTTATCCCACTTCTGACACAAATTGTTACGAGCTTGAGGTTCGTGACAATAAAAATTGCGGATAGAATTACCTAAATTAACACTTTAATTTTCTTTACACAAATTAAAACTTAAAACACTAATAATTAAGCACACTGATTCACTTTATTCCGCTCCGAAGCTTTCCTTGTCTCGCCGAATTCAATACTTCCCCGATCGCGTATTGCAGCGCCTTTATATAGGGCTCTTCCACGAAAACATCCAGAATATTCCAGAATATTCGAGTAAATACGCGCGCCAACCGACCAAGGGCAGAAAGTTCGAGTCTCAGCTTCTAGAAGCTTAGTTCTTCATTTCGACAACAGATGGCACTATCGGTTGAAAGATTAGTGATGTCATTTTCTGGAAAGCTCTCTCCTCGCTCTGTTACTCGACTCTAGATGGCGCTAGTGCCAGATGTCAACTTAGCCGCGCAACAATATATTGCAAAAGTTTGTCCTTCTTTCACGTCGCAGCAGAGCGTCGGCATGGCATGAATTTTGATATGGGGATAGATCGGTGGCTGTAGAGTGACATAAGCTATTTTTTTCCGCGGAAAAACATCTCATTCCCGTGGGAAAATCGAATATATTGCACAAGTTTGTCCTTCTTTCACTTCGCAACGGAGCGTCGGCATGGCATGATTTTTTGTATGGGAAAATCGAATATGTTGCAAAATTAAATTCAGCTAGGTGGCGCTACCGTGATTCTACAAGACGGACGACGGTACGATGGACGAACACAGAACGTCAGAATATCTGGATTATTATCTCTTTTTACCAAAATTAAGATAAAAAACGTATGAATCTGTATTTTTCCACACAGTACCGGGAAGTAAGCGATAAAAAGCATAAAATTCACCAGCTGATTTTCTTCAAACGTTTTGGTGCATTGTAATTCACAGAATAGGCGATAACCTCGCGGACGATATTAAGTAATCCGTTGATGCACTGTCTACCCCGCAAGGGTTACAGGCGTGATTATAAGTATGGATCAGAAATACTATCACCACCTGTCACGCTTTCACCCTTAACTATTACATAACTGTGGTAGAAACAGTTCTTAGTAAGCCTTATTTATAAGCCTTAGTAATATTTATTGAACGGAAATGAATACAGTTCTTATATGTGCTTATGAATGAATCGGTATTACAATAAGAAAAATTGTGCAAAATTATAAGAAAAAATATTTTTTGAGAGTTCTTATTAACTAACGTACACATAGTTTAAATCGATTCCGCTAGATGTGGTTACTACGTTTTTAAAACGCGGTAACGAAATGTTTCCTGACATGAAATTAAGTCCCGCCGTTGAGCCGCGCGTCAACTTATAGTGCATACGGTACCTATACGCTTAAATTGTTTCTATTTCGTAGCTTATTCGAACACCTGCTTTCGATTTCGGTTGTTTGTTATTTGCTTTCTGATTTGGTTAAGGTTGAATGAATTTATATTGGCTTTCATTTTCGGATTTTTGTATTTTCTTGGATCGGTTTTGTTGATTTGGTTGGTATTCCTTTATACATATTTAGACTCTGGATTTGACTTTGGATTTTGTTTATTTAGAATCGTGAATTGGTTTTCGTCGTTTTAGGTTGTTTAACAATATTTCAAAGGAATATTAATAGTATAGATAGTGTATACGGTACCTATACACTTACTTCTTTTTTCGTTGGTTATATTTATATTGACTACTGCTTTCGATTTCGGTTTTCTGCGATTTGTTTTGTGATTTGGTTTAAGTTGATTCGATTTTTTTAGTCTATCGTTTTCGGATTCGTGTTGAGTCTTGAATTGGTTTTGTTGTTTTGATTTTAAAAAAAATATTTAAAAGGATTCCTTTTAGATATTTTGGATTTGCTTTTAAAAAATATTTAAAAGGAAATTTAATTCCTTTTAGGTATTTTAACAATTTTTAATAAATAGGTTTTTTGCTACTTCATAATGCCTCACAAACGTTAGTCCAGCCTTTCAAAAGTATCTTCTCAAAGACAAGCGAAAAGATTAGCTCGATCGCTAGAATATTTAGAAGATGCTGAACTGAGAAGGCAAGAACAAGCAGAGCGTCAGGCTGCTTTTAGAGCGTCTGAGACACCTTCTCAACGTCAGCAAAGGCGTCTTGAACAGACAGAGCATCAGGCTACTTTAAGAGCTTCCAAAACACCTTCTCAAAGTCAGGAAAGGCGTCTTGAACAGGCAGATCGTCAAGCTACTTTAAGAGCTTCTGAAACACCTTCTCAAAGTCAGCGAAGGCGTCTTGAACAGACAGAGCGTCAAGCTACTTTAAGAGCTACTGAAACACCTGCTCAAAGTCAGCAAAGGCGTCTTGAACAGGCAGAGCATCAAGCTACTTTAAGAGCTACTGAAACATCTGATCGAAGTCAGCAAAGGTGTCTTGAACAGGCAGAGCGTCAATCTACTTTAAGATCTACTGAAACACCTGCTCAAAGTCAGCAAAGGCTATTCGAACAAGCGGAACGTCAGGCCGCTTTAAGAGCCGCAGAAACACCTGATGAAACTCAACACAAACTTATTGAGCAAGCTGAACGTCAATCTACTATAAGGGCATCTGAAACACCAGAACAGAAACAGGCGCGAAGAGATGCAAATGAACAGCTCAAAGCTGAACGTCGACAAAATTATCAAAGAAACAATTGGTCGGTTTTAAATGATGCAGCATTCAATTATGATCCGTTGATTGATTATAAAAATCAAAGGTTAGTTGTTATCGGACTGATGGACAAGTCGTGTCGATTTTGCAGCGCTTTGAAACGGAAAGATGAGACCGCAGGCATGTGCTGTTCTAATGGCAAAGTGTCTTTTCCGTTACTTGGGGAACCAGAAGAACCTTTGAAAACTCTCTTTTTATATGATGCTAATGAGTCAGGGCGCTTTTTAAACAGGATCCGGAAATATAACTCATGCTTTCAAATGACGTCCTTCGTAGTTGACCGGAAATAATAATATATGCCGGGAAATAATAATGCCGTTTAAGATATATCTTTAAATCAAAAAAAGCTGCGCGTTGAGAATTATATACATTTACAAGATGCAGTTTCTAGCGACGCCAATGTAACCCCAGAGATTGAGGTAAAATGGTAATTCTGCCCTCACCATTCTTTAACAGTCCCCGCTACCTACATGAGTACACACAAGACGCATTTGCCTATGTACGAACTTACGGAAGACCTGATATTATTGTTATTTTAATTGCAATTCCACATGGAAAGAAATAACCGAGGAGCTAATGCCGGGCCAAAAAAGTACTGACAGACACGATTTAGTTGCTAGAGTATTTAGATTAAAAGTAAGGAAATTAATGTATGTAATTAACAAAGGGAAAATTTTCGGAGAAGTGCAGTGCTTCATGTATTCAATTGAGTGGCAAAAAAGAGGATTACCGCATGCCCACATTCTAATATGGCTTAAAGAGAAGTTGCGACCCAGCCAAATAGACGACATAATAAGCGCCGAGATTCCGCATCCTGAGCAAGATAAATAATTGTATGATACCATCGTTCGAAATATGATTCACGGTCCATGTCGAGCACCAAATTCAATATCGCCATGTATGAAAGAAGGAAAACGTATAAAGAAATTCCCTAAACAGCTATTAAAAGAAACAGTGCACAATGACAATGGCTACCCTTTATACAGACGCAGAGCTCCCGAAGATGGTGGCAGGAAAGTTACAATCAAATCTCGCTCTGGAGCGTTCGAAACCTTAGATAACAGCTGGATTGTCCCGTATTCGCCCATTCTATGTAAAATGTTTAATGCCCACATTAATGTAGAAGCATGTAGCTCTGTCCGCGCAATCAAGTATATCTGTAAGTACATAAATAAAGGAAGCGACTAAGCAATATTTAATCTCAGGAGTGAAGGTGAGGCAAATCCCGTTAATGAAGTACAGACCTTTCAAGCAGGGCGTTATGTCAGCAGTAACGAGGCAGCGTGGCGTCTCCTTGGCTTCCCTTTACACGAAAGGCACCCAACAGTTACTTTTTTGACTTTGCAGTGCACTTAGAAAATGGAGAGCGTGTATAATTCACCGAAAGAAATTTACAAGAAAGAATTACATCACCGCCAAAAACTACACTAACAGCCTTCTTTCAACTTTGAAATAATACTAGTTTTTACGGAATTTATCGCGTATATTTAACTTTTTAAATACCCGACGTTTCGAACGCTTTACAGCACTGATGGTCACGGGCAGGACTAAGATGTTCAACGTCCATATGTCATAGTTAACCGCGGTTACCATAGATTATAATTTAACTTTTGTTCCGATCTATGCAGTATGAACTTATGGTATCTTGAAGTCTTGCAGTTGTATGCTTGGGTTGGGATTTAATTTTATTTATTATAGGATCCCAAGCAGATGGTAGCACCCAGCCATCTTCTCTATTGAAATTAGGATGTTTTTTGATTTCAATAGCCTCGCGAATCATCCTTGGAAGGAATCGGTGTTCTTTAGCGAGGATCTGCGGTCTATCAAATCTGATGTAGTGACGGGGGCGATCCTGTACGTGTTCACAGACTGCAGACTTCCCGGAGCGTCGATTCTTCACATCAGCTATATGTTCTTTAACGCGGGTTTTTATTGTTCTTTTAGTTTGTCTTATGTAGGAGAGACCACATTCACAATCAAGCTTGTACACTCCTGCATCTTGCAGAGGGACATTACACTTGACCGATGGTAAAAACTGACCAATCTTCTTCAGCGGCTTGAAGTATGTTTTGATGGAAGCGCGCTTCAAGATGTAGCCAATCTTGTCAGTGACTCCTCTAACATATGGCAGTACAGCAGGTAAATGCTCGACTGTGGCCGGCTTCACTCGTTCACTGTGATGTAGGCGCGGGACTCGAAGCTTGTTGTCATGCAAAACTTGCTTGACATGGTGGAGCTCGGCAGCCAGGTGTTTACTGTCACAGATCCCTCGTGCTCTCTGAAACAAAGATTTACCCACGGTAGCTAACTGTGAAGGATGGTGGTGAGAATCACCGTTTAAATATCTATCTGAATGGGTCTTTTTTCTTTACACAGTATGGATCAAGGTGTTATCAGGATTCCGAATTACTAACACATCTAGAAAAGCTAAGGAATTGTTTGCCTCTAACTCCATTGTGAACTGAATTTTAGATTTTATAGCGTTAAGATGGTCTAAAAATGTAGTTACTTTATCTAAAGGTAGAATTGTGAAAGTGTCGTCTACGTACCGCTTGTAGAACCTTGGATTTATGGGAGAACTAAGCAGGGCTTTCTCCTCAAAGTTTTCCATGAATATGTCGGCGACAATGGGAGATACAGGTGAGCCCATCACCACATCATCTACTTGCTTGTAGAACTCCTCCTTCCACAATAGGTAGCCAGATGTAAGGCAGTGTCTGAGTAATACTGCATAATCTACGGGCATGTTGTTTTCTTCCAGCCTTCTAGTTACAATTGAGATGCAGTCTTCAACAGGTAAGCATGTAAACAATAACTGCACATCAAAACTGACCATAGTTTCATTGTCTGCCAGATATAGGTCTTTAATCTTCTTTCAACTTTGTCAAACGGACCCCTTTGCAAAAACGTTGTTATATTCTGAAGTCCCCCGCTATTATACTTGGAACACATGTAGGAAGGAGTGGAAACGCCGTACTCAAGGCGCGCATGTTGCAAATTGGCCCGGTGTAAAGTCATCAGATGCCCTTGGTCGTGTGTATACCACCCATGTAACTAATTTTGAATGTTTCTGTTTACGATTGCTGCTTCACCATGTTCGGGGTCCTATAGGATACAAAGACCTTAAAACTGTCAACGGTTAGGAATGCGCAACTTATAGAGAAGCATGTGAAGCTCTGCATCTTTTAGAAAACGATAATCACTGGGATGAAACCATGGAGGAACTGTGCAGTGCCAGTCACCAGCCAAAATTAGGGATCTTTATGCAACTCTTATATCATCTTGCGGGCTATATAATGCACACGAATTGTGGGACAAATATAAAGAATACATGGCGGAAGATTTTTGCGAAGGTTACAGCAGACACACGCGAACATGACATACAATGAACACATTTATAATGAAGCACTTGGAAAAACTGAAGATAAAGTAATGGCAATGGTAGGCAAAAAAATTAAGCGACTTTGTAATGATAAGCCCTCAGCGAACAACCGAAAATGAACTAAGTGATGAAATTATACGTGAAACAAACTACGATATACCAGCTTTGCAGCAGCAAGTAGCCGACTTTGTACCCCGCTTGCTTTCCGAACAAAAACGAGTTTTTGATAAAGTATTAGGACAAATTGAATCTGGAAATGATGCACTTTTCTTTTTAGATGCCCCTGGAGGAATTGGGAAGACATTTTTGTTAAATTTATTATTAGCGAAAGTACGGAAAGATAAAAACATTGCTGGGCCGTAGCTTCCTCCGGTATAGCCGCCACGCTGCTAAGCGGGGGCCGCACTGCACATTCTGTTTTAAAACTCACTCTAAATCTTGTTCAGGAAGAATCGCCGATCTGCAACTTAGCAAAAATAGTGCACGAGGTATAATGCTACAACAATGCAAACTTTTAATGTGGGACGGAAGTACAATGTCGCATAAAAAAGCTGTAGAAACACTAAATCGAACGCTAGCTGATAACCAGGATTTGCGCAGCAATACCAATGTAATGGGAGGAATGGTGGTTTTACTGGCTGGTGACTTTCGCCAAACTTTACCTGGTTTAATGGTTATGTGAAAGGGCGATTCTTGCACCAAAAAATGAGAGCGTTAACAAAATAAATTCAGATATATTAAGCGAAGTAGCAGGAGAAATAATAGAGTATTTGTCAGTAGACACAGTTATGGACACAGAACAGAGCACTTCATATCCCGTAGAGTTTCTAAATTCTCTAGAGTTGTCAGGTGTGCCCTCACATAAGCTTCATTTAAAATTAGGCGTCCCAGTGACGCTAATGCGAAATTTAAATGCTCCTCTGTTATGTAACGGGACAAGGCTGCGTGTAACACATCTTGGACGGAACATAATCGGTGCTACAATTTTGACAGGCATAGGAAAAGGTGAAAATGTTATACCACGGATCCCTATAATTCCCAGAGATCTTCCTTTTCAATTCAAAAGGTTGCAGTTCCCTATTAAGCTCAGTTTTGCAATGACAATTAATAAAGCGCAAGGGCAAACGTTACAGGCAGCGGGGGGTCAACTTAGAAAAACCGTGCTTCTCTCATGGTGAGCTGTATGTAGCATGTTCGCGTGTGTCAAATGCCCAGAATCTCCACATTCTTTCCCCCAATGGACAAACATCCATTCCCACAATCAATTAATCAGAATTCCCACAGATCTTCCCCTTCAATTCAAAATTTCCTATTTAGCTCAGTTTCTTTTCAATTCCAAATGCTGCACCTCTGACGGACCTATTAAGCTCAGTTTCCTTTCAACTCAAAAGGCTGCATCTCTGACGGATCTTTTATTTGGCTCAGTTTCATTTCAATTCAGAAAACTGCATCTCTGAAGAATCAATTTAGCTCAGTTTCTTTTCAAAATCTGCATACCTGACGGATAATTATGCTCAGTTTCCTTTAATTAAAAAAAATCCCATTTCCATTTGGAATAAACAGGCTATTTTCATGCTTTCCTATACGCTGCGTTTCAAAACATTTAAATAGGCTGACGAATCAATTTTGCTCAGTTTCCTTTTAACGGCTGCATCTCTTACAAATCTATAAAACTCAGTTTTCTTTCAATTCAAAAAGCAATGGATAGTTCGTATCTCAGTGACCATGCGGGCGAAGCCGCGGGTAATAGCTAGTAGTTTCATAAAAGGGGAAAACTCGCTTAAGCGCTAGTATATATTTTCCTTGGTATATAAACTGGGTGTAGGATAACAGTTGTGATTTCTTAACATATTTTATTAAAACAGTTATTTGTGATGAAATCCAAAGCACTAACCGATAATAATCGAAGGCTACGGATATATTAAAGCTCATTGCAGCTCAGGTCAAGAGGCTCGAGAAAGTTATAAACGCTGTGGGGTTAGTCAAGTTGTTTTCTCAAAGCATTATTGCTAATAGAATATTATTTTGATACATGGTAGGGCCATGCTGCAGCTATATTGTTGCTGTCGTGCTACAGCCATAATATAGCTGTAACACGGCTTTGTTCGACCGGAGAATGACCATACTTTCACAGAATACCAGCGTAAAATAGCAGCTCAATGCTACTTTGCTTAGTATGGTGAGTCTAGAGGATCGGCTATTTTTACTTGGAACGAGGCATTCCATCTTAGTTATTATGGGTGGCAAAATGGTGGTTGAAGATAAATGTAGATGTCTATGGGCCTCAGCGTCCACTTATCGTCATTTAGACTGTGTTGTCCTTCGTGCCCGTTATTCTATTAAAAAAAAACTGTGAGAGGACTATGTTAACAGTGGACTTTGGATAGGCTGTAATGGTATTGTAATAATGAAATGAATGTGTAGTATAGGCGTAAATGTAAGAACTATTACTTCTAATTTAGTCTTAACGTAACGAGCAATGGAAAGCAATGGTCCTGAAAATTGGACAGTTACGTCCCCCGTTCAACTATCCCTACTTAGTTGCTTCTTTCACAAAAATTTTTGTATACATTTTTGTCGTAATTCAGTACCTGTTCTAAATTTATAATAAATGCATCTTTAATGTATATACAACACGTGGAGTGCTAAGAGGAAATGTTTTGATTGAATTCAGGTATTGAATTTGTGCCTACATTATGTTTAATCAATATTTAATCAGTATCAATTTGTGTATCATAATAAACACACGTATATCGGGCTCCTGAAGTTTTATTGATACTCTCCAATTAGTACGCAACCATACGTGTACGTGTACAAATTCCACCACCGTGTCATAACTTTTCTCGATAACGTGCGGTACACACCCGTGCGATTCACGCGGAGTATTCTTTCTAGCGTGACTAGACTATAGTATTTACTGTCGGCGACTTCATACAGACCATCAAGTAAACCGTATGCTCATATGCCATATCTTTCATAAAGAGCTATAGAATGGGAAATGCCAACGCTCTCACAGAATACCAGCGTGAAATAACAGCTGTGTTTCGTATGGTTAGTGTAGAGGACCGAAACCATTTTTACTGGCAATAAGGCTACTCTATCCGAGAAATTATGGATTGCAACATCTACATTTTGATTCTTAATCGAGGATGAATGTGTGTGGTCACTGTAGGTGGTAAAGCTTTCGATCCTGCTTCTGACTTCTCCTCGGTCGTGTCAGATTGTCAACCCATGGCTTTTCACCATACCAGCAGCCGACAATCCCAAAACTTGACCGTTAGCCACCCAAGGCTCTTGTACGAGAGCGATGTCAATCTGTGTCCACTGCAAAGCAAACCTCAACCATGGCAGAAGCAGCTGCTACATGATGAAGATTCACCACACCTATCCCTCTGTTGATGGGAAGATGATGAACGGTATGACGGCGCTTTAAATACGAACAAACAAACATACATTTTTATATATTAGATTATTAAAGATCTGGTAACGTCGTAAATTCGTTTTTAATGAATGATTCTTTGCTGTTAAAGAAAAACCGCGTTCTCTAGATTCATCATACGAAAGTCTAACGTATTACGCTTTTATTTGAAGCTAGTATTCAGTGCAAATATAGTTCTTCGCTGGTCGGGCTGACCCAAACTTACTTCAAAGTCTTAATACGGCGGCGCGGCCTTACATTTTACACAGAAGTATGCATTTAGTTATAATATGTACTATGTACTGGAGAAGCTATTCTAAACCAAAAATGTGTCCTACTCTGTATCCGCGTATGCGCGGGAAACAGAAGAGTAGAGTCGCGCATGCGCAGTTGATATACACGCGCGGAAATTGTCATAATAAATAATTGTTTATTTAGATTGTAACGTTAATGGAGTAATTTTTTTAATTTTCGGTTATTTTAGCATATGTGCCAATTTGATATAAAATTATTATTAGCGCCGCTCCGCAATGCATGAATATCGAAGTCACAATAACAGGTGTACAGATTGCAGTACAGTTCAGTTTAACATAATGAGTGTTCGGAATGTCATATCTAGTGCGTAGTACATATATTATATCGATGGAAGTAGGTAAAACGGATCGACAGCTCATAAGTTTTTAACAAAATTAAAGAAAACGTGAATGTTCTTTACCTGAGTCGTATGTTTTTATGTATGTTTACTATTGTCTTGACAATGGCTGAACCAGTTTAAAAGATTCGTTCATAAAGATTTAGGTTAGATACTTCAGCAGTAGTTTTATACTTATAAATTGAAATAAAATCATCTTTATCGTTAAAAAAAGAGGGAAAATATTTTAGTGTAACTATTTAGACGGTATTAATGACATGTTAATAATTTACCTTTACCACTACAGCCTAATAAATTCCACTGCTGAAAATTGCCCCCCATAGATTACCTCGTAGGCCACATTTGTCATAGTTATCACGCTTGGCGAGCGGGTTGGCAACTGCAGTTTTTTTGTCATTGTTCCCTATCTTCTGATTTATTTCCCTTCGTATAATAATAATGATTTATAAGCATTAACTATTACAAAAACCGGATGTGAGTAAAAAACAAATCAGGTTCGGGGATATATTTCGTCAAACTTATACGCAATATTTAAAAATTTCCAGATACATATATAACTATCGATTAATATAAATAAAATTGAAGTATCTAATAAACCTTAGGAGGCTATTTGCATGCCACGAAGACATCAACAACCATTTTTATTGTTATGTCTTTCTGCCTTTCGTGGATAATCTCAAGAAGAAAATATCTCAGAATGAAATTTTGTATATACATTGTGTTTGCATACATTTTCTCGTAGCCTTAGTAACATTTTGTCAACATAGTCTAGCTAACGACGGGCAGACACTGATAGAAGTCCCATGAGACTTATTGTCCTGGTAACGATGATAGCGATCGGAGCAAAATTGTCCCTTGTGTGCGCGCTGGGCTGTATCATCAGAAGGATCGAAGTTGGTTCTCATACCTGTAAATCTAAGTTAATGGAAAACGCATTATCGTTTATTATCTATAACGTTCGAAGTGACAGTAGCCTAACGGTAGGGTGCGGAACACGAATTTAATAGGTTGTGGGTTCGACTCTACTATTCGACTACCTACTGTCGTGGACAACTCTTAACACAAGCATTTTCTGCTTACCAGGAGTGGTTAAAGGAATATTAGCAATGTTCATAGGCATTGCTAGTATTTTGCAAAAAATCGTTCGTCCCAAATAATTATAGGGCATTATTTGCGTTATTGATTTCATTATACAGCTAGCTGGTACCTGGCGAGTTGATGCCGCAGAAGAAATAATATTGGTAATGTCTTGTTAGGAATGGTAATACATTAAAATAGAATGATATATAACTTACCAATAAATTTGTCTTTGTAAGTTAATTTTAGTATGCCTATACCCTTTGCGCAATTGCAAAAAAAATATTAACAAAGTTTTAAAGCAATCTCATGAATGGTATGGGGTGTGGCATATAATACGGACAAACATCAATTTTTATATATAAAATATTACTATCAGATATTGTTACTTGTAGATATTAGTGTGGTTTGCAAGATGATGTTGTGATGAGGATTAAGAAAGGAATGCTGCGGTGGTTTGGGCATGTAGAGAGAGAGATGAATGAGGATAGAGTGAGAAGTTTACGGCTGAGTCGGCAAGGGACGCCCTAGACAAAATTGGCGATATACGATTATTGAATGTAAACTGCTACAATAGTAGAAATATGTAAGGGAGCAGTACCTACCCAGAACCAGAAAAATGGAGTTCTACGACCTAGGAGTGTGTATGATGATGCCACATCCGGTATAAACTGTTTTTAAGAGAATCCTTCTTTAAGAGATTCCGTGGGAGATGTAAGAGTAGGCTGAGGAAACGACAGGAAGGTTTGTGGCTGCATTAGCCATTTCAAATTAAAATCGAAATTTATTTTATTTGTGAATACAGGTAATGAAACAGAATAGATCTTTTAAAAAAATATATGTTCGCAGCATTCAATCCTTAGGTATACAAATACTACAGTTACAATACCCCCGAAATATATCATTACGTTTGGCAATGTTACAGTCAAAATTCAAACTTGTTTTATCAAAACCATATTATTGAGTCTGCTGTCGGTGTTCAGCAGGGTGATCCTTTAGGTACAGCTCTTTTCAGTTTGGGAATTCAACCTATTATTTCAAATTTAAAATCCAAGCTGAATGTCTGGTATCTGGACGACGGTACACTGGGAGGTAAAGCAGATGACGTCCTCAATGATCTTACTCGTATTTTTCAAAATTTTAAAAATATTGGTCTTGAACCAAATACAAATAAGTGAGCCGTGGTAGCTCAGATGGTTAGCGCTCGCTGTAAATTTCACAGTACGCTAGCAAACCGGGTTCGATCCCTGCCGACACCAATGAAATTGTTAATTGCAATTTTAAGTGCTGATTTAACACGTGCTCGGCGGTGAAGGAAAACATCGTGAGGAAACCTGCATGTCTGAGGAATAAGAAAAAAATATTTCGAAGACATGTGAAGTTCGCCAACACGCATTGGGCCAGCGCAGCGGACACTTCCTTGCCCTAAAAACCCTCTCAGAAATGAGGGGAGGCTTGTGCCCAGCAGTGGGACGTATATAGGCTGTAACTTTAACTTTAACTTTTATTTATTTCTAATAATTTATCTAATTCTAACAGAGATACCTTAATTCAAAGTTTCAATCAGATTTCTCCAAGAACAAAAACTGTCAATTCGGAATCGCTTTACCTGCTTGGTGCTCCGTTGTTTTTCAATAGTATTAAACCTGTTTTAAAAACAAAATTTGATCAATTTTTAAATCACGTTGATAAATTATATATTTAAACCCCCCCATATTGCCCTTACCATTTTAAAATATTTTCTCCTTGTACCTAAATTTACACACTTGTTACGCTCAAGTCCAGTCTGGTAATGTCCGGATATTTTAAAAGATATTGATAGTAATCTTAAAATTGCTTTAGAAAACATTCTAAATTTGAGATTAAATACAATAGCCTGGAATCAAGCCACTTTACCATCAAATTTGGTGGAATTGGTGTAAGAAATATTTCTAGCGTCGCATTGCCTGCTTTCCTTGCATCCGTGCATAGTGTCAATGACCTATGTAACACAATTTTAAATAATAAAGTAGACCTGTGCTTTGCTGCGGAGGCAAGACAAACATGGCTAATGCTCTGTCCCGGCGAAAATGTCCCACTGGAAGTTAACCAACAAAAACAGTGGGATATTCCGTTGGTACGGAGTGTACAGAAAAATTTATTTCAAAATTTCTACAGTCAACAAGATCAGGTTCGCCTTCTAGCTGTATCGACTAAGGAATCTAGCCACTGGTTACATGCTGTACCATCAAGTAATCTCGGCACATTGCTTGATGGGGAAAGCTTGCGCATCGCCGTAGAAATCCGGCTAGGAGTGGCTATTTGTCAACCTCACCAGTGCCCCTGTGGTAGCAGCGTCGATGAGTTTGGGCTCCACGGACTTTCATGCAAGAAAAGTGCAGGTAGGTTTTCCCGTCACGGTTCTTTGTGCGAAATCATCCGAAGTGCTCTTGTCTCTATAAATATCCCCTAGGTTTTAGAGCCTTGCAGGATATTTAGAGACGATGGCAAGAGACCCGACGGGATGACTTTGGTCCCTTGGGAGAGAGGTAAAGCCCTAGTGTGGGATGCTACTTGTGTTGACACTTTGGTGGCCTCTCATCTCAATGGTAACTCTTTTAGAGCCGGGGCGGCATCAAAGGCAGCCGAATTTAGTAAATGGCGCAAATATGAGTCTTTGAGAAATGACTACATATTTGTGCCATTTGCTGTAGAGACTATCGGTCCGTGGGGTCCACGTGCAATGAAGTTTCTAAAGGAACTGCATCCACGACTGGTCGTCGCTGCTGGTGATAAGAGGGCTGGTTCTTTTCTCACTCAAAGGCTAAGTATAGCTATTCAGCGAGGAAACGCAGCCAGCGTTCTTGGCACAATACCACGGGGAGCAAGTCTTTTTGACGATTTAAATTTTTGCTTTTAGATTTTCTATATTATAGTTTCTTCTGTTACAATTAAATATATTACATTTCCACAATTATTTCATTTTATTATTGATATTATAATTATATAAGAAAATTCAATAAGGATGTAATAATTAATTAGAATGGGATATTTACAATAATATATAGTCTAATCGAATGTCAAATGAATTATATTTTATGCAATGTCATTATAATATGCCTACTGACGCGTCACTTAAATATTCATCGATTGAGTAGTAGCATTTCTCAATTTTTTTTCCATTTCATGAAACTTAGATGGAACCTTATTACACATTTTAGATAATATACCGAAAACGCTTTTTCTAAGTAAAGCTTTGATGAAATTGTATGAATTTAAATTTTACGTCGATTGTTTGTTATTACGTATTCATTAAATATTTCAGGAAATATATATATGATATAAATATTTGCGGGAAATGTTAATAACTTAAAATTTTTAAATTGTGGTTCACAGCTTTCTGTACTCGATATACTTGCAATAGCTCGCACACACTTTTTTGTGCTTTAAATATATCTTCGCACCTTGTAGCATTGCCCTAAAAAATTATACCGCAGCGCACAGTAGAAGATACGAAGCCGTGATATACCGTCCGTAAAGCATCTTCAATAACTACTTTAGATAATACATGTAAAGCGTGTGAAAATTGGTTTAATTTTTTGCAAATATATCCTGTATGAGTCTCCCTTTTTAAGTTGTTGTCAATATAAAGACCTAAAAACTTTGCTATTTTGGTTCCACTCACCGTCTTACTATCGTAATTAATGTTAAGTAAATCAAGGGGCCATTCTCGTTGATAAAAATTCATTATTTGAGTCTCTTTTAGTTTATTATTAAGTTATTTGACTTAAGCCAGCTAATAATACTCTTCAAGGGATAATGTGGATAATAAAATGGGATAAAAAGTTATTTTGATCAAATACACTATGTATTTGATCAAAATAACTTTTTATCTTAGGTATTATATTTGACTTAAGCCAGCTAATAATACTCTTCAGGCTGTTATTAATTTGATTTTCATATTTCAAATGCAAGCAAAGTGAACAATATTTTTTCCACTACTACTACCGCACATCATCTCGTACGTGTCGTCACAGGCGAAAGAGGGAAACACACCAGGAGATGGGCAGTACGGTCTTTGTAATATCGACTAAAACAAAAAAAAATATATGGGAAAGTACTAAGTTCTCCAGTGGACTTTAGTAAGCTGTGCAATATTCTGATAGTATAAAAGAAATTGAATACAAGCTGAAAATTAACGGGATGACGAGGAAAATGGGATAAAAAGTTATTTTGATCAAATACATAGTTTGATAAAGAAAATTGTATTGGATTTTTGTTATGAAAGTAATACTTAATATTTTTACAATGTTCTAAAGCAAGACAAAAGAATGTTCTAAGAAATAAAATAAATACATATCAATTAGAGTTAATACACTATATAACATACATTAATAAAACGCAAGCAGACAGAATCACTCGGCCTTTCCCTTTTCTCTAACCTTAGGGCGTTTTTTCTCCACATAAAATGGCATAATGGAGGTAAAGGGAAAAAAACTGCCAGACGAAGTGGACAGTATTGAAGAGCACCGCCTGCCAAATCTAATTCGTTCAAAATGACGACTACAGGAATAATGTCGATTGGCAGACTATCTATTTCGGTCACCTCAGGTCCAGATGTTTCGTCTTCTTATCTGCTTCTATCTTTTGCCGTTTTCTTGAAATTATGAAGAAAATATTGTTATTATTATTTTAGTAAACAACATCATTTTTAGTTAGTTGAAACGGATTAGTAAGCTGTAATATAAATGGACCGGCCATATAGCTTGAAGAACCGACAATCAATGGGGAAGAAAGGTTCTCGAGTGGCAGCTTCTTAACAGTAAGCAAAGTATGGGGTGGCCCCCCACTAGATGGAGTGATGACCTGGTAAGAAGTGACAACGAACGCAGGAATTCTATGGATGCAGGTGGCTTAGGACCATGCTTCGCAGCATATTTTGGGGAGGTCTATGCCAGTATTGGACTTGTGAAGGGCTGTAAAAGTAATGATGATGATGACTACTTATTACAAAGAAAATACAACCAAAACTTTAATAGCTAACTTAAATCGTAAATCGGACCAAAAAGTAATATTAAAAAACTGAAGGTAGCCGGACTAACTATGACATTGGGACGTCAAACATCTCAGTCCCCCCGTGACCATGGGCGCTGTAAAGCACCCGAAACGTCGGGATAATAATAAAAATAAATTAAAGTAATTAAACGCGATAAAATCCGTAAATAATAGTTTTATTCAATAGCTAACTTAAAGCTCCGGATAGCCAATACTTAGTCAGGTAATAATTAAACTGAGATTTAATAACAACTTCTCCAGATGTTTTCCTTTTTAGCTCTCGTCAACTTTAACTCAACCCGTCGAAAGCCGCTATCCTAATCGTATTACACGTCGAAAGTTCGCCATTTTGTAATGCGATTATGTAAGACATTACAGCGGCGGATAGAGACAGACACTTAAACTATAAGTACCTATTTAATTAAGTAGAAATTTCGGGAAAAGTGAATGAGCATGTATTGTACCCTTATAGGCAGACGTTATTCAGCCTTTCCGGTAGGTGGCGCATTCCACCCAGACGGCCCCTAAGCAGAAATTTGTAAGCAGCCTTTCCTAGGCAGAAACGAAGTCTAACCACTTTAACTCTGTGGTAGGACTCCTTTCCTACCTTTTTCAGTAGTTCGGTCTGATGTATAAACACTTTTATATAGGTGAAAACACATCTCCAGCTTTCTTTTTTTAAATTAGTTGTATGTGTCCATGGGATGCATTAGCTTCTTACCATAAGGTTCTATTCAGGATTAAGTTCGTTTGTCTCTTCAAGTAATTAGAAAAAGAAACATTAGTTTATCTGTGAAAGTTGCATTAACTACCTTCATGTCTTACTATTTTCTAACACCATAAAGTTGAGACCTTTCATTACTTCGAAAATTTAAATTACGTTTTTCGAAATCGTTATCAGCTTATTTATCTCTTTTAAGCTTAGCAGAGCTTACTTTATACGCCAATGTTATGTCATCATCGTTATCATAGTTGTCATCACGACCTTTGTTGTCATTATAGCCTATGAAAAGTCCACTGCTGAATATA
Source organism: Parnassius apollo (assembly GCA_907164705.1). NCBI lineage: Eukaryota > Metazoa > Arthropoda > Insecta > Lepidoptera > Papilionidae > Parnassius > Parnassius apollo. The sequence continues at coordinate 1,796,767 of CAJQZP010001616.1, read as the reverse complement.
GGTTTACTGTATAGATTGTCTGATGCGGGTGATGATTGCCATAACTTCCACGCTTGTCATGCGGGCATATGCTGCTTATATTATTTCATTTACCTTTTTCTCCTCTACCTAAACCCTCGTAACAATCCACTACATGGTGCTAATGTTTAGCAATTTTGTATTTCTGTAGACGTCTACTCTAAAATAGTACTGTGGACTAAACTGAACATGACAAATCTTAACAATTTGGCCGTAAATTTCCCCATCAGTTAAATCTTATTAAGATTCCAATTGTAAATGTCGAACAGTTGTCGAACCTCGGCGTTAGTTGAATTTCACCTGTCATTTCTACATACTTATTCTTCTAAAGTTCTAAGTCTTGCTGTTTGCTTCGAATCAACTTTAAATTAGTTCAGCTAAAGTAAGACAATCGATAATACATTTTCCTGTACATACATAGGTAATGTTCATCATAGAATAAATAAAAGAAACTTAGTAAATCATTTTTATTGAAATGAAATTGCTTGCGACGAATATAACTAAATGATGTTACGTTCTCCGGGGAGTTTTAACGATTTACCCTACGAACTACTTTTGATTGCGTTTCATATTAATGTGGGTCCTGTTTAAATTAAAGTTCAAGTGTGTGGTGGTTTGTGTAACGTGTTTTATGGATTATTTGCGATATTTCATAAATGTAATTCATAAACTGCATTCATAATCCATTTTTATTTTTAAAGTTGCAGCGCCAAGCTGCAGCTATATTATTTTAGATAGAGTTTTGTGTTTATAATCCTCAGTGTCTACTTACCAGCAGGACATACCAGGTGAACTAAGACGAAACCCACATGTCTGGCCCGAGGGGAAGCACCGACCCGAAGTGGACATTTTGAATGGGCTTGGCGAGCCCACTTTTGATATGTGTTGGTAAGCTGTGGCGAGAGGGCAGTCCTATCCTTCTACCACTGCGGCTCACGGCACTCGCGGAGGAAACGGAGTGTCGCGATCGGTCGGATGTGTAGCGATGCGTCACTCACCTTATCCTTCACGACTCTGATAATATTCGTGTACGAGTATGAGTGAGTGGTATTGTGAGAAGTGGACGTAAATTAAAACTGCGTTTTTAAAATTAATAACAATATAAAAACATTATTTTATTCAATATGCTAAAAAATAATGCTGAAGCTAAGCAGTGTAAGCTTTATGTATCAGTGATATACCAACAAAGACAATAATTTTTACCGTTCACGTAACCTACATTGTACGTGTAGCTTTATCCCGCAGAATGTGTATCCGAGACACGTTGTTGCGTTAGTGAGAGCTGGCAGTTAACTGCTAATTGGAAAGATCTGGGATAACTGTTGCACCCTTTTTTATGCTACGCGTATTCAGCGGAACGTTTGGTCACTCTTTCATGGATTCTTTTTTAATAAAGCGACTACAAAAGTTTAAATGGAAAGCAAAGTGTTGGGCGAAGATAAGCAGGAAGTCGATGGATTCAGTTGGCTCAGGAACGTGCTTTGTGTTTTAAAATTTTATACAATTCATACAGGTAGTTCTTCGAGCTATATTTGGCTCATGGGCACTTCAGCTTACTTATCCGTTAGGCTATGTCGGTTACTATGGTTCTACTGCGAATATCATTTTCAAGTCTTACACGGGAGAAAACGTCTGTGCGTGAGCAATTTGTGTGAGGTGTGAGTGTGAGGGTTACGTTTGAAGAAATCTTTAGCAGCAACATACATATAAAACATTTATTTACAATCAGATTATTAGGAGAACAATTTTAAAATGAAAAAAAAAATGAAGCACGTCGTTTATACGTGGTAGAACCATGTAGTTATATTAGAAGTATAGTTGTAGCACAAATGGGTCGGCTCGACCGGGGGAAGGACCACGCTCTCACAGAATATTAGCGTAAAATAGTAGGTTAATGATGCTGTGTTTCGTATAGTGAGTGTAGAGAACCAGAGACTCTTTTTAAAGGAAACGAGGTATTTCATCTTAGTCCTCACGGGTGACAACGGTTCTGCATTTTGATTCGGAAAATAATGGTCCTGAGCCACGTTCCTTGTCATGAGTTTTTCATTTACGTTCTAAGTTATAATTAGTACATATTATTAAGTCAGTGTTAATTATATTTATTGCTATTGTTTTTGTCTTTCTAAAAAAATAATTAAATTACCAAATAAATTATAAGGTGTTTTTATATAGCATCAAATGTCTGATAGAAAAGCAAGTACATGTTTTGCTAAACTTTAAAATCAAAACCCAATTTTATAACATAGACTAATATATTATTACTCCTTTAATTTTAAAATAAGTTTAGTTCTAATTAATGGTATTTATTCCAGTTTATGATGCATGTAAAGAATAAATAAAGCTAATCGTATATCGTATATCTATTTACAAACCCATTAATATTCATTATTCTTTTATAATTCTTTTATAAAAACGTTAATCACACACAAGGATTTTCTCCTTCTCCAGTTTATAACATAAATTGCACAAGAACACACATCCAGACCCGGAACAATTATTTGTAGGACATACAAATACTTGTTCCGTGCGGGATTCAAACCCGCGCCCCCCGGCACAGCCACTCATTGCTAAGCCACTGCGACACGGAGCCGTCGTCTAAAATAAAATAAATTCGTCCGCACATTGGCCTGAACCGAAGCAAACTGAACGACCTTCCAACGTGTGGATGCTGTCACAAACTCTCGGACAACATCATCGCCACTACATTCGCCACTGTGTTGTACAACGTGTAGAGCCGCCGTTACACGATCACCAACACGACGAATAAAGATACAATTTTTTTTATATAGAATGGGGAGCGACAAACGAACACACAGTCCCCCAGATGGTGAGTGGATGCTCTGGTCCATTGTGACCTACATTTATCCTCGATTAACAATCAAAATGGATATGCGTTGTCACTCCTGAGGAATACGTTGGAATGCCTCATTTCCAGTAAAAAGTTCTCCGGTCCTCTACACTCACCATACGAAACAGCAAATTCTTTTATATTATATTCTTAAGCCGTAAACCGTTTCAATATTAAGAATCCAGTAAGTAAAAGGACTTCTATAAAAACTATTGCTAGAGCATGCGGTAATTAAAGAATATAATTACCTATTCTTCGCCATTTTAATTAGAAGTTAACAGTTATTTAGTGCTCGCCCTACAACGTGGTTTGAATGTGTACGGCGCGTTAAATAGCAACGGATTAGCTTAATAGCTTCACGTCTGTTATCCTCGAGAGGGTATGCAAAGACCTAAAAGCAGAATATCGTTAATCCAAAAATATTTATTTACATATAAAATGTCAAAGAATTGATGTGGTTAGCATATATCATCATCATTACAGCCCTTCACAAGTCCACTGCTGAACATAGGCCTCCCCCAAGTAATGCCACAAAGCAATGTGGCATTAGCATATATAATCAAACCCAATATCCAATTATTTTGTGTTAGTGTCAAACAAACCAAAAGTCTTAGACAACCATATTATATTTATATACTAGCTTTCCAGGCAGACGTTGTTCTGCCCTTTTCGATGACCCTTTGTCATTGTCTATTAAAAATCCTTAAATTCGCAAAAAATATTGTGGGTCACTCATGGGCAAAAAAAAAAACATCCTATCTCTCAAGTTGGACCAAACTGCACACGGTGTGCAAATTTGACTAAAATCGGTTCAGTAGTTTAGGAGTCCATCGCGGACAAACAACGTGACACGTAATTTATATATATATATATATATATATATATATATATATATATATATATATATATATATATATATATTAAGATTTAGGATATATATTTTTAAATAGAATAAGGTTGACAAACGAGCAAACGTGTCCACCTGTTGGTAATTGGTTGCTGTGGCCCATAGGCCTATTCTCTTAAATGGAATGCCTCCTTTCCAGTAAAAAGGTCTCCAGTACTCTACTCTACACTCACCATACGTGACACAGCTGCGTTAAGCTGCTATTTTATGCGTAAGTAAAAGGTTGCATGGCATTCTCTACCAATAAATATTCGAGTTAACAAAATACGTTACACAAAAATTTGTGGCACAAGTAAGAAGATCAAATTAAAAGTAAGAAAGATATATGGAGGTGTCGGACACGTTACCAAGGTTTCCGAAAGACTCTTCATTCATAAAATAAAAGTTGATTGCTTTCCCTCTTATCCGGTGTGAAATTCATCTCCTTTTCTTTTCACGGCCAAAGTTTTAGTCTATAGAGTATATAACTCACATGACCATAAAATATTTCATTCACCAAACGTGCAATCTTCCTTCTGACGTTTTCTTTCATCACCGAGCAACTAGTAAATAGTAAATCAGCACATAAAGTTATAATCAATAATTTCATTTGTTATGACGGGGATCGAACCCGGTTAGCTTGCGTAATGCCCCATTTACATTCAGCCCTGTTGGGCAGGGCAGTGAGCAGGGCAGTGGGCAGGGCAGTGAGCAGGGCAGTGGGCAGGGCAGTATGTAAACAGGCTACTCGCGCTGACACTGCCGCTGCCGCTGCCACTGCCCGACGATCCCTCAAATGTCGGTTTTTCGTGCGGAAGTCAAAGGACGGGCAGCGCGAGCGGCAGTGAGTGTTCAGCTCCATCGCTCATTTCGCGCCAAGCGCCTGGATGAACGGACGTGCGTGCCGTCTTGTTATTAAATAAGTACGATCTACCAAAATGCCTTTCGAGTGGAATAATGAAAATACAATAAAGTTTTTAGAACTGTTGGAATCAGAAAAAACTATATGGGATTTCAACGATAAAAACCACAATTCATCATCTTCTACGAATACGAATTTTCTTTTTGAGATATAGTACCTACGTACATAATTAATTATAAATTCGTCAAATTTATTATATTAATATAAAATTTAGCTTAAGGAATTAATGAACAGTGACATTTTATTTCTAAAAACGATTAGTAACTCATATTGATTATTTATTTATTAAAATGTAAAATAAGTTAAATGGTAATATTTGCATAATAGCCTGAGATTTTTAAATTATAATTTTATTGTAATTAAAATTATGAATTAATTTATACTGTAGTGTAATTATTAAAATAATAATAGCTTAACTAATCTCATATAATATTTAATATTATTTATGTAACAATAAAGTAATAATTCAATTAATAATTTATGAACAATTTACTGTATAAGAATTCAAATAGAGTGGATCTGTATAGTATAAGTATTTAATTGTACATAATATTTGAATTCAAAAAGAATGTTTATACCTAACTTTTAAGCAATGCAATAATTTTAAAATGTGACATTGGGTTTGTATAATTAGCTGTATTTCATATCATTTTTGCATACCAATTATGGCAAAACATATCAGTTCCATGTCTATGATCATCTTATGTACCATGTTTTAAGCAAATAAATTTTCTGTCTATCTATTTATCTTCTTTTGAACTTGATATCTTTTTAAATTATTAACATAATTTTGTATTGCAAGAAGATACAGCGCGAATGCTGTAATTATTTCTACGTCTGTCATAGTCGAAAGCCGAAAGTCTCTAGTATATAGTCAGTAATCTATGGCCGAAAGTGATGTGAGTGGTAGGGCAGAATGTAAATATACACTTCCCGCGATCCTGCTACGGCAGTATTTAGCGAAGTATTGCGCGCAGCGCGAGTAGCAGTGGCAGGGGCTGAATGCAAATGAGGCTTAAAGAAGTTAACGGTAGGTACTCAGTAAGGGCGCTTCTACTTTTATATAATTAAGAAAAAAAACACATGTGCTTGAACACCTTATTTAATATCTGACATCACTTTCTTCTTACTTTATCGAACTGGGGTCGTTAGGTAACATTAATGCTATTAAGATGGAGTCTGTCGGCAAGTTTAAAAGCAATAAAGTGTTTGAGGCAAAGTTATTGCCGAGAGAAGACTAAAATTGCTAGATGTATTGATTCTTGGGTAAAACCTGCATTATATATTTAAGGAAGTAAAATATACAAAATGACTAGGTACATAATTATAAGGGTCTTTACCTATAAAATTGCCGTTTTGTATAAAATAAGTTAACGTAGTTTTTTTATATTTTATTTCTATTAATGAAAGTAATCACCCATCATTCAATGCCTTTTAGCCAGAACAGTGGCAGTTTATTGAAGCAGTTCTTGAAGAAATCTGTACGGTAGGCAACAAATTCTTTAAAAGCATTTTGTGCCGCCTCTCGGGTATTAAATTTTTTTCCGCCAAAAAGTTATCCAATTTCCGGAAAAAGTATAAGTCCGTAGGCGCAAGATCTTGTGAGTACTGCGGATGACGAAGAGCTCTAACCCCAGCTCTAGTAAGTTGGAGACCGTCTGTTGTGCAGTATGAGGTCATACGTTGTCATGCAGGAGTAGAGAGAAAGAAAAGAAAGAAAGAAAGAAAAAAAGAAAGACCTTTATTCACTGAAACTGTACACATCACAAAAATAAAATAATAAAGAGTCAAAAGTTAGTAGATTAATATTACGAGTGATGGGGTGTGTATCGAGCCAGTGAAAAGGTTATGACTCAGGGTAATGCTGCAGGGTCACCTACAGCGCTGATGATAAATTAAAATTAAACGTTGCGCATAAATATACCTATATATACTTAGTCCTATATATATATATATATATATATATATATATATATATATATATATATATATATATATATATATATATATATGTAGCAGCCAGATTAATCAAACCGAAACGGGAATAAATAATAGATACTCCGCTGCTACCATAACGCGGAAGGCGAGAATAAATAAAAAAAACATTTTATTTCCTAATTATTCTTGGCTACTGAGATACTGCGGACTGTATATAGATAATTTGACGTTCTTATAAAGAAACAAGAAGCAGCCGCAAATATCATTCAGCGCCACACCGACTTCACACGCCGCAGTTCGTTTCCTCTTGCTGTTCCGGAGCTGTATTCCACACCGCCGCCGCCCGCCGACTACGCGTGCGCATTTTTTTTTTTTTTTTTTTTTGCGCCCGAAGCAATTAAAGGGCTACCCTGTACGTAGGGAGGCGGAAAATGCATTACGCATACCACGATAGCCGGTCTATCGTGGTTATGGGGGACTCACTGTCCTACCGGGGACCCTAAGTGATACCCCCTAAAAACCGCCTTTAGGGACAGGCAACCGGCTGATTAAGCTCTATTGTGCCTTATCATGAGCGACCCTCTTTTGGGAAAAGAGGGCGCAGGCGGCTAAGTGCCGCTGAGGGAGTGCCTACGAAGGCAAATTAATGTCAGATATTACAATAATTTTATTTAATTAGAGTTGGCCTGAGCTGCCAGGAGACAGTTCAGGTCGTTTGAAAGTTTATTAGGCGGGTCCGAGAGAGAGTTTCTCGGCCTGCGGACACGATAGCGAGAGGGGGGTGGGGCTGCATAAGAAGCTGCCTCACGAATTAAGTGGTTTGGGTGCGACTCTGAGGCTTTGAAGAAGTTCTCAGAGAGTTTTTTAAGAAATTGTTGAATTGTTGGGAGCTCTAAGTCCCGATGAAGGTCGGCATTGCGGACGTACCACGGTGCGTTCGCAGCTCGACGACAGAATAGGTTCTGAACTATTTGGAGTTCATTTAAAATGTTAGGGTTTGCGTGGGCAAAGACGGGGCCCGCGTAGGACATGACTGGTCGTATACATACCTTGTAGAGTGTACGCTTGTTTCGAAGGGACATTTTACTGTGTCGGCCCAACATACTGTTGAGCCTACTCAGATAAAAACGTGCGTGACGGGTTACTCTTTTGACGTGGGGCTTGAAAGTGAGCCCTGTGTCTAGAGTGACACCTAAATATTTGGCGGACGTATGCCAGGGGGACAGGGGTCCCTAGCATACGTATTGGTGGAGTGTTTTTGAGACGGCGTCGTTTATAATCGAAGTGAACGGCGGAGCTCTTCTCCGGGTTCACATCGATGCGCCATTTTTTGAACCAAGCTCCTAGGTCATCAACTGACTTTTGGATCTTGTTCCGTATGAAGGGTAGTGAGACACCTTTGCAGTAGATGGCAGTGTCGTCTGCAAAGAGGGAGAGTTGAACACCTTTCGACGGGATGGGAATGTCGTTGGTGAATATGATGTACAGCAGAGGAGCAAGTACTGAGCCCTGAGGGACACCAGCCTTGAAGTTCGCTGTGAAGAGAGCGTGCCTTCGTGTCTGAAACGAAAGGTACGATGTTTTAAATAGGAGGCCACGAGACGAACTAGACGATCGGGGAGACCTATTTTATAGAGCTTGTAGATAAGGCCTGTATGCCAGACTCTATCGAAAGCTTTGGCTATATCGAAAAAGACCGCGATGGTCTTATGACGACGAGGATAGAAACCGCTGAGGATATATTCCACAATGCGGTGAACTTGTTGGGGACATGAGTGTTTGGCTCGGAAGCCGAATTGATGGGGAATGATAAGAGGGTCGCCGTCTGTGGGAAACAGGTAGCGCCTCATACGACTTTGGATGACTCTTTCGAAGAGCTTGCCCATTGCCTTGAGGAGGCTAATGGGGCGATGGCTGGAGGGGAGGTTGAGAGGCTTGCCTGGCTTGGGAATTCCAATCACAGTAGCCTCTTTCCACGTAGTGGGAAAATAACTAAGGTTGAAGCAGGCGTTGAAGATAATAGATAAAAAGGTTAACACCTGCTCGGGAAAGTGTTTTAGGGCTTGGTTGGAGATGCCATCCGCGCCCGGAGCCTTTTTAGGCTTAAGTCCTTTGATGAGGGATGAGATCTCATCATTGGACACAGAGATAGGTTCAGAGGCCGTGGGGGGTGAGCTCCGGCGGCGGACCTCATCCTCCACTGCCTGGACGTGTGAGGGGTCGACGGGTTGAGAACTGGGAGAGCATTGAGCGGCAATGCTATCTGCAAAGCACTCAGCCTTTTCCTCGTCCTCGAAGGCAACCGTGCCGTCGGGACGGGAGAGGGGGAGTGTGGGTGATAGCGTCTATGCGGAGGGCTCTAGCCATCTGATAGTACGCTGTGTGAGATGGAGAGATATTCTCCATGAGCTTACTCTTTTCGAGGTCTCGAAATACAGAGAGGCGGAAGCGGAGTTCTCGTTGAAGACGATTGGCCGCGCGCCTATATTCGGGGGTGGGATATTTTGCTGCTCTCCGGAAAGCAGCTTTTTTGGCTTTTATTAGGTTGCTAATATGTAGGGGAAGCCCACTATTGTTAGCAACCGGGACGACCTTTCGTTCTCCTTAAGGGAGGATTTAATAAGGGTGGAGAGTGAGTCGACCGCGGTGTCGATTTTTTCAGGACTATCTAAGTCCGACGGTAGGGAGATGGTAGAGTCCTGTGAGTCCAAAGCTTTAGCTAGGGACTCCTTGAATCCCTTCCAGTTAGTGAAGGTTTTCGTGTGTGTTGGGGGAGGTGGCTGATGGCCAAGAATGAGGGAGACCGGTCGGTGATCTGATCCTAGATCGTCTAGTGTCTCGATTGCTCCGAGGTTGAGAGAAACTCCTTGGAGTAACGCAAAATCTAACACATCGGGGGCGTGATCGGTGTTATCGGGAAAGTGAGTAACACCGAGAGGACTATGGACGGTAATATCAAGAGACTGCGTGATATCGAGCAGTATCTTGCCACTAGGGGCGTAGTGCGGCATGTCCATTCAGTATGCTTGGAGTTAAAATCTCCAAACATAATGACTGAATTGCCTAAAGATAAAATGGCCTCAAAATCCTTTTTTAAGGGGATAGGTTCCTGAAGGGATGTAACAGGAGGCTATGAGGATGGACTGGTGTCCAGTCATAGCTAGCCTGCATACCGTGGCTTCCATGTTGGTAAGCTGCGGAGTAGAAATGGGCGAGCAATGAAGTGTCTTCTTGTAATAGATGGCCGTTCCGCCGCCTCGGCGGTCGGGTCTGTCGTTACGAAGAAGAGAGAAGTTTTTAATAGAAAGGCCTCTAGTGTCCTTATCTTTGAGATTGGTTTCCTGTAGGAGGAGGAAATCGACTTCACGATTCCGGAAGAAAGAGCTTGAGCTCTGGGAGGTTATTTCGCAAGCCGCGAATATTAAATGATACAAGCGATAAACCCTTAGGTTTGATACGACCGTGAGATCTAGGTAGGTTAATTCTCTCAGTCATTGAAGTTAAGTTAATTAAGTTAACCTAACTTACAACGCTAACAAAAGGTTATTGTGCTCCGCAAGAACGAGGAGACGTTCTTGGGGGGACTTGGCCGCGCGCAGTTTGCGTGATACAACTGTTATTTCCCTGACGTCGATATTCCTAATAGCGGAATATAGCGTGTTGTAGTCGTCGATTGTGGGCTCTGCTTCATGAGCGTACGAGGTTGTCCTCGGTGGGTCTGCCTTTTTGGGCCCCCAGGGAAAGACTGGAGGCTGCATTGGCTTGGAGAAGCCCGGAGGGGGGCCGAATTATGCCCTGAGGGGGCCTAGGGGGACCCTGAGGGGCCTAGGGGGACCCTGAGAGGGTCGAGAGAAGCCCTGGATAGGCTGGGAGGGGCCCTGACGGGGCCGTTGATGGAGGGCTGGGAAAGTGCGGTCATTCACCGGCGGTGGAGCTTTCCTACTGGGGCGAGGTTGAGGTGCGCGTGGGCAACCCTTGTAGTTCGCCGGGTGTCCTGTCTGGTTGCACAGGACACAGGCGGGCGGGGATTCGGCGTCTTTGGGCCGGGGACACTCTTTAGTGTTGTGTGGCTCCAGGCACTTCACACACCTGGGTGGGGCGGAGCAGTTGGCCGCCGCGTGACCATAAAGTTGGCAGCGGTGGCACTGCGCCGGGAAACCGGGCCTATGTGGGGGCTCTACCTTCACCCTTGACAGGCCGCACACTGTGCGCACCTGCCGGAAGATGGCTTTAGCCTCCGGCACGTTGGACAAGATTACGAGGGCAAGGTTGTATCTCTTGCCCGTACGGTTGTGCATTTTGTGCACTGCTTCCACTGGGAAACCTTGGGACTTAAGGTCCTCGAGGATTTCCTCATTGGAGAACTCAAAGGGGACTCCTCGGATGACGGCCCTGACTTTACGCTCTTCAGGGAGAGCGTAAGTGTGGTATGAGATGCGCTCGGCTGTGAATAGCCGGGTGATTGCGCGGAAGTCCTCGATCGAGGTAGGGATTATTTTGATTGCCTCCCCGAGGTTGACTGCATGATCGTATTTGATGCCTGCGTCGTAGCAGGTCTTAGACAGTTGGGTGAACTTTGCCTTGTCTCTTAGGAAGACAGGGGGCGGGACTTGCTTCTTCGCCAGCACTGGAGCACAACGAGAGGCTGGTTTGGATGGAGTGGGGATGTCTAGTGACATCAGTGGGACGGGTGCAGCGTCAAGGGCTGCGGAGGTTGGAAGGAGCGGCAGGGGCCGCTGAAGTAGGGGGGTGCGTTTCAACGCGGCGCGCTTTCCGTTGCGCTTGGAGGTGACGGTGGTGAAGTTTGACTCACCGGTTCCGTCAGAGTCAGAGGACTCCGATGAACCGGAGCCTAGGGTAGTGGCGGGCCTCTTCCGGGAGGTAGACGCCGAGGATTCGGAGCATGCGTACTCCATTTCTAAGGGGGGCAGATTCGAGTTGGGCAAAAGAGTTCCTCGTTTCGAGGTAAGATGCGATTACCGGCGGCGGGAGGTGTGCCTGAGGGGCAGGGGTGGGAGCCTGGGCGGCGATGGTGGCGATGGCGGCGAGGACCGTCTCATTGCCACTTAACCCATATTGGGTAATGAGGGCGGCTAGGGACTCAGTAAAACTGGAGTTGGCCATTTTAGGATAAGAAGCTAAAGGTGAGAAAGCAAAGATGAGGACGGGTCCCTGCTCTCGGTAGAACAGGGACTAGATCGCGAGACGTACTACGACACACTATACACGTAATACAAGAATAACAAGAACACAAGAAAATAAAGGAGACAGTTAAAAAAAAAAAAAAAAAAAATTGACAAGTGAAAATGAAGAATGAAATGAAAAGCGGAAGTCAGTCAGACCTCCCTGCCCGAAGACAGAGGGGCAAGAGCTGTAGCAAAAAAGTGACTCACCGGCAGCCTCGACGCTGTTCCGCGTGAGCAGGACAGCGGAGGCGCGTGAGAGCGCGACAGCACTACCGTACTGTACGGGAGCGCGGACCACCAGGAGGCGACCGTCCGAGAGCGGTGCCGCCGGCGGACTGAGCACTGCGTCGGCGCTGTACAGCGCGAGCGGGACAGCGGGGGCGCGAGAGCGGGGAGCACTACCGTACAGGAACGAAAGCGCGGACTACCTGGATGCAACCGCTCGGAAGCGATGCCACAGGCGGAATGACGCGTGCGCACCGATCTGCATGTCTTATATAGCCCGGTCCAGCGACGTAGCTTCGTGAACAACAAACAAGTCTCACGCCGGGAAACGAAACGTAGATAATTGTATATTTTAAATAGTTTTCATTGGTCATAAAATAAGCAATATAATTGGCTAGGCAAAATATTAATTGTTACCATTGGCAAATCAATAGTGAGCCAGCCATATAAATATAGGCAAGGTTGATGCAAAATATATTCCATTCCGAATCCCATTCGACAGTACATTCATAAACATAAACAGTAGTTTCATTTCTCCACCTTAAAGAAAACCACTCGGAGTCTGTTAATAGTGGACAGTTCGTCTCCACTATTACAGTGGTGAACCCGTACGAACACCGAGGGGGAAGATCCGGTACGAACACCAAGAAGGAACACCCTGCGACGTACCACTACTATTGCACGAACACCGCGAAGGAAACCCGTACGAACACCGAGAAGGAAGACTTCAGTTTATATAAAATCAGTGTAATCAAGCCGTCATTATGGAGCAGGAGGCAAACACATATACATCAAACCCGGTAAAGGAACCAGAAATCGCCGGTATATCTCTATCGTTAAGAATACCACCGTTTTGGAGAGACAAACCACGACTTTGGTTCGTCAGTTTTGAAGCCGCAACGAATGGTTTAAAGAAGAGCCAAGCGCAATTAGCACAGATGGTGATAGCCCAACTTGAGAAACAAGACATCGAACAAATTGCGGACCTGTTGTACAACCCACCAGCAGTCGACCAGTATAATTCACTGAAGGATCGTCTGATCTCCGCATATGAAGAATCCGACAGTCGACAGCTACAAAAACTTCTATCAGAAATAGAACTTGGAGACCAGAAACCCACACAACTCCTACGCAAAATGCGTACTTTGGCGCGAGATAAAGTTCCGGATTCAACACTACGGCTAATGTGGGTAAACCACCTACGCCCACATATTCGATCGGTAATAGCAGTCAGCGAAACATTCAGCACGCAGACGAAGCTCGACAAACTGGCACTCCTGGCGGACAAGATGATCGAAAACAGCAGTAGCTCACACATATCGATCATCGAAGGCACTTCAACAAAGGCCAATGATACCCAGTTTCTTCTCGAAGAAATTCGGAAGCTATCATTCGAAGTCGCCGCGCTCAAAGCTTCCCAGCATCATACCTTTTACCAGCAACAGTACAACCAGCGCAATCAGCAACACCGAAGATCACCTTTTCGTCGCAACCGCTCTGCAAGTAGAAGTCGAATAAGCTCAACATCAAGATCCCCTTACTGCTACTATCATCGATGTTTCGGGGTCGAGGCAAGAAAATGCACAGCACCGTGTACATTCAAAAATGAAAATACGAATACGGAAAACTAACTAGTACGCTCGATGCGACGGGATCCAGCGTAACAGCAAAGTCCTACCGTCTTTTCGTCACCGATAAAAAAAGCAAGCTCACTTTCCTTATCGACACCGGAGCAAATATCTCAGTGTTACCGCCGAAGCAAGGACAGAAGTTGAAGCCACTAGATTTTCAACTCTATGCTGCAAACAATACGGTTATTCCTACATATGGAGAAAAAACAATGGAACTTGATTTTAATCTACGCCGACCATTCAAATGGAGATTTATCGTCGCTAAAGTCAGCAAACCAATCATCGGTGCTGATTTTCTTCAACATCACCAGTTGGTCGTCGACATCAAAAATAGAAGAATCATCGACGGGAAAACCAATCTTGCATCTCAGTCTTTTGTACAAGCAACCAATCTGCCCACAATAAGAAGCATAGATGTGCAACAACCGTATCACAAGATCCTCGAAGAATACCCTGGTATCACAAGAATAACTTCAATGAAATTAACACCGAAGAACGACGTTGAGCATTTCATCGACACCAATGGACCACCACTTCATTGTCGTGCACGTCCAATCGCACCACACCTATACGAGCAAGTTCGAAAGGAATTCGAAAACATGATTGAGCAAGGAATATGCCGTCCAAGCAAAAGCCCTTGGTCATCACCACTTCACATTGTACCGAAGAAGAACGGAGAATTACGAGTTTGTGGAGATTACAGAAGACTGAATTCTATTACCACTCCTGACCGCTACCCAATACCGCGAGTCAGGGATTTCACTCATCAACTATCAGACAAGACTATATTCTCCACCATCGATCTCAACCGAGCTTACCAACAAATAAGAGTCCGCGATGAAGACATAGAGAAGACAGCAATAATTACCCCAATGGGATTATTCGAATTCCCAAGAATGATCCCAGGATTAAAGAACGGAGGTCAAACTTTCCAAAGATTCATACACGAAGTACTTCATGGACTGGATTTCGTTATCGCATTTATTGATGATCTCCTTGTTGCAAGCCCTGATAAAGAAACGCACGAAACCCATCTACGCACCGTGCTACAGCGATTAGAAGACAACGGAATCACAATCAACCCTTCGAAATGCATATTTGGACAGCAAGAAGTTCAATTTCTTGGTTTCACCGTCAGCAAGGAAGGAATAAAACCGCCTGCCGAAAAAGTCAGAGCAATCATCGATTATGCAAAACCTAAAACCATCGAAGAGCTAAGGCGTTTTCTTGGGATGATAAATTTTTACAGAGAACACATACCTAAAGCCGCTGAAATCCAAGCACCACTTCACGCCTACCTTCACAACACGAAGAAAAAAGATAAAACGTCAATCGAATGGAACGATGAAGCCACGAAGGCATTTGAAGCTTGTAAAATTGCGATCCAAAATGCAGCTTTACTCGCTCACCCATCACACGAAGCAACCCTTGCTATCTTCAGCGACGCATCCGATCTCTCAGCAGGAGCAGTTCTCCAACAATACAGCAATGGGAAATGGCAACCACTTGGATATTTTTCGAAGAAGTTCTCCGATACTCAACGTAACTACAGTACATTCGACCGAGAGCTACTCGCTATTTACATGGCTATCAAGAACTTCAGAAAAACGTTCGAGGGTCGAAACCTGATCGTTTTTACCGACCACAAGCCATTAACATATGTACTTCCAAAGAAACCATCACTATCGGAAACACCACGAAGAGCAAGACAACTTATTTTCATAAGTGAATTCACGACCGACATACGTCACATCAGTGGAAAGGACAACATAGTTGCCGACGCACTCAGTCGCGTACCAATCGACAGTGTAACGTGCCCTACATCAATCGACTATCATAAGATCGCCGCAGCACAAGACAGAGATAGTGACAACATAAAACATCTAGCGAAGCAAGGTAACTTGTCCATCAAGCAAGTTACAATGCCAATGACGCATCTACCTATATACTGTGAAGCCTCAACGACAACCATGCGACCATACATACCAGAAGAATGTCGTCGCGAAGTCTTCAATACACTGCACAACATTAGTCATCCAGGTGTTAGAACAACAAGAAAACTCATCACTGAAAAATTCTTTTGGCCTGCAATGCAAGCGGATGTTGGCAACTGGGCGAAGCAATGCATTCAATGCCAAAAATGCAAAGTACAAAGGCATACATCAAGTAGTCTAGCTACATTTCCACCCACGGAGAGATTCGAACACTTGCACGTTGACATCGTTGGACCATTACCTACTTCACCGCAAGGACATCGTTATCTCGTAACAATGATCGACAGAACAACAAGATGGCCAGAAGCAATACCTACCGATGATACTTCAGCCGAATCCGTCGCGAAGATAATTTATGAAAATTGGATTACTCGTTTCGGATCACCTAAAACCATCACAACGGATCAAGGAAGGAATTTCGAAAGCAACCTATTCCTCAAACTTCTTCAAACTATGGGAATACAGAAGACGCGTACAACAGCATACCATCCTCAGTCAAACGGAATAATCGAACGATGGCATCGTACATTAAAGACTGCACTCAAAACTCGTTTATCTCAACATACAAAGTGGATTGATGAGCTACCTACAGTGCTACTCGGACTACGAGCAACACCGCGTGCAGACACTAGTCTTAGCGCCGCTCAGCTAACCTACGGCTGCAGCATAAGGCTGCCGTGTGACTTCTTCAGTTCAGCAGCGTCAAACAAACAAGAAATGGATTACGATTTCGTAACTAAACTTCGAGAATCAATTAACAAAGCCTTATCGTTGAAATGCACCGAAATGCAATCACACAGAAATAATAAATCAGTATTCATTCACCAAGATTTGAAAACATGCAAACAAGTTTTTGTAAGAAACGACGCAATGAAAAAACAATTTCAACCTACCTACGATGGACCGTATAAAGTATTAGAGAGAAATAGCAAGACTTTTAAACTACAAATACCCGGAAGGAAATCTACGATTATATCGATCGACCGACTAAAGCCTGCCTATATTATTAACGAGGATACTGCAGAGGATTCATCATCATCATCAAAACCACCAGCGAGGAAGCTTGAAACTTCATCATCTACATCAACCCAGTTGAAACCTATTTTAAAAACTACGAAATACGGGCGAGTCGTCAAGCCTCCGGTACGCTTTCGCTGGGGGGAGAGTGATGTAGCAGCCAGATTAATCAAACCGAAACGGGAATAAATAATAGATACTCCGCTGCTACCATAACGCGGAAGGCGAGAATAAATAAAAAAAACATTTTATTTCCTAATTATTCTTGGCTACTGAGATACTGCGGACTGTATATAGATAATTTGACGTTCTTATAAAGAAACAAGAAGCAGCCGCAAATATCATTCAGCGCCACACCGACTTCACACGCCGCAGTTCGTTTCCTCTTGCTGTTCCGGAGCTGTATTCCACACCGCCGCCGCCCGCCGACTACGCGTGCGCACCGATCTGCATGTCTTATATAGTCCGGTCCAGCGACGTAGCTTCGTGAACAACAAACAAGTCTCACGCCGGGAAACGAAACGTAGATAATTGTATATTTTAAATAGTTTTCATTGGTCATAAAATAAGCAATATAATTGGCTAGGCAAAATATTAATTGTTACCATTGGCAAATCAATAGTGAGCCAGCCATATAAATATAGGCAAGGTTGATGCAAAATATATTCCATTCCGAATCCCATTCGACAGTACATTCATAAACATAAACAGTAGTTTCATTTCTCCACCTTAAAGAAAACCACTCGGAGTCTGTTAATAGTGGACAGTTCGTCCCCACTATTACATATATATATATAGTATATATGTATATAGTATAGTACGTATGTGTGTATATCTCTAATGTACTTATATATATATAAGTACATTAGAGATATACACACATACGTACAAGACATATTATACACATAAATTGTAAATAAAAATGCAAAAAATTAAATGAAAAACTGAAAAAATTAATGAGGGATGTGCGATTGACCATAGCTGATTGGAGACATGCGACCTTCTCCAAAAATTGTGTTCAGTTCTTCACCGTGTACATCTGCAGTAATGCTTGATGCTTGATTAGAAGCTGTGATGAACCATATCGGCGCTATACCACCAAAAATTGACCATCACTTTTCTAGGAGTAAGTGTTCGTTTAGGGCATTGTTTATGATATTGATGTTGAACCAGGCTCCAACAGCTTGTTGAGCGCCTGCAATTGTCAAACAGAATCCATTTTTCATCACTAGTAACAATGCGGTTCAAAATACCTTCGTTTGTGTACCTGTTGAGCAGTGCAAGACACGTCTCGACGCGTACTTCGATTTCGCGAACATTGTGTTTCTGAGGCACCCATTTATCTTGCCAATTTAACGTAAATGGACCAATATTGTTTTTTTAGCAGATAAGGAACGCTAAAGGCTGATGGAAGTTTAACGACCTAATTGGAGATATATTGTAGACTACCGATACGCCCCGGATTCGCCTGTATAGGATCTACTAATGTGGCGTTATTTAAATTTAAGATAATTAAAGACATAATGATTTCTTATGTTTATGCGAACATTACACATTGATTAAAACTATTTTTACGAATTTTCGGACGTTTCGGGTGATTTCCATCTCCTACGGTCACGGGGACTGAGAAATAATAATTCTAAAAATAATTAAAAATTAAACGCATAAAATCCGTAAAAGTAATGATTTCCTATATTTACGCAAACACTACACGTTGAAATAATACTAGTTTTTTACGGAATTTATCGCTTGTATTTAACTTTTTAATTACCCGACGTTTCAAACGCTTTACAGCACTCATGGTCACGGGCAGGACTGAGATGTTCAACGTCCATATGTCATAGTTAACCGCGGTTACCATAGATTAAAATTTAACTTTTGTTCCGATCTATGCAGTATGAACTTATGGTATCTTGAAGTCTTGCAGTTGTATGCTTGGGTTGGGATTTAATTTTATTTATTATAGGATCCCAAGCAGATGGTAGCACCCAGCCATCTTCTATATTGAAATTAGGATGTTTTTTGATTTCAATAGCCTCGCGAATCATCCTTGGAAGGAATCGGTGTTCTTTAGCGTTCTTTCTGACACCTTGAGCCATACCGTGTATAGAAAAAAGACCCATACAGATAGATATTTAAACGGTGATTCTCACCACCATCCTTCACAGTTAGCTACTGTGGGTAAATCTTTGTTTCAGAGAGCACGAGGGATCTGTGACAGTAAACACCTGGCTGCAGAGCTCCACCATGTCAAGCAAGTTTTGCATGACAACAAGCTTCGAGTCCCGCGCCTACGTCACAGTGAACGAGTGAAGCCGGCCACAGTCGAGCGTGTACCTGCTGTACTGCCATATGTTAGAGGAGTCACTGACAAGATTGGCTACATCTTGAAGCGCGCTTCCATCAAAATATACTTCAAGCCGCTGAAGAAGATTGGTCAGTTTTTACCATCAGTCAAGTGTAATGTCCCTCTGCAAGATGCAGGAGTGTACAAGCTTGATTGTGAATGTGGTCTCTCCTACATAGGACAAACTAAAAGATCAATAAAAATCCGCGTTAAAGAACATATAGCTGATGTGAAGAATCGACGCTCCGGGAAGTCTGCAGTCTGTGAACACGTACAGGATCGCCCCCCGTCACTACATCAGATTTGATAGACCGCAGATCCTCGCTAAAGAACACCGATTCCTTCCAAGGATGATTCGCGAGGCTATTGAAATCAAAAAACATCCTAATTTCATTAGAAAATATAGCTGGGTGCTACCATCTGCTTGGGATCCAATACAAAATAAAATTAAATCCCAACCCAAGCATACAATTGCAAGACTTCAAGATACCATAAGTTCATACTGCATAGATCGGAAAAAAAGTTAAATTTTAATCTATGGTAACCGCGGTTAACTATGACATATGGACGTTGAACATCTCAGTCCTGCCCGTGACCATGAGTGCTGTAAAGCGTTCGAAACGTCGGGTAATTAAAAAGTTAAATACACGCGATAAATTCCGTAAAAACTAGTATTATTTCAATCCGTAAAAGTAGTTTTAATCAATAATTAAAAACCATTAATTTATAAAACTTTCGTTTTTGCAAAAAAAAAAAAAACTAAGTTTTTCCGATAACAAACGGCCTCCCTGACATTGTTCTCTGTCTGTTCGCAAAATTTCATGACAATCGGTTCGATCGGATGGACCGACAGGCAATAATTAAAAAAATGGTTATTCATGTCTTAATGTCATGTACGAGTACATAAACCCATTAGCTTAATAAATAGCAATTCATTAGATATTACAGACGGAACATCAGTTTGTTTCATATTTATAGATGGGCCAAATTAAAAGTACCCTTAACGAATAGGGGTATGTAAAACGTTATTACGTATCGTGGTTATCCCTCTGGGTGACAGGCTTGAAAGTTAATGGTAGCTTATGTAATTAGAACTATAAAATAAATAGTATTTTTATGTAATGGTATTTCACTCGTAGATGAAACCAACACAACAAACGTGTAGATGAAACTGTAGTTTCGATTGTACACAGAAAGCTATTGCAGTGACAATCCAACTACAAAGTAAATTCAAGTGTACTGTGTGCTTACAAGACTCGTAGGCTGGAGTACACGTAAGTTTGTACTCCTGCTGCCTTGTTGATTTTACTGCACAACTGAAAAGTATGCAAGTGGTATACTGCAGACACTTTAATGACAACAGTTTGTTTTATTAGCAACGAGCCTACGTGTGAAAAGGAATGGGGCGTATATATTTCATATTCTTAGCCGACTTTAAAAAAGTAGGAGGTTTATGTACGTATACTACAAGATAACTTCGCCAACTGTAAACCTTTATAATGATTCTTTTTTTTATTTAATTATGTTCACCTTTAAGGAAGTCCCCCCATTCAATATTCAAAAGAAATTCCACCCCTAAGCGTAGAAAATTGTGAAATCTTAACGTATTTAGACAACATCCTAGTTATTAACTTTAGCTTGTAGTATTCTTATTTAGAAGAGTGTGGTTTGCAAGATGATGTTGTGACCAGGATTAAGAAAGGAATGCTTCGGTGGTTTGGTCATGTGGAAAGAATGGATGAGGAAAGAGTGACAAAGAAAATTTATGTTGCAGAAGTGAATGGCAGAGTCGGAAAGGGACGTCCTAGGCGAAAATTTATCGACCAAATTGGCGATTTATGGAAAACGGGCCAAATTATGAGTACCCTTAACCGACGAGCATGCATGCGTAGGTGTATGGATGTGAAGGAGGCGAGAGAGGTGTGTCAGGATCGTGCCAAATGGAAGTCTGTAGTCTCTGCCTACCCCTCTGGGTGACAGGCGTGAGTGTTTTTTATATGTTTTGAAAGTCTAACGTATTACGCTTTTATTTGAAGCTAGTATTCAGTGCAAATATAGTTCTTCGCTGGTCGGGCTGACCCAAACTTACTTCAAAGTCTTAATACGGCGGCGCGGCCTTATATTTTACACAGAAGTATGCATTTAGTTATAATATGTACTATGTACTGGAGAAGATATTCTAAACCAAAAATGTGTCCTACTCTGTATCCGCGTATGCGCGGGAAACAGAAGAGTAGAGTCGCGCATGCGCAGTTGATATACACGCGCGGAAATTGTCATAATAAATAATTGTTTATTTAGATTGTATCGTTAATGGAGTATTTTTTTTTAATTTTCGGTTATTTTAGCATATGTGCCAATTTAATATAAAATTATTATTAGCGCCGCTCCGCAATGCATGAATATCGAAGTCACAATAACAGGTGTACAGATTGCATTACAGTTCAGTTTAACATAATGAGTGTTCGGAATGTCATATCTAGTGCGTAGTACATATATTATATCGATGGAAGTTGGTAAAACGGATCGATAGCTCATAAGTTTTTAACCAAATTAAAGAAAACGTGAATGTTCTTTATCTGAGTCGTATGTTTTTATGTATGTTTACTATTGTCTTGACAATGGCTGAACCGGTTTAAAAGATTCGTTCATAAAAATTTAGGTTAGATACTTCAGGAGTAGTTTTATACTTAGAAATTAAAATAAAATCATCCTTATCGTTAAAAAAGAGGGAAAATATTTTAGTGTAACTATTTAGACGGTATTAATGACATGTTAATAATTTACCTTTACCACTACAGCCTAATAAATTCCACTGCTGAAAATTGCCCCCCCCCCCCCCATAGATTACCTCGTAGGCCACATTTGTCATAGTTATCACGCTTGGCGAGCGGGTTGGCAACTGCAGTTTTTTGTCATTGTTACCTATCTTCTGATTTATTTCCCTTCGTATAATGATAATGATTTATAAGCATTAACTATTACAAAAACCGGATGTGAGTAAAAAACAAATCAGGTTCGGGGATATATTTCGTCAAACTTATACGCAATATTTAAAAATTTCCAGATACATATACAACTATCGATTAATATAAATAAAATTGAAGTATCTAATAAACCTTAGGAGGCTATTTGCATGCCACGAAGACATCAACAACCATTTTTATTGTTATCTCTGTCTGCCTTTCCTGGGTTATCTCAAGAAGAAAATATCTCAGAATGAAATTTTGTATATACATTGTGTTTGCATACATTTTCTCGTAGCCTTAGTAACATTTTGTCAACATAGTCTAGCTAACGACGGGCAGACACTGATAGAAGTCCCATGAGACTTATTGTCCTGGTAACGATGATAGCGATCGGAGCAAAATTGTCCCTTGTGTGCGCGCTGGGCTGTATCATCAGAAGGATCGAAGTTGGTTCTCATACCTGTAAATCTAAGTTAATGGAAAACACATTATCGTTTATTATCTATAACGTTCGAAGTGACAGTAGCCTAACGGTAGGGTGCGGAACACGAATTTAAAAGGTTGTGGGTTCGACTCTACCATTCGACTACCTACTGTCGTGGACAACTCTTAACACAAGCATTTTTGCTTACCAGGAGTGGTTAAAGGAATATTAGCAATGTTCATAGACATTGCTAGTATTTTGCAAAAAAAAAAAAACGTTCGTCCCAAATAATTGATGGGACATTATTTGCGTTATGGATTTCATTATACAGCTAGCTGGTACCTGGCGAGTTGATGCCGCAGAAGAAATAATATTGGTAATGTCTTGTTAGGAATGGTAATACATTAAAATAGAATGATATATAACTTACCAATAAATTTGTCTTTGTAAGTTAATTTTAGTATGCCTATACCCTTTGCGCAATTGCAAAAAAAATATTAACAAAGTTTTAAAGCAATCTCATGAATGGTATGGGGTATGGCATATAATACGGACAAACATCAATTTTTTATATATAAAATATTACTATCGGATATTGTTACTTGTAGATATTAGTGTGGTTTGCAAGATGATGTTGTGACGAGGATTAAGAAAGGAATGCTGCGGTGGTTTTTGCATGTAGAGAGAGATGAATGAGGATAGAGTGAGAAGTTTACGGCTGAGTCAGCAAGGGACGCCCTAGACAAAATTGGCGATATACGATTATTTAATGTAAACTGCCACAGCAGTAGAAATATTTAAGGGAGTGGTACCTACCCAGACCCAGAAAAATGGAGTTCTGCGACCTAGTAGTGTGTATTATGATGGCACATCTGGTATAAACTGTTTTTAAGAGAATCCTTCTTTAAGAGATTCCGTGGGAGATGTAAGAGTAGGCTGAGGAAACGACAGGAAGGTTTGTGGCTGCGTTAGTCATTTCAAATTCAAATTCAAATTTATTTTATTTGTGAATACAGGTAATGAGACAGAATAGATCTTTTTAAAAAAATATGTTCGCAGTATTCAACCCTTAGGTATACAAATATTACAGTTACAATTAAATATAATTACATTTCCACAATTATTTCATTTTATTATTTATATTATAATTATATAAGAAAATTCAATAATGATGTAATAATTAATTAGAATGGGATATTTACAATAATATATAGTCTAATCGAATGTCAAATGAATTATATTTTATGCAATGTCATTATAATATGCCTACTGATGCGTCACTTAAATATTCATCGATTGAGTAGTAGCATTTCTCAATTAGAAATGTTTTAAATTCTTTTTTTTTATTTATGATTTTTTTTTATTTTATGAAACATAGATGGAAACTTATTACAAATTTTAGATAATATACCGAAAACGCTTTTTCTAAGTAAAGCTGTCTTTGATGAAATTGTATGAATTTAATTTTTACGTCGATTGTTTGTTATTACGTATTCATTAAATATTTCAGGATTAGTTTTTACAAATGTCACAACTTCATAAATATACATTGCGGGAAATGTTAATAACTTAAAATTTTTAAATTGTGGTTCACAGCTTGCTGTACTCGATATACTTGCAATAGCTCGCACACACTTTTTTGTGCTTTAAATATATCTTCGCGCCTTGTAGCATTGCCCCAAAAAATTATAACGTAGCGCACAGTAGAAGATACGAAGCCGTGATATACCGTCCGTAAAACATCTTCAATAACTACTTTGGATAATACATGTAAAGCGTATGAAAATTGGTTTAATTTTTTTGCAAATATATCCTATTATATGATATATATATTATTATATGATATATAATAATATATATATCATATAAGAATTTTGCTACTTTGGTTTCACTCACCGTCTTACTATCGTAATTAATGTTAAGTAAATCAAGGAGCCACTTTCGTTGATAAAAATTTATTATTTGAGTCTTTTTTAAGCCAGCCAATAATACTCTTCAGGCTGTTATTAATTTGATTTTCATATTTCGTATTATATTTGCAAAGTGAACAATATTTTTCTACTGCTACTGCCCCATATCATATCGTACGTGTCGTCACAGGCGACAGAAGGAAACACATCAGGAGATGGGCAGTACGGTCTTTTAATATCGACTAAACTAAAAAAACAAATGTATGGGAAAGTACTAAGTTCTTCAGATCAGTGAGCAGTATAAAAAAAAGAATACAAGCTGTAAATTAACGGGATGACGAGGAAAATGGGATAAAAAGTTATTTTGATCAAATACATAGTTTGATAAAGAAAATTGTATTGGATTTTTGTTATGAAAGTAATACGTAATATTTTTACAGTGTTCTAAAGCAAGACAAAAGAATGTTCTAAGAAATAAAATAAATATATATCAAATAGAGTTAACACACAATATAATATACATTAATAAAACGCAAGCAGACAGAATCACTCAGCCTTTCCCTTTTCTCTAACCTTAGGGCGTTTTGTCTCTACACCAAGTGGCATAATGGAGGAAAAAGGGAAAAACACTGTCAGACGAAGTGGACGGTATTGAGGAGCACCGCCTACCAAATCTAGTTCGTTCAAAATGACGACTACAGGAATAATGTCGATTGGCAGACTATCTATTTCGGTCACCTCATGAGACAGGTCCAGATGTTTCGTCTTCTTATCTGCTTCTATCTTTTGCCGTTTTCTTGAAATTATGAAGAAAATATTGTTATTATTATTTTAGTAAACAACACCATTTTTAGTTAGTTGAAACGGATTAGTAAGCTTTAATATAAATGGACCGGCCATATAGCTTGAAGAACCGACAATCGATGGGGAAGAAAGGTTCTCGAGTGGCAGCTTCTTAACAGTAAGCAAAGTATGGGGTGGCCCCCCACTAGATGGAGTGATGACCTTGTAAGAAGTGACAACGAACGCAGGAAGTCAATGGATGCAGGTGGCTTAGGAACATGCTTCGCAACATATTTTGGGGAGGTCTATGTCAGTATTGGACTTGTGAAGGGCTGTAAAAGTAATGATGATGATGATTACTTATTACAAATAAAATACAATCAAAACTTTAATAGCTAACTTAAAGTTCCGGATAGCCAATAGTTAGTCAGGTAATAATTAAACTGAGATTTAATAACAACTTCTCTAGATGTTTTCCTTTTAGCTCTCGTCAACTTTAACTCAATCTGTCGAAAGCCGCTATCCTAATCGTATTACACGTCGAAAGTTCGTTATTTTGTAATGCGATTATGTAAAGACGTTACAGCAGCGGATAGAGACAGACACTTAAACTATAAGTACCTATTTAATTAAGTAGAAATTTCGGGAAAAGTGAATGTGCATTTATTGTACCCTTATAGGCAGACGTTATTCAGCCTTTCCGGTAGGTGGCGCGATTTGTTTAACTCCTAATTCACTGCGAATTTATTACAGCATATTTACATTATATATATACATATATTGTTAAGTTGACCACAGCGACACCTATTGGTTTCAGATTATGTGATGCCACTAAACCAAACTCTAATTTGTTGTATAATATGTGCTAAGACATTGTGAAGAACGATTAAAACCTCGACTTCAGAGCACGAAATATTTTTTAAATATTTTTTACTAACGTTGTGTCAACAGATAAAATTCCACCCAGACGGGCCCCAAAGCAGAAATTTGTAAGCAGCCTTTCCTAGGCAGAAACGAAGTCTAACCACTTTAAATCTGCGGTAGGACTACTTTCCTACCTTTTTCAGTCGTTCGGTCTTATGTATACACACTTTTATATAGGTGAAAACACATCTCCAGCTTTCTTTTTTTAAATTAGTTGTATGTGTCCATGGGATGCATTAGCTTCTTACCATAAGGTTCTATTCAGGATTAAGTTCGTTTGTCTCTTCAAGTAATTAGAAAAAGAAACATTAGTTTATCTGTGAAAGTTGCATTAACTACCTTCATGTCTTATTATTTTCTAACACCACAAAGTTGAGACCTTTCATTACTTCGAAAATTTAAATTACGTTTTTCGAAATCGTTATCAGCTTATTTATCTCTTTTAAGCTTAGCAGCGCTTACTTTATACGCTAATGTTACGTCATCATCGTTATCATAGTTGTCATCATGACCTTTGTTGTCATTATAGCCTATGAAAAGTCCACTGCTGAATATAGGTTTACTGTATAGATTGTCTGATGCGGGTGATGATTGCCATAACTTCCACGCTTGTCATGCGGGCATATGCTGCTTATATTATTTCATTTACCTTTTTCTCCTCTACCTAAACCCTCGTTACAATCCACTACATGGTGCTAATGTTTAGCAATTTTGTATTTCTGCAGACGTCTACTCTAAAATAGTACTGTGGACTAAACTGAACATGACAAATCTTAACAATTTGGCCGTAAATTTCCCCATCAGTTAAATCTTATTAAGATTCCAATTGTAAATGTCGAACAGTTGTCGAACCTCGGCGTTAGTTGAATTTCACCTGTCATTTCTACATACTTATTCTTCTAAAGTTCTAAGTCTTGCTGTTTGCTTCGAATCAACTTTAAATTAGTTCAGCTAAAGTAAGACAATCGATAATACATTTCGCTGTACATACATAGGTAATGTTCATCATAGAATAAATAAAAGAAACTTAGTAAATCATTTTTATTGAAATGAAATTGCTTGCGACGAATATAACTAAATGATGTTACGTTCTCCGGGGAGTTTTAACGATTTACTCTACGAACTACTTTTGATTGCATTTCATATTAATGTGGGTCCTGTTTAAATTAAAGTTCAAGTGTGTGGTGGTTTGTGTAATGTGTTATTTGCGATATTTCATAAATGTAATTCATAAACTGCATTCATAATCCATTTTTATTTTTAAAGTTGCAGTGCCAAGCTGCAGCTATATTATTTTAGATAGATTTTTGTGTTTATAATCCTCAGTGTCTACTTACCAGCAGGTAGACTGTGTCCCCGGACGGGTTCCTGCCTCATCTTCGCGGGGGGGGGGGCTTAGTATCCGTAGTTTGGTCACCCGCGGTGAACTAAGACGAAACCCACATGTCTGGCCCGAGGGAAAGCACCGGCCCGAAGTGGACATTATGAATGGGCTTGGCGAGCCCACGTTTGATATGTGTTGGTAAGCTGTGGCGAGAGGGCAGTCCTATCCTTCTACCACTGCGGCTGAAGTGGAATCGCGGAGGAAACGGAGTGTCGCGATCGGTCGGATGTGTAGCGATGCGTCACTCACCTTATCCTTCGCGACTCTGATAGTATTCGTGTACGAGTATGAGTGAGTGGTATTGTGAGAAGTGGACGTAAATTAAAACTGCGTTTTTAAAATTAATAACAATATAAAAACATTATTTTATTCAATATGCTAAAAAATAATGCTGAAGCTAAGCAGTGTAAGCTTTATGTATCAGTGATATACCAACAAAGACAATAATTTTTACCGTTCACGTAACCTACATTGTACGTGTAGCTTTATCCCGCAGAATGTGTATCCGAGACACGTTGTTGCGTTAGTGAGAGCTGGCAGTTAACTGCTAATTGGAAAGATCTGGGATAACTGTTGCACCCTTTTTATGCTACGCGTATTCAGCGGAACGTTTGGTCACTCTTTCATGGATTCTTTTTTAATAAAGCGACTACAAAAGTTTAAATGGAAAGCAAAGTGTTGGGCGAAGATAAGCAAGAAGTCGATGGATTCAGTTGCTCAGGAACGTGCTTTGTGTTTTAAAATTTTATACAATATTTCATACAGGTAGTTCTTCGAGCTATATTTGGCTCATGGACACTTCAGCTTACTTATCCGTTAGGCTATGTCGGTTACTCTGGTTCTACTGCGAATATTATTTTGAAGTCTTACACGCGGAGAAAACGTCTGTGCGTGAGCAATTTGTGTGAGGTGTGAGTGTGAGGGCTACGTTTGAAGAAATCTTTAGTAGCAACATACATATAAAACATTTATTTACAATCAGATTATTAGGAGAACAATTTTAAAATGAAAAAAAAAATGAAGCACGTCGTTTATACGTGGTAGAACCATGTAGTTATATTAGAAGTATAGTTGTAGCACAAATGGGTCGGCTCGACCGGGGAAGGACCACGCTCTCACAGAATATTAGCGTAAAATAGTAGGTTAATGATGCTGTGTTTCGTATAGTGAGTGTAGAGAACCAGAGACTCTTTTTAAAGGAAACGAGGTATTTCATCTTAGTCCTCACGGGTGACAACAGTTCTGCATTTTGATTCGGAAAATAATGAGTCCTGAGCCACTTTCCTTGTCATGAGTTTTTCATTTACGTTCTAAGTTATAATTAGTACTTATTATTAAGTCAGTGTTAATTATATTTGTTGCTATTGTTTTTGTTTTTCTAAAAAAATAATTAAATTACCAAATAAATTATAAGGTGTTTTTATATAGCATCAAATGTCTGATAGAAAAGCAAGTACATGTTTTGCTAAACTTTAAAATCAAAACTCAATTTTATAACATAGACTAATATATTATTACTCCTTTAATTTTAAAATAAGTTTAGTTCTAATTAATGGTATTTATTCCAGTTTATGATGCATGTAAAGAATAAATAAAGCTAATCGTATATCGTATATCTATTTACAAACCCATTAATATTCATTATTCTTTTATAATTCTTTTATAAAAACGTTAATCACACACAAGGATTTTCTCCGTCTCCAGTTTACAAACATAAATTGCACAAGAACACACATCAGACCCGGAACAATTATTTGTAGGACATACAAATACTTGTTCACAAACAGCAAAAGTGCGGGATTCAAACCCGCGGCCCCCGGCGCGGCGCAGCCACTCATTGTTAAGCCACTGCGCCACGGAGCCGTCGTCTAAAATAAAATAAATTCGTCCGCACATTGGCCTGAACCGAAGCAAACTGAACGACCTTCCAACGTGTGGATGCTGTCACAAACTCTCGGACAGCATCATCGCCACTACATTCGCCACTGTGTTGTACAACGTGTAGAGCCGCCGTTACACGATCACCAACACTACGAATAAAGATACAATTTTTTTATATAGAATGGGGAGCGACAAACGAACACACAGTCCCCCAGATGGTGAGTGGATGCTCTGGTCCATTGCGACCTACATTTATCCTCGATTAACAATCAAAATGGATATGCGTTGTCACTCCTGAGGAATACGTTGGAATGCCTCATTTCCAGTAAAAAGTTCTCCGGTCCTCTACACTCACCATACGAAACAGCAAATTCTTTTATATTATATTCTTAAGCCGTAAACCGTTTCAATATTAAGAATCCAGTAAGTAAAAGGACTTCTATAAAAAACTATTGCTAGAGCATGCGGTAATTAAAGAATATAATTACCTATTCTTCGCCATTTTAATTAGCAGTTAACAGTTATTTAATGCTCGCCCTACAACGTGGTTTGAATGTGTACGGCGCGTTAAATAGCCACGGATTAGCTTAATAGCTTCACGTCTGTTATCCTCGAGAGGGTAGGCAAAGACCTAAAAGCAGAACATCGTTAATCCAAAAATATTTATTTAGATATAGAATGTCAAGGAATTGATAAGTGGTTAGCATATATAATCACCAACCCAATATCCAATTATTTTGTGTTAGTCCCAAACAAACCAAAAGTCTTAGACAACCATATTATATTTATATACTAGCTTGCCAGGCAGACGTTGTTCTGCCCTTTTCGACGACCCTTTGTCATTGTCTATTAAAAATCCTTAAATTCGCAAAAAATATTGTGGGACACTCATGGGAAAAATAAACTATCCTATCTCTCAAGTTCGACCAAACTGCACACGGGGTGCAAATTTGACTTAAATCGGTTCAGTAGTTTAGGAGTCCATCGCGGACAAACAACATGACACGTAATCTACATATATTAAGATTTAGGATATATATTTTGAAACAGAATAAGGTTGACAAACGAGCAAACGTGTCCACCTGTTGGTAATTGGTTGCTGTGGCCCATAAGCCTATTCTCTTAAATGGAATGCCTCCTTTCCAGTAAAAAAGGTCTCCAGTACTCTACTCTACACTCACCATACGTAACACAGCTGCGTTAAGCAGCTATTTTACGCTGGTATTCTGTGAGAACGTGGTCCTTCCTGGTTGAACTGAATTATACCACTAATAAACCTGCAGCACGGCTCTACCAAGTACATATGGCTACAAAACTGTGTGTGAAGAAGGATAAACTGTAGTCATATTGAATTTATTATTAACTATTTATTTATTAGTTTGTCCACTTTTTTATTGACCATGTAATATTATAAGTAAAAGGTTGCATGGCATTCTCTACCAATAAATATTCGAGTTAACAAAATACGTTACACAAAAATT
The DNA here is from genome assembly GCA_907164705.1 of Parnassius apollo. Lineage (NCBI taxonomy): Eukaryota > Metazoa > Arthropoda > Insecta > Lepidoptera > Papilionidae > Parnassius > Parnassius apollo. The sequence goes on along the minus strand of CAJQZP010001616.1, from coordinate 1,765,996 downwards.
TGTGGCACAAGTAAGAAGATCAAATTAAAAGTAAGAAAGATATATGGAGGTGTCGGACACGTTACCAAGGTTTCCGAAAGACTCTTCAGTCATAAAATAAAAGTTGATTGCTTTCCGTCTTATCCCGTGTGAAATTCATCTCCTTTTTCTTTTCACGGCCAAAGTTTTAGTCTATAGAGTATATAACTCACATGACCATAAAATATTTCATTCACCAAACGTGCAATCTTCCTTCTGACGTTTTCTTTCATCACCGAACAACTAGTAAATAGTAAATCAGCACATAAAGTTAAATCAATTATTTCATTTGTTATGATGGGGATCGAACCCGCGTAGCTTGCGTAATGCCCCATTTACATTCAGCCCTGTTGGGCAGGGCAGTGAGCAGGGCAGTGGGCAGGGCAGTATGTAAACAGGCTACTCGCGCTGACACTGCCACTGCCCGACGATCCCTCAAATGTCGGTTTTTCGTGCGGAAGTCAAAGGACGGGCAGCGCGAGCGGCAGTGAGTGTTCACATTCAGCTCCATCGCTCACTTCGCGCCAAGCGTCTGGATGGACGGACGTGCGTGCCGTCTTGTTATTAAATAAGTACGATCTACCAAAATGCCTTTCGAGTGGAATAATGAAAATACAATAAAGTTTTTAGAACTGCTGGAATCAGAAAAAACTATATGGGATTTCAACGATAAAAACCACAATTCATCTTCTTCTACGAATACGAATTTTCTTTTTGAGATATAGTACCTACGTAGATAATTAATTATAAATTCGTCAAATTTATTATATTAATATAAAATTTAGTTTAAGGAATTAATGAACATTGACATTTTATTTCTAAGAACGATTATTAACTCATATTGATTATTTATTAAAATGTAAAATAAGTTAAATGGTAATATTTGCATAATAGCCTTAGATTTTTAAATTATAATTTTATTGTAATTAAAATTACGAATTAATTGAATTAATTGAATTAATTTATACTGTAGTGTAATTATTAAAATAATAATAGCTTAACTAATCTTATATAATATTTAATATTATTTATGTAACAATAAAGTAATAATTCAATTAATAATTTACGAACAATTTGCTGTATAAGAATTCAAACAGAGTGGATCTGTATAAGTATTTAATTGCATATCTTTTTAAATTATTAACATAATTTTGTATTGGAAGAAGACACAGAGCGAACGCTGTAATTATTTCGACGTCTGTCATAGTCGAAAGGTTGATGTGAGTAGTAGGGCAAAATGTAAATACACACTTCCCGCGATCCTGCTACGGCAGTATTTAGCGAAGTATTGCGCGCAGCGCGAGGAGCAGTGGCAGGGGCTGAATGTAAATGAGGCTTAAAGAAGTTAACGGTAGGTACTCAGTAGGGGCGCTTCAAATTTTATATAATTAGGAAAAAACAGATGTGCTTGAACACCTTATTTAATATCTTACATCACTTTCTTCTCACTTTATCGAACTGGGGTCGTTAGGGAACATTAATGCTATTAAGATGGAGTCTGTCGGCAAGTTTAAAAGCAATAAAGTGTTTGAGGCAAAGTTACTGCCGAGAGAAGACTAAAATTGCTAGATGGATTGATTCTTGGGAAAAACCTACATTATATATTCAAGGAAGTAAAATATACAAAATGACTAGGTACATAATTAGGTCCCTATAAAATTACCGTTTTGTATAAAATAAGTTAACGTAGTTTTTTTTAATATATTATTTCTATTAGTGAAAGTAATCACCCATCATTCAATGCCTCTTAGCCAGAACAGTGGCAGTTTATTGAAGCAGTTCTTGAAGAAATCTGTACGGTAGGCAACAAATTCTTTAAAAGCATTTTGTAGCGCCTCTTGGGTATTGAATTTTTTCCCGCCAAAAAGTTATCCAATTTCTGGAAAAAGTAGAAGTCTGTAGGGGCAAGATCTTGTGAGTACTGCGGATGACGAAGAGCTCAGCAGAGGGAAAGAAAAGAAAGAAAAAAGAAAGAAAGAAAGACCTTTATTCACTTAAACTGTACACATCACAAAAATAAAATAATAAACAGTTAAAAGTTAGTAGATTAATATTACGAGAGATGGGGTGTATATCGAGCCAGTGAAAAGGTTATGACTCAGGGTAATGCTGCAGGGTAACCTACAGCGATGTTGATTCTGTCATAACCACAGATACACGCACGATCCGCCTGGGTGTATTTTATGAAATACATTTCCATAATTACTTTTATAAATTAAAATTAAACGTTGCGCATAAATATACCTATATATATATACTTAGTCCTATATATATATATATATATATATATATATATATATATATATATATATATATATATATGTACATTAGAGATATACACACATTCGTACAAGACATATTATACACATACATTGTAAATAAAAATGAAAAAAAATGAAATGAAAAACTGAAAAAATGAATGAGGGTGTGCGATTGACCATAGCTGATTGGAGACATGCGAGCTTCTCCAAAATTGTGTTCAGTTCTTCACCGTATACATCTGCAGTAATGCTCGATGCTTGATTAGAAGCTGTGATGAACCATATCGGCGCTATACCACCAAACATTGACCATCGCTTTTCTAGGAGTAAGTGTTCGTTTAGGGAGTTGTTTATGATATTGATGCTGAACCAGGCTCCAACAGCTTGTTGAGCGCTTGCGATTGTCAAACAGAATCCATTTTTCATCACAAGTAACAATGCGGTTCAAAATACCTTCGTTTGTGTACCTGTTGAGCAGTGCAAGACACGTCTCGACGCGTACTTCGATTTCGCGATCATTGTGTTTCTGAGGCACCCATTTATCTTGCCAATTTAACGTAAATGGACCAATATTGTTTTTTTAGCAGATAAGGAACGCTAAAGGCTGATGGAAGTTTAACGACCTAATTGGAGATATATTGTAGACTATCGATTCGCCCCGGATTCGCCTGTATAGGATCTACTAATGTGGCGTTATTTAAATTTAAGATAATTAAAGACATAATGATTTCTTGTATTTATGCGAACATTACACATTGATTAAAACTATTTTTACGAATTTTCGGACGTTTCGGGTGCTTTCCATCTCCTACGGTCACGGGGGACTGAGAAATAATAATTCTAAAAATAATTAAAAATTAAACGCATAAAATCCGTAAAAGTAGTTTTAATCAATAATTAAAAACCATTAATTTATAAAACTTTCGTTTTTGCAAAAAAAAAACTATCCGATAAAAGATCCCTGACATTGTTCTCTTTCGCAAAATTTCATCACAATCGGTTCGATCGGATAGACCGACAGACAATAATTAAAAAAATGGTTATTCATGTCTTAATGGCATGTACGAGTACGTAAACCCATTAGCTTAAATAGCAATTCATTAGATATTACAGACGGAACATCAGTTTGTTTCATATTTATAGATGGGCCAAATTAAAAGTACCCTTAACGAATAGGGGTAAGTAAAACGTTATTACGTATCGTGGTTATCCCTCTGGGTGACAGGCTTGAAAGTTAATGGTAGCTTATGTAATTAGAACTATAAAATAAATAGTATTTTTATGTAATGGTATTTCACTCGTAGATGAAACCAACACAACAAACGTGTAGATGAAACTGTAGTTTCGATTGTACACAGAAAGCAATTGCAGTGACAATCCAACTACAAAGTAAATTCAAGTGTACTGTGTACTTACAAGACTCGTCGGCTGGAGTACACGTAAGTTTGTACTCGTGCTGCCTTGTTGATTTAACTGCACAACTGAAAAGTATGCAAGTGGTATACTGCAGACACTTTAATGACAACAGTTTGTTTTATTAGCAACGAGCCTACGTGTGAAAAGGAATGGGGCGTATATATTTCATATTCTTAGCCGACTTTAAAAAAAGTAGGAGGTTTATGTACGTATACTACAAGATAACTTCGCCAACTGTAAACCTTTATAATGATTCTTTTTTTTATTTAATTATGTTCACCTTTAAGGAAGTCCCATTCAATATTCAAAAGAAATTCCACCCCTAAGAGTAGAAAATTGGGAAATCTTAACGTATTTAGACAACATCCTAGTTATTAACTTTAGCTTGTAGTATTCCTAAGACCAATCAAAAGGACAAAATCTCTATATATAAAAATCGATAGCTGTTCGTTAGTCTCACTAAAACTCTAAAATGGCTCGACCGATTTTGATGAAATTTGTTGTGTGTGTGTTTAATTGATCCCTGGATGATTTACATTCACAATAATTTGACACGATAGGCGGCGCTGTTGTAGAGATGAAGAAGTCACCTGTGAGAAGCTGGGGCGCATAGCTAGTAGTTTATAATAAAAAAAATACGTGTGGCACTCGGTGACTTCCGCGGTAAAGCTATTGCATAGAATTTTTTATCAACTTATGAAATTATAATTATTTATTTATTTTATTTATGCAGTTAAGTCTTTGATATTAAATCACGTTACACTTTTTGAGAATGGTGACCGATAAGAAAACAATTTTTTTTTCTCTTATTGAATAAATGAGAAGTTAATATTGTTTAAAATATTTTTAATATCTTACAATACATGTAGGTTATTCAGGAATTTTTATCATTCAGTTAGCAGCTAGTTTACACGCATACGTCTAGTCGCACGCACACAAACACCGTGCCGAACTCTGCCGAGTGCCGAAGTCTGCCAAACTGAAACGACGTTAGACGATGCACGGCTTTCAACGCCACACCTCCGTGCCCGTCGGAGTGGGGAGCGTGAGGTGTTTTTTCGTTACGGAATTTCTGTATTCGGTCCCCGCGCTCAAGGCCCGCGATAGAAGCTATGCAATCGTTTAAAAATGACTAAAAAGGAACAAAAAATAATAGAATGTTCAAATCCACACAATTTTTTAGCTTATGAAGTCGGGGCTCAATATTTTACAACTCACTGACGCCGTTTGTAATAATTTATTTTTCCACTTAATCTCGGAAATCGCTCCAACGATTTTCGTAAAATTTAGTGTTTCGGGGACAATAAATCGATCTAGCTAGGATTTATTTTTAGAAAATGTCTTTCTCCGAGTTTTCAGGCAATAAAAAACTGCTACAATATAAGAAGGTAAATTTTGACAGATCACTAACGATCGTAATAGCTCAGGTGGGATGTCGGTTGGGCGTGATATCGGAGTTCCGTGGTTCGTGTCCTGTCTCTGGTCTAGCGCTCTGGTTTTTTCCTTTTTTTTTCAAGTTCCCTTCATTTGTGAGAAAATCTATTATTTCAAGCCCTTTTTTTTAGTATTTTTTAAAAATACTAAAATTTTAATAAAACTAATTGAAATCATAATTTTTTATTCAAATAATCAGTTCAGCTTTTTCTATCCTGTCAATAAGATCAAAAATATTATTTAAGTTTCATCATTCATAATTCAAAAAAAAAAAAAAACCGAGCAAAGCTCGGTCATCCGGGTACTTCACAATAATTTGATACGGTAGGCGGAGCTGTTGTCGAGATGAAGAAGTCATCTGTGAGAAGCTGGGGCGCACAGCTAGTAATTTATAATAAAAAAACTGACTTCAAGAAACAAAAAATAATAGGATGTTTAAAGATAATTAAAAATCAAAACTACCACACAATTTTTTAGCTTATGAAGTCGGGGCTAAATATTTTAGAACTCACTGACGCCGTTTGTAATATTATATTTTTCCATTCAACATTCGGTTTTATTTTTCCCGTGCTTAATGTTGATGCAGTTTTATTATCTGTGTTTGGTAGTAGTTTGACTTTTCTTATGTTATCGAGCAGATGGTTAAGTTAAGCAGGGACTGTAGCACGTTTTAAAAATACTAATTTATTAATGAAAAGATGTTTAATCGATACAAGAACTCGCTTAAGACTAACTTAAAATTATATGCTCAAAACAAAGTGCCCACATAGGAGCTCGGTAGCTTCCGTTTGTCCACTCAGCATTGCTTGTTGTCTGCAATCAGAGTATCCTGCTGATGTGAAAATCTTGGTGGATCTCCCCAACCGTAACAAGATGGTTTTTAACTAGCTTGAAAAGAACATGGAGATTACTTGAACTGAATTTAATGAAATATTTATTCTGTGCATTTGACTGAGATGAGTTGATTGTTAGTTACTGAACTAGATAAAGAACTCTAAAATTTAACCACTCGTATGTTATGGGACTGTTCTATTTAAAGAGAGTAAATAACTTTATTTCAATGTCTATGGTCTACAGCATCCACTTACCACCAGGTGCACTGTGTGCTCGCTTGTCACCCTTATTCTATGTATAAAAAATATATCACTTTTTATACTGTCGCAGCAATTACTTACTATTTAATTAACATAATACTTTAATACTTTACTTAGATTTTGTTTCTTTCTTCCGATTCTTCTGAGAGCTCTTCCTTGCCGCGAATGGTTTCCGTCGGCCAGGTTCCCGCCTCATATTGCGGCAGGCATTGCGATGCCGACGATCTCCCACTCAATGTCGCAATGCGGAGTATTCGGAGGTGACTGAGCGGCGGCTCCTCTCGCCGTCCGTAATATCCTACCCCCAGCGTAGTGTTCAGCCTTCGTAGTAGGCCACCTAGTGATCTCACCTCGATGTTCCGCGCCACGCTCTCAGGTCTGGGAAAGGTTCTGATGACGACTCCACATGGCCATGCGTTTGGAGGAAGTTTGGCATTAACAATTAAGACGGACTCACTTTTATTTCTGTCTTCTTGCTGGGCGTTTCTCGGTTCTCCTTGTGGGACAAGTGTCGGTAGGTACTCCCGCACTCCGCTTTTCCAATACTCACGAGCCAGCCTCGGTGTCTTGCTTTGATGGACATATCTAATGGTTCCCCGATGAGGTAGTACTAGAGAGCTAGGAGTTATTGGTCGTCGATGCTCACTGAAACATGAATTAGAGACCGTGAGTTGACAGTATTCTTTGCCTCTGCCAATAAGGAAATCAAAGTTTCTTCCTTGTAATGAAGTGACTGTGTTCTAAGACTGAAGCCTCTTAACTTTATTTTTGTAAGAAAATTTATATAAGAAAATTCTTTAAATACTTTCTTTATTAGTAAATTTATTTTTCTAAATTCTTTAAATATTACAATTTTTTGTATGAAAATTTATATCTTAAAATTCTTTTAACAGTCTTTATATTCCATCTTTATATTAATTTAATGGGCGTAGTTGTGACAATACTTATTTTAAAATATTAGAAAATTGAGTTTTAATCAGGTATAACTCAGGTAAAATCGTTTCCAGGCCGAAACTGTTAAGAAACTTCGCGTTTAGGTGCAAAGTGAAGAAAATATGTGATATCCTCAAGCTAATGGAGACATACCGTTCATGAAACTATTAAGCGTTTTCAATTTATGGCTGCCAACGTTTTTTTTTTGTATTATCCTTAAAAACTGTAATATTTTAGAATTTTATTATGGTTTTGGATATTTTATTATTGCCAATACTTCAAATAACGAATTCAGATACGTTGTCATCTCTGAGGATAAGTATGAATGCTTCAAAGCCTGTAATTATACTGGCTCTCTTTACCAATCAGTCCTGAACACAGCAGTACACGCACTGCTATTGGTACCAGAAGTAGCTAAGAGGATGTTCCCTACCCAGACGGACGGTTCTTTTATTATAGGATAAAATAAATTGGAATAAACTGTCGAAATTCACTGACGCTTTTTATCTTTAATTTACAGTGGCACAACTGGCCAAATAATTGATACTTTAGAGCTTTACGAATGAAAACAGCGGTTTGTAATTTAACATGAAATCGTTAGTGGTTGTTGGTCATACGACGTCCCTTTGTGAATAAATATTTTGGTTTTGAAACATCGTTTAATGGTATACAGCTATGTTTACGCAACAATTATCACAAGTTATTATAACGATATTATATTAATAAAGTAAATAGTAATTTTACAGTCAAAGGCAACTAGTGATACGGCTTTGTATATTAGACGTTTTTTAAGTATTATTTAATTATCCTTAACTTTATTTTTACGGTGTCAGAAGTAATTATAACAATTTCACATTTTTTTTAAATAAAACTGTGGAGACATACATTTACCTGGTGGTAAGTGGGTTCTGTAGTCCATGAATGGCTGTGGGATCCAACTTCAAATAAATATTGCTACAAAGACGTTGTCATCTCTGAGGACTAAGATGGAATGTCTGAAATTATATGGGCTCTCTATAACCTTTAGAGTACAACACAGCAGTGCACTGCCGCTATTTGGCAGCAAAACTTGGTACGAGGATAATACCCACCCAGACGGACTCCTCTGCAAAACGTAGTCCTACCACCTAGTGTGGCAACGTTCGGAGGAATTACATTATGGTTTGATTCATATAGCTGTGTGAAATAAGTGGATGTGTCAAACAAATAAACGAGGAATTACTTTACTTATGCACAAATACTCAAACGCTGCTAAATTTCAAGATGCCGTTAAGGTGTTAGAGACAGCATGAGATTTTTTTATAGGATAAGGTGACAAACGAGCACACAGCCCACCTGATGTAAAGTGGTTGCTGCGGCTCATAGACTTGTTGGCATGTGTTGTTGGCACCTGTGAGGACTAAAATGTAATGCCTCGTTTCCAGTAAAAAGAGTCTCCGGTTCTCTACACTCAACATACGAAACACAGCAGCATTAAGCTGCTATTTATGGTTAAAGATATTTTTTTTATTTTCAAAAGAAATATATATTTCACTTAATGAGAGATTACAATATTCAAGTTATAAATGGGTTATGAGCATACAGATAGCAAAAAAAATATATATTAACATTAAAAAGGGAGGAAAGAGTTTCGTGACATTCAACTTCTTACTAGCTTAGGCATACAACTTAATACTTCCAATATTATCGTTTTGTGTATTGATGTACAAGTTAGCAATCTTTTAGTAGATAGTAATAGATAAGGTGGGTAGTAAGTAAGGTATTTCTTATCGTTACCGATAACGCTGATTAGCGGTCGGCATATGGACAGGGTCGAATTTAGAACTTATTCATTATATGTTGTTTTAGTTTGCTTTTAAAGATGTTAAAACTATTTAATATTTTTATTTCTTGTGGTAGTTTATTATATATTTAACTCCATCAAAAAGTATGCTCTGCTTACCATAGTTTGTTCGTACTATAGGTATGTAAATATTATTAGTGTTGCGAAGTACTTTCTTTCCTTTGCCTTTATTTGTTATAAATTTTAATTGTGTGTGTATTTTATTATCTAAAATGTTCTTTATTAGAATACAAGTATTATAGCAATATGTTTGATAAATATTCATAATTTTGGTTTCACTGTACAGTTTGTCTGTAGGTGTAAAGAAGTTATAATTGAATAATAGTTTTAATATTTTATTTTGGTTTATTTGTAGGTCCTTTAATGTTGTTTTGTAGGTGCACCCCCAAATTTCAACTAGATAATCCAGATGTGGTTTGACTAAAGCATTATAAATTGTTCGGCAAACACGATAAGGAAGGCGTCGAATACAACCATAAAGTGAACCCAGTAGAGAAGATAGTTTCGATCTTATTTTGCCTATATGACCCTTCCATGACAAGGTTTTATCTAGTACTAAGCCCAAATATTTCTCCTCGGCTGACTTGTGTATTGTAGATTTGTCAATGGTGAGAGGGGAATAACTGCAAATGTTTTTGTTTTTGGGTTTAAATATCATGTAGGAGGTTTTTGATATATTTATTGTAAGCAAATTGGATTGGAACCATTTATGTACTATATTTAGATCTACTTGGGCTCGTGCGATAACTTCTTCTATGGAACGTCCAAAGTAGAAAATACAGGTATCATCTGCATATAAAGAAATTTCGCCATTTAATTAAGATCAGTTATGTTATTTATATAAATCAGGAAAAGAAGTGGGCTCAATATAGAGTGTTGGGGAATACCATACGTAATGAGTTGTGGGGAACTTTGATAGTGACCAATCTTTACAATTTGATATCTTTTATTTAGATAACTTTCAAAAATTTTTAAGGCATGGCCGTTAATACCTATATGAGAAAGTTTCTTTAATAGTAGTGAGTGACTTATTGAATCAAACGCCTTTTTTAGGTCAATAAAAATTCCAAGCCCTAAGTTTTTTGCATCAATGTTTTTTTTTATTTTGGTAATTAAATCTACCGTTGCGGCTAAGGTATTTGACCTAGGCTGGAAACCATACTGACAGTTTGAAATAAAGTTAATTGATGTTAGGTATATATTTAAGCGGTTATATATTACTTTTTCAAAAATTTTGGAAACTACTGGTAAGACAGAGATAGGACGGTAGTTCCTGGGGTCACTTTTCGTACCTGATTTGTATATAGGTGTGACTTTAGCTATTTTCAGTTCATCTGGAAATATTTCGCTTTCGAGACAATCATTTATACAAGAAGTAAGCCTTGTAAGAATTAAGTCCTTAATACACTTGACTACCTTTGTTGTAATGCCATCTATTCCCGAGCTCGTATTAGGGTCTAGTTGGTCAATTATTTTAGCCACTTCATATTCGTCACATTTTTGGAAATTTGATAGTTCATTAATTGCATTTTTATGTTTGTTACTAAAAATGTATGAATTATTTACCTCCGAAAAAGTCTGTGTTATCTCGTTAGCTAAGACCGATCCAATTTTTGTGAAAAATAAATTAAATTCTTCACAAATATGATTTCCATCTGTTATTTCTCCTAAAAGAGTATTTAGTTTTGGAGGAATATTATCCGTTTTTATTTTATTTTTTGTTAGGGTTTCAATAAGCCTCCACATTTTTTTAGGGTTTTTTTTACAGATATTAAATGAATTATAGTAGTACTCACTTTTTGTTTTAGTTATGAGTGTTGTTACTTCATTTCTTGCTTTTTATGTAGCTTTATGAGCTTCTTTCTTTTTCATTATTCGAGCATTTTTTAAGTTTTTGCCAAAGTTTATTTCTAGAATGTATGCTAATTTTGATATTTATCCAATCATTTTGGGGTGGGTTTTGTATTTTTATTTTACTGATTTTACTTTTAGTTATAACTTTTTTTATTGATTCATTTAAAGATTGTAAAACTCCTTGCTATCATTTCTTGTGTCACAAAACTCTCCCTCACTATATTTGTACAAAAGATCATAATTAATAGCTTCATATTTTACTCGTTGTGGTGGAACTGGTTTAAATTTCTTTATTCCTACAAAAAATTGTTTATCGTCTGATATTGACGAATCATGTATAGCTAAGTGAAAGCTTCTGTCTCTTAGGTTTGAAATCACATGATCTAAAATAGTATTAGTGGTTGCTGTTGTACGAGTAGCGTATTCTTTTTCCACTTCATTTAAAATAGTGTAACCAGATTCGCATATTACATTCATAAATCTCTTCGTGTTTTTATCACCCGTAAGTAAATCTAGATTGAAGTCACCGAACACAACAACTCTCTTTCTGTGTAATAATTGTGATTCAAAATCTTGTAGAAAATCATTAATATTAGAGTCCCCAGGTTTATATACAAGTCCGACATCTATTTTAAGTTTGTTGAGTGTAATCCATAAGTAATTGTAATTGTGAGCATATTTATGCTCACTTAGGCTATGCTTTATATCGTTATATATGAAAATGGAAACTCCACCTCCTCTGATAGCTACTCTGTAGTTATAATAATGAGTATAGTTAGGAATTTGTATTCTGTTTGCTTCTTGTTCTGTTTTTATCCATGTTTCAGTTAGTAAAATTAAGTGTATTGGCGTAGCAATGGATTTAATAATGCATTCTAGTTCGTCGAGCTTACCAGGTCGAATAATGCTTCTAATGTTGAAGTAGAAAAAGTTCAGAGAAGTACGTAGTGTTTTGATATTATCATATGTGTCTATTATTTCGTATGTGTTATTTTGTTCATGTTTTTTATTATTAAGTAGGGTAGGTTGTAGACATTGTAGTGGGACTTTTAGTTTTTTGAAGATGAAACAATTTTTGGATATCCGTTGATGTATTTTATTATAAGGTTGGATTCGCCATTCTGTTGCCGTTTAAGTAGATTATTTTTAAGCTCCTTCATGTACAATTGTTGCGAGGGGGGTCTGGTCCGAAAATATTTTTATATTTTTGTTTGTTATTTTATTTTTATTTCTCAGTATTTCTTTTGCGGTCATTGATGAATCTAGGTAGACTTTCATCGAACGGTTATTATTTATTTTGTATTTTCCGATCCGTGATGTTTTTATTGGAGTGTGAATAGTTTTCGTGATTTCGCTAATAATATTGAAGGCTTCCTTTTCATCGTGTAAACGCCTTTCTTCCCTAACTGATCCATGCAATTCGGGAACACCAACGATTATAATATTTTTCTCTCTGTTAGATCTCTCATTAGCTTCACGTATAAGATTTTCACGTAGGTTTATCGGTAGTGAATTGATAGGTTCTGTACATGCCTCTCTTTTCAAAGTATCTATTTTATTTTCAAGGGTTTTAATTTTTTGCTCAGTTAGGGTTTTTTTCATTTTTAAATCGTTTATCTCATCTAATATTTTACTGTGTTCTGTAACTAGGTATTCCGTAGTGATTCGTATGTTTTCCATTTGGGTTTTAATCTGAGCAACATCCTCGAGCAATAAAATCATATGTGCATTTTGAGATTGTACAAATTCATTCAATAACTTAGTAATGTCACCCTTTAAATCTGTAAAATTTTTGACGGAACTGCAGTCCGTATCTGGTTGATTACGCTTACGCGCTGTAGTTTGTTTAGTTTCTGAGTCACGCAGTTTGGTTAGATCTGGCTGTGAACCGCCTGTTTTTGTTGGAGATCTCATTACGCTCATTGTTAATGGAAAATGTTGCTTATTTACTGTCAATAAGGTTAAATACACGCAATGATAGTTGTTAAATACACGCAATGAGTTTTGTGGGTGTAAGAGATGAAAAATGAAACTGTGCTGCTTACCCGCGGGTGTGAGGAAGGGAGCTGCTGCCCGTTGCGCACGTTTTGGTATAATTAGTAATTCAGTTCTAGCTTGAGTGATGCCAAAGTAGTTTTTAATGTTTAAGCGCGATGGTTGGATTTTGCTTCACTAAAATTAATGAATTATTAAAGTACTTTGCAACACGTCTGCTCTGTATGCTCACTGTAAGGATACTATCTATTTAACGTTGGTATTCTGTGAGAGCGTGGTCCTTCCCCGGTCGAACCGACTCATTTGTGTTACAACTATATTACTAATACAACTGTAGCATGACTCTAATACGTACAACTCTACCACGTATAGACTTAAAGCATATTAAAGTTGAGTAGCGTTTGAATATTTAGCCGTTAGTATTATTGTATTTACTATTTTCTAATGCTCTTTCTGACTTACGCTTACACTTACAGTACTCAACCGGTGGGGTTTAAACCCAGGTGGCTCGCAAACTGTGAAATTCTTGTAGCGTTTCTTGCGAATTCTTCCCATGACAGAGTTTTTTTCCGAACCAGTGGTTAAAGAAAAAAATGACTTTAATAACAATTACTTGTAATCTATATTGAGAAAAAATTATTCTATTTTAATACGATGAAGCTTCTTCAGCATGTCCAGAACACATGTGCTCAATATTGTTGGAAAATACCACCGAGGGAAAATTGTAATCGAGGCTTGAACTACATTCGACTTGCTTATTATTCGTAGTTAACATTATAACCTATTAATGTTCTCTGCTGATAATAGGCCTCCCTAACAATTTGACGCATAGGGGGATATTTTTACATACATAGATCATCACTAGACCTAGTAAAGGATTCCTAGGTCTAGTGAAGATCTATGCTCATGTCATGTCTCACGTATCATATGTATGCTCATTACACAAGTAGCTCAAAGTTTTTGAAAATTTTTTCATGGATGTTTTCAGAAGCAATTTTCGTTGTTTGGCAATGAAATGCTGGAGAAAAAAGGTAGCGGAAAGACAACTGGTCCTTAAAGTCTATCAGAAGCTTTTAAATTCCTTCCTCCTTCGTAGCACTACTTCGGAGACTTGGAGCAGAAGTGCAGTGATTGTTTATCAAGAAAGGCCACAATGCTTTATTGAGGAACTACAGACTAATTTCCTTTCTGAGCCGCGTCCACGTGCTGTTTTATAGAGCCATTACGAATAATCTCGCACGCAGACTTAATGACTTCCAGCCTTCCAAATAAGCCGGTTTCAGATAAGCCTTTAGTACCATAGATCACATACATACCTTTCGGCAAATTATACAAGAAATTATAAAAGAGTACAATCTGTCCGTCGAGTTGACTGTCGATGTATCGAAGTGCTAAAGTGTTTGTACAGTAGGCTACGATTGCAGAACCAGACCAGAAAAGTGTAAAACATGATGATGTTATATGGAATATATTATCTGAAAATGAACATAGACAAAAAAAGGTCTTGTATAATATCACACCTATGCTAGTAGTTGTTGGGAGTACTACACTCTAAGTTGTCGACGAGTAAGTACGAGTTTACCTAGAACAATTGTCCGAGACTAGGTAAGCCCAACTTCGACCGAGAAGTCAGTCGGCGGGTTTAACTCGGCTGACCTGCATAATACCATTAGATTAGCTGCTGTCAAATTATTTTCTTGCCTATTTGATAAACGCCATTTTGGCCCTATAAGCAAATGCAAATACCAATTCGGCCGTAAATCATTAATGTATTTTTAAGACAGTACTGCAATACAAATAAATAATAAAAATGCAATACAATAAAAATTGGTGTGAAATTATATGTAAAATATCTCTACTTTGCATATAATTTGATGCATACATGAACACGGACGCGGACGCGGACACGGAGACGTATACGAACACGAACTCACACATACACGCATACGGACATCATCGCAAAAATAGTCCTAGAACCTTGAAACGTCGAGATGAGAACTTGATTTTCGAAAACCGTGGTGAAAACAATAACTTCCCGAATTTTCGAAAATCATTTATTTTCATGGCGGGAAGTTAACAAAATGGCTCTGGTCTAAATTTTGTACTCTTTGAGGAGTCAAGAGGGTACAAGCTGACAAGCTCAAACGGGATCCCTTCAGTGTGAGCATATTCATTAACTAAAATATCTACAATAATATAATAAATATGTTAATGTTACTAATTCTCATTAATTTGGAATCTACGCCTAAAAATAATTTGTTATTATTTTTCAACAGGCGTTATTATTTTTCCGACTTTATTGTACAAATATTTTAAATATTGAAAATAACCAACTAAATGAAAGTAACTTTCAATACAACTTACAAGTATTTTTCCAAAGAATCATTTTGTTTTGTTTTTCCTTTTTAGTTAATGGTGCGGATTTTGAACACGTAGTAACAAAAGTAGTTTTTGAGACAATGATGTTTTATGTTTGGATAAATATTCAACGTTAAACACTAATTTTAATTTATTTGTAACTACAGCTATTGTTTCCCGTTTCCAGAGTATAACGTGTAGTGGCTGCGTAAGAAATTTAATCATATGGTGGGTGCCGTAAGAGGAGACTTGACTTGACTGCTGGGAGACATTGCAATAAATGATAAATTTTACTAAGAACAATTTGTTGAATGTTATCAGTTATTACGGAAATTGTTTACAGTAATTATTATTATATAGTTTTAGTATTAATTAATTCTGCCTGTCAAGGGCGGCAATAACATTTCCTTTTTTAATATAAAGGGAAATCCAACGGCCTTGGATGGTTTATAGCCTAATAAAGTAGAAGAGTCAGGCGTTACTTTGCGGAAATGCAATATATTAAAGATGTTAAAAATTAATTAGCTAACATCCTAGCTAAGATTAGAATAATAAAATAAAATGATGTGTCTTACCTAGTTTGCAGAACACCTCAACTAGATAAGACATATTGCACATCATTGGGAAGTTGCACGCAATTGATGGGGGGATTGACGAAAACATTATTAACAATTATGACTGGTTTATTCATCGGATATCCTTGAACTTCCGACACTGACCGAGTATTAATTTGTCTTGAAAAGTAAAATCTTAACGTGATATTGGGACATTTTTATAAAGATTTGCGATCGTGGTGGAAGGTTTCGTTTGCCTGAAATGGTTTGTATTGGCTCCCTCGAGTCTGTACCCACTATCCGTTTAGAATATGCAAATAGCATCGGTTTTGAGAATTTATCATTTTGATTGATTTTTTCCTGCTCAAAGTTTCGAGTACTTTACAGAATTATTGGTCACTAGGAAGCTGATTAGTCATACAAATTTTGATTGATTTCTTTCCTGCTTAACGTTTCGAGTACTTTACAGCATCTGTGGTCACTAGGAAGCTGATTAGACATACAAAATTATTAAATTTTTTATGTATTTTATCGCGTTCAATTAACATATTTTACGTTTGCGTCGATTCATGTACGTACATTGCTGGACCGATGGCCATGGGGCACTAATTAGTAATGATTTCCTTGATCCTCCTCCTAGATTGTCGTCTGTTTCCCAATAGTGGTCTATAGAAACTAACAAATAAGAAGGAAAGGCATCAAACACAGAGTTTAAGGTGGTTTTAAGAATCGCAATGCGTAAAGGCTGTTAATCTTGATAACATCTGAACACATCGTAAACTTGCTTTCTCATCTTATTTTACGCGTAAAACAAATTATTACGAGTTTTCAGACCTTAATAAATTGCTTTGCGTTATAATATATGCAACAGAATCTTAATTAATTAATAGTTCCTTTTATCGAAATTGTATTATTTCCGATATAAATACATCAGGTATGAATATTATGTCTTTTGTATATATAACAGTTTTTAGAATATATTTTTTTATATTAATATAGTATTAATTAAGAATTCCATATGTGGTAAGGCCACGCTGCAGTTATATAATGGTTGTATCACATATGGATCGGCTCAACCGGGGAGGGACCACGCTCTCACAGAATACCGGCGTAAAATAGCATCTTAATACTGCTGTGTTTTGTGATTTTAGAGTATCAATTTGTTTAGTCGTATCATCATCATTATCAGGCCGAAACCGTGGAATATTAAGTCGGTAATCAGAGACAATCTCTAGCTTAAGTTTAAACTGCACAATATTCAAATTTAAGTCTAGGCCATGCTTACACAAATTTTGACGTTGTGAAGTTTGAGTTTAGGCTCTAAATTGACTTTGAATCTCGGAATATTGGTCTTAGAGTCATAGAAGTCATTTAAAAAAGTATTACATCATATAAATTTGGTTTTGATCATAGCAATTTCGAATTTGCTTCTTTCTCAGGAATATCTCGAGAATTGGGTTTCTTCCGTTTTGTGATATATTTTTAATTTTACCACTTGTTTTATTTACTTGTGATACTTGTAGCTAAATCATGATTTTTGTCAAATTTCATGATTTTTGATCAACGGAAGCTTCCCTATAGCTTTTGATGAATGAGTTTGCAGGTTTCAAATTATGTGACATAAAGAGCCGTATACTTTGATTATAATAACGTAGAAGCTTGATTTATTTTGCACGTTCAAAGGACCGTAGATTTTAGTTTATGAAATTAATGTAAACTTGATACCTTCTTAGAAATAGGACTTAGCAGATGGAAACAAAGTCCATCCTATAAGGATTACGTTTTCCCATTTGAGGTACGAGACCCTTAAAAGAAGAAAAAAAATTCTGCCTCCACGCAGCCCTCCTTTATGATTTAAATCGCCTAAAAACACAATTTGTTATTTGTTTTACTTTACACAATACCTTATGATTTAACCGTAAAAATTGAGCACTACTTATTTATTATGGAACAGCAATTCAATATCTGCAAAAGGATAATGGAAGTTAACATAAAGGTAAGGCCAGATTGGGAGCGACATGCGGAAATGTGCAAACGTGTCTGGGATGGCCAGTTTCTCAAACAATGAACTTATGCATGTGACATACGTTTTTCGTAAACAATTTAGTCGAATTATGCTGTCTCGTAAATTTTATTCATATTAATGCTATGAAAATGTTACCCTATTTACGTTCAACGTTTAAGTCGAATTTAATCAGTCACAAGACGTAAATAATACGGACGTAGTCTCGTCTAATTATGAGTGAATCCCGCAAATGGCCGCCCACTATATGTGTGTGCGTGTTTAAAGAATTAAACATAATTTTGTCGCTTATTTCATAGTGATTTTAAACTAACAACCCGAGTGGTCCGCGCTGGGCGCTGAAGCAGCTGGACCGGGAGCTCCTCCTGGAAGCCTCGATCGTGCAGGCCTGGGTGTCATCACCGGACAGGCCTGCCGACGTCAATGATGAGGCAGGGTGGTTCCAGGAGGCCATGTCCGAGATATGTGACGTGGCAATGCCCCGCGTCCGGCCAGGAAGCGCCCGGCGTCAGGTGTATTGGTGGTCGCGTGAGCTGACGTCTCTGCACGAGGCGTGTGTCGCCGCGCGGCACCTGTACGCCAGGTATCGCAGGCTCCGCATTCGTCCACCGAATGCGGCAGCCATTGAGGCGGAGCTGTACGAGGGATACAGAGCGGCGAAGGCCACCCTCCGGGAGGCTGTCCTGCGGGCCCGGGATCGGGCCCGTGAGGAGATGCTGGAGACTCTCGACAGAGATCCGTGGGGGCGCCCTTACAAGATGGTGCGGGATTAACTCCGCACCTGGGCCCCCGCTGACGCAGAGTCTCCGGCCACAGCTCGTGGAGGACGTGGTGAGCGCTCTGTTCCCTGCGCGAGGGGAACATCCGCCCCCGCCTATGGCTCCGCTACCTGCGGTGCCGGAAGAGGACCACCAGGACGACGACGACGACATCCCGGAAGGGACCGGGGTAGACCTGAGAGTGGCGGTACGTAGGCTCAAGGCCAGGAATACCGCCCCAGGACCCGATGGCTTGCCTGGCAAAGCCTGGGTCCTGGCCTCGGAGGCTCTCGGGCCCCAAATGGAGGGGCTCCTAAGCGCATGCTTGGAGAGAGGCCAATTCCCGCTTCGTTGGAAGACGGGGAAGCTGGTCTTCATTCGGACGCCGGGGCGCCCTGCGGACTCCCCGTCCGCATACCGGCCCGTGGTGCTGCTCGACGAGGTGGGCAAGCTCTTTGAAAGAGTCATAGCAAACCGCCTCGCCGAGCACCTTGCGGGGACGGGGCCGGATCTTGCGGAACACCAGTTTGGTTTCCGCAAGAGGCGCTCTACGCTGGACGCCATCATGTGCGTGAGAGCCCTCACGACGGGGGATGCAGTGGCCAGAGGGGGGGTTGTCTTGGCGGTGTCTCTCGACATCGCCAACGCCTTCAACTCCATACCCTGGAGCTGCATTAGGGAGGCCCTCCGGGATCATCGGGTGCCGCCCTATCTCCGTCGTATAGCCGGGGACTATCTGACGGATAGGGCCGTCATCTACCCCGGTCGCAACGGTGAGTGGAACCGGCGAGAGATGTCGTGCGGTGTCCCACAGGGTTCGGTTCTGGGGCCACCTCTGTGGAACATCGGTTACGACTGGGTGCTGCGCGCCGACCTCCCTACCAGCGTCAGCGTAGTTTGCTACGCTGACGACATGCTGGTACTGGCACAAGAGGGGTCGTACGAGGCGGCGGCGGAAACTATGACACGCGGGGTTGCGATAGTCGTTGAGAGGATTCGGCAACTGGGTGTGTCGAGGTGGCTCTGCACAAGTCCGAGGCCATGCACTTCCATGGTCCTCGGAACAGGCCACCACCGGGATCCTCAGTGATGGTAGGAGGGGTATCCATCGGCGTCGAGTCGACGCTGAAGTACCTAGGACTCGTCTTCGACGGCCGATGGAACTTCGTTGAGCACTTCCGACGTTTGGCTCCCGTCCCGTCCGTTTGGAACGGACCGGGGCTGCCTTCAGGCGGCTCATGCCGAACCTGGGGGGGGCCAAACGCCTCCTGCCGGAGGCTCTACGCGGGGATCGTGTGGTCCATGGCCCTTTACGGGGCCTCGGTGTGGGCGCGTGGTTTGGCGCGGCTTGCCGTCCACCACCTGAACGCGCCCCAAAGGATGGTTGCCGTGAAAATGGTTCGCGGCTACCGCACGATCTCCCGCGAGGCGGCGAGCCTCCTTGCCGGATTGCCGCCATGAGATCTGGAGGCGATAGCCCTCGCGCGCCTGCACGAATGGTGCGCGGAGGCAATATGACGGGGGAAACCCCGCTGCCGCGGCAAGTTGTCGCGCAGCGGACAGACTTCCGGCATGATCTCATGGCGACATGGAGAGAGCGATTGTCGCAACCCCGTGCTGGGCACGCCACTATAGAGACGATAAGACCCCTCTTTGAGGAGTGGCTTGAGAGACGCCACGGCATCCTCACCTTCCGCCTGACGCAGGTCCTCACCGGACACGGTGTGTTCGGGAGGTTCCTGCACCGAATCGGGCGGGAGGAAACGCCCGGGTGCTCCCACTGCGAGGATGGACCGGAGGACACGGTGGAACACACCGTGTAGGTGTGCCCTGCTTGGGCGGAGCACCGCCGTGTCATCGTAGCGTCGATAGGTGGCGGCGACCTCTCGCGTCCGGCCCTGGTCGAAACCATGGTCCGGAGCGAGACGGAATGGGATGCCGTCACCACCTTCTGCGAAGCAGTGATGCTAGCGAAGGAGGTGGTGGAGCGGGAGAAGGAGAGAGCAGCAGCTTTCCTCCCCGGCCGCCGCGGGAGACGCCCCGGGCGTCGGGAGTTACGTCGTGGCCTCCGGCCACCGTAAGCGCGGGCCTGTGGACGGCGAGCAATGGGTAGCTCGCCGTCCGTCCGTCTAACGACGACAGGTCGTGTGGACGGCGCGTTTTGTTCCACGCGCGCCTCAAAGAGAAAGAAAGAAAGAAGAAAGAAAGAAAGAAAGCAAGGTTTATTCTCCAAAATGACGCCATCACAGATAACATAAAAAAAAACACATAATTTACAAATAATATTGGCTATACAATACAAATTACAATATACTACATATTACAAACTATACAATACCTATACTAGTATGTGTCAAGGCGTCATCTGGGAACAGGAGCACACTCAGCATAATGCCATGATTTTTTTTCCATGGCGCTGATTTTCAGTGTGTCCAACCAGTGACTTACCGAAATCAGTGCTATATGTATACTTATTTTATTATGCTTTAACAGAATTATGACTATACGAACACTACAAAAGGGGAGATTATTAAAATACTATATAGGGCTATATACTACACTATGTAATTATTGAAGAATATAAAAGTATGTACATAAGAAGACAAAAGCCGGATTCAAGAGGACGATTTTAATGCTCAGTTGTTAATAATCTACGACGATGAGGTACGTAATCGTGCAAAGCGTTATAAATTTTGATCAAAGTCAATCTGACTTTGCAGTAATTGTGTTCTATATTTATTTTTAAATGTTTGTACTGCTTTCAGATTTCGCAAAGGAGGCGGTATATCGTTCCAGCACTTGGAGGCGGCGTATTTGAAACTTCCTCGGAAAGCGTGAGTGCGGTGACGAGGCACGACGAGAGTATTCCCTCTGATGCGCGTATTATAAGTTTTTACATCACGTGACCATATGAGTTTGTCAGCAAGATAAGGAGGTGTTTTATTTTTTAATACCCCGAATAGGAGAGTTGCCATGTGCAGTTTTCGGCGATATTCCATTTTTAACATTTTGGCATTGTTAATGTAAGGGGTGACGTGCGTGCGGGGCGGTATTGTAAAACTAAATCTTGCACATGCATTTTGAACACGTTGCACTAGACGTCGCGACCGCGCTAAAAGTCTCGGGCCATATACAATGTCCATATAATTAAATTTCGAAAGGACAAGTGTGTCACACAATTTTACCCGAATATCCGAATTTAAAAACTCCCTTATTTGATAAAGAACTTTAAGTCTATAAAAAGCAGTTTCTGCTAATACTTAGTATATGGTTCTCAAACTGTAGTTTGTCATCCATTAGTAAGCCCAGATTGCGAATCTCATTTACACGTTCTACGATTTCCCCTCGAATTTGGATGCATGCCCCTCTTTCTGATATATTTTTTATTTGATTTTTAGAACCCATAATTAGTAGTTTAGATTTAGTTCCGTTTAGTACAAGGCAGTTTGAGTCGCACCACGCGGCTATACTTTCGAGGTCTTCATTGATTTTATTAACGACTTCTTGAGTATCACGCGGATTACATGACATATAGACTTGCAAATCATCTGCGTATAAATGAAATTTACAGTGCTTAATGTCTTTTACTAAGTCGGCACTGTAAATTGAAAACAATATTGGAGCCAGGTTCGATCCCTGGGGCGCACCGGCTTTGATTTTTTTGATTGCGAACGTATTAATGTTCCTCGGTCATCGCTCAGTTCTACAGTTTGTAGTCGGTTTTTAAAATAACTATCGAACCATTGTACTGCGCTGCTACTGAATCCATAGTAATGAAGCTTTGATAAGAGAAGGGAAACATTTATACAGTCAAATGTACGAGAAAAATCTAGTAATACTAGTATTGTGCCTTTTCCTTCATCTTGAGCGGTTAGTACATCGTCAGTAAGAGCTGTCAGCAGCGTGAAGGGGCCCGCAAGGGCCGACGCCTGCCGGGGCTGCGGGCTGTTCGAAAGAGATACCGCGGCTCCGGAACGTAAGGGCATTGAAGGAACATTAAAAAAAAAAAGGTGCTCCTGACATTGCTCTCTATTGGTTCATATATTGCAGACAGAGAGACACAATTTAGAAAAATGGTGCTTTATGTCTTAGTAGTGTGGAAATAGCCCACTGAGATTAATAGAAGCTAAATTTATTGATTTCTTATATTTACGCAGATGCTACACATTAAATGAAACCACAGAATAAATTATACTCTCTCCGTGTCCTAGACATTCTTAACAATTGTAGTACGTCGCATTCCATGCCAGCATCACAATTTATCCAAGCTCGCAAAAAAAATTTTTAAGGAGCAGTATAGTAGAGGATAGACACGGTTAACTATTCAGACCTTAGAGATACGGAACTGGACTGGAATAGATATTCCAGATTGTTTTCTTTTTAGTCATAATTCTTCTACAGGGCCACTTCTGCTGCAATCAAGCTGGCTTTATGTGTATAAGGAAATGTTATAAAATAAAGATAATTTATTTAATATATAGATAATATATTATATACAGACAATATCTTCAACATTTTTTATAAAATAAGAATAATTGCAATTTTCCATTTATTGTTATTATAAATTCGCAACCCTGTCTTCATACATCTATAATTGTTAAGAATGTCTAGGACAAGGAGAGAGTATAATTAAATGGTTAAAGGAACTTACCTTATGTGAAGTTCAACCATAATTATATGAAGCTCCTTGTCCTAGACATTCTTAACAATTGTAGTACGTCGCATTCCATGCCAGCATCACAATTTATCCAAGCTCGCAAAAATTTTTTAAGGAGCAGTATATATGACAACACTGTATCAACCCATCCCGTAGTAAAACTAATTTTATGGATTTTAATTTATGGGTATGACTGGGGTGTTTGCTGTCCTGATTTCAAAGTTAACGAAACGTCGGGAATTTGAAAGTGAAATTGAAACGCGATAAAATGAGTACTAGTTTTATTTAAAGAAGCTAAATATTTCAAAATTCCAGGCAGACACTTCAATTTTATGTCTATATACAGATTAATAATTTAAATATTCAGTACAAATTATATCAATATCGAACAATATAAAAATGCCGCTAAACTTTGTTTGTTTTATAATGATTTCTTATATTTACGCGAACATTGCACATGATTAAAACTACTTTTGTTTGTTTTGTTTGTTTTTAAAAACGTTACCCCTACACAAGGATTTTCTCCTGTATCGTGTACATCGGGCAGTTTACAAACATAAATTGCACAAGGACAAACATCCAGACCCGGAACAATTATTTGTAGGCCATACAAATACTTGTTCCGTGTGGGATTCGAACCCGCGACCCCCAGCGCAGCCACTCATTGCTAAGCCACTACGCCACGGAGTCGTCAAACTCAATTATTTATCGCGACACTGTCTTCGTCACTCGCTAAAATCGATCTAGCTTTAGCAGGTGTGCAGGAACCACAAATTTATTTGTCTTCCCCTATCGCTGCAGCCGAGGTGGAGTCGCGGGGGAAGAGGAGTGTTGGTACGGCGATGCGCCACTCGCCCTATCTTCCATATCTCTAACGGGGCCGCACAGTTAATGTGTTAGCGGTGAGGCTGTGGAGGAAGAGGAGTTTCGGTATTGCGAGGCGGCACTTAGCCTATCCTCCGCAACCGAATCTTGGTTGGTGGAAGAGCTACAGAGGTGCCGCCGTTGGGATCAGGAAGGCTAGTGCATTTGAGTGTTAATTTTTCCACACGCAATGGACGCCCCTGTGCCCATGGCTTTTGCACATCGGGCACGGGGGCGTCCATTGCTGACGGGAAGTTAAAGGCCACGGAGGAAAGTGGAGGAGACAACGATGGGGAGAAGTAGTCCTCTCCTGAGGAGGGGCCGCCATGGGGTGACCGGTGATCATAAGGCCGTGGATGTGTGCGAAAGCGTTCCCGTGGCCCTGCCATTGCGCAGCGAAGGTGGGATGTTAGTCGGTCCGAGTCCAACATAACCCGGCCGTGTCTCCGAAAGGCGGGTGTGCGTAGGCGTAAAAAATACAAAGGCTGCACTAAAAGTATCGCGAATGGAATATTTTCACTGTTCCTGTCATATTAAAATCTTTTTAATTGAAAATTCCTTGGTTTTAAAAATCGAATACCATTTATTTATTTCAAAAAAGATTCTCGGTCTTGTCACAAGGTTTTGTCAAACTTGTTTAGTCGTTAAGAAAAAAATGGAACTGACTCGAGAAAATTCAAGAGCGATGATTTATTATGACTTTCGAAGTGGTTTAACACAAAAAGAGTGTATTGACCGGATGATTTCTGCATTTGGTGATGAAGCCCCATCTATAACCACAATTAATCGCTAGTTTGCTAAATTTCAACGTGGACGTGTCAAGCTCAGTGATGATCCCCGTCAAGGTCGTCCAAAAACGGCAGTCACCCAAGAAAACGTTGATGCTGTGCGTAAGATGATTGAGGAAGATCGACATGTGATATACCGCGAAATTCAGCCAATTTTAGACATTGGCATGAGTCAAATACAAATAATCTTGCATGAACAATTAGGTGTAAAAAAAGTTGTTTTCCCGATGGATACCGCATTCGCTCTGTGAAGAGCAAAAAAGCGGCTCGCGTTACTTGGTGCGTCAGAACTCTCGAAAGATTCCACGCAGGATCCTCAAATGCTGTATGCTACATTGTATCAGATGACGAATCCTGGATATATGCGAACGAACCCGAAACAGAAAACCAGTCACGAGTTTGGGTGTTCGAAAATGAGTTAAAGCCAACAAAAATTATTCGTTCTCGGAGTGTTGCAAAAAAATTGGTGGCCACGTTTGTCTCCAAAAGCGGCCATGTTACGACTATTCCTCTTGAGGAACAAAGAAAGGTTAATGTAAAATGCTATACTAGCATTTGTTTGCCCCAGGTCGTTTCTGAACTCCGTAATGGGAACTGCAACCACCGCATCATCCTCCATCACTGAAAAGCGAGTTCTCACACCGCACACAGAACAAAAGAGTTTTTAGAGCAAGAAAACATAGTGTTACGAGCTTGAGGTTCGTGACAATTGGTGTCAGAAGTGGGATTTTCTAGAAACTTAGTTCTTCAGATGGCGCTGTCGGTTGAAAGATTTGTGATGTCATTTTCTGCAAAGCTCCCCTCGCTCTCGTTCCTGACACTAGATGGCGCTAGTGTATGAAGTTGACTTATTCACGCAACACTGCCCCTCCTAAGACATGCTCGTCACGAGCATTATCGGTCCCATAATAACGCGCCAAGCGATCCACATGGACGATCTTAGGAGTCCCTCTTGCGTCTTTCTGTATCCGGTAGGTCACATCGTTGATCCTGGTTTCAATCCAGTACGGGCCGTCCCATTTAGCTTGAATCTTAGGAGATTTCCCTTTGCTTGCATCAGGGTATCCCAAAATAGGTGTTTTGCACAGACGGTCCTGAGCTCCTGGAATGCGATATTGCAACTTTCATCCCAGCAGAAATGTCGCTTCTCCTCGGTTAGCTTGTGCAGAGGTTTGGCTATATCTGCAAAGTTCTTCACAAATCGCCGGTAATAGGAGCATAAACCCAAAAATGCTCTAACCTGCGTCTTGTCTTTTGGAACCGGCCAATTCTTGACAGCGGCGATTTTCTCTGGATCTATGCGGATACCTTCTTCCGATACTACAAACCCCAAAAAGTTAACTTGCCGTTGGAATAGTGAACATTTCTTCGGGCTCAACTTGAGATTGGCACTCTGAATCTTCATGAGCACGCGTTCCAGGTTTTGAAGGTGTTCCTCAAACGTACGGCCTACGATGATGATGTCATCCAAGTAGACCAGACAGGCATCGCCAATTAGCCCGGTAAGTACAAGTTCCACCAGCCTTTCAAACGTTGCTGGAGCATTGCACAACCCAAACGGCATTACTTTAAATTGACACAGACCCTTTCCCGTCGAGAACGCAGTTTTCTCCTTGTCCTTAGGGTCAATTTCAACTTGACAGTAGCCACTTTTTAGATCCAGCGTGCTAAACCACTTTACTCCTGTAAGCATGTCCAGCGTGTCATCAATTCTTGGCAAGGGATAGCTGTCCTTCTTCGTAACGTCGTTCAGACGGCGGTAGTCAACACAAAACCGCATGCTGCCATCCTTCTTCTTCACCAGCACCACTGGTGAACACCATGGACTAGAGGAAGGTTCAATAACACCATCCTTCACCATTCCTTCAATCATGGTTTCCACTTCCTTTTCACGTGCCACCGGCAATCTTCTTGGCCGCTGACGGATAGGCAATACTTCTCCTGTGTTTATTTTGTGTTGAACTAAGCCAGTCTTTCCTATGTCAGCATCGTTTGATGAGAATACATCGGCGTATTTGAGTTGCAACTTTTTCGCCTTGACCAATTCGTTCGGGGAGAGAACACTGCGACAGTCTTCCAAAAGTGTGGTCACTCTCGTTTCTGCATCCTTGCTGGGGGTCCCACTCGATATATATTGGCACCGACGTAACCAATCCACTTCCTCACAAGTACCAATCAGTGTGCCTTTTTCTATAATCTGTTCCCGGTCGCAAAGGTTCAGCACACGTACTCCTGAGATGTCAGTGGTCCTGACCAAGGTTCGAGCTACTTTCCATGGAAGGTCATTGTTTACCCTTTCCACAAGTACACAACGGTGAGCTTGCCCAGCGTTTCGAGGAAGACTAACCGGAAAAATCGTTTCCGATCTCGGCGGAAGAACAATCTTCTTAATGCTGTACACGTTCCCTGGTAACGCACCTTCCATAAAAAGTTCCTCCTGTCCACATTTCAAAACACCTTGCTTAACGTCGATCTCACAACAATTATTCCTCATAAAGTCTATGCCTAGGATTCAGTCGTCCATTATATCAGCCAAGATGACATTATGCAGGTGGATCACGTTGCCTAGCTTCAACTCCATCTCCTTCTCTCCACGGACGGGTATACGCTGACCGGTGGCTGTTACCAAATTAATGCGTTCTCGGTTGTATGCGGAGTCCCCAAGAAACTGACTTATAAGTTGGGAACTAACAACCGTACGAGAGGCTCCATTGTCTATGGTCAGTTTACACGGCATTCCGTTGACCTCGCCCTTGATGATTAGACTATTCCCATCATGGGTTTGTGAGATCGAGATCCTTGGGGCTCTTTTAACATCAGCCAGCACCCGCCCCGCAGTTCTGGCTTTTACTCGTTTCCCTGCTGCTGCTGGGCGGTGCTGTTGGCCGCACTACCCTCCTGAGATCGTTCACCTTCCCTTTCTAGGGTTCGCTTAGGGCAGCTGGATCGAAGATGGCCCTTTTCCCCCACAGCCATAGCACCTTGGGCTGTATCCTTTGTTGCGGTCGCGAACTGTAGCAGCTGCAACCTCCCTGACGCGATGGGAACGATGATCCTGCCGCACGGCTTCCACTTCCAGTGCATGGGCCAAGGCGTCCTTAAGCGTGTCGTGGTGCCCGAGCCTCACAGCAGCTCTGACTTCCAGGTCGCGGATGCCGTCGATGAATGTCTGCACCAGGTTCCCTTCAATGAGCGCAGGTACAGACCGGTATGCTTTTCGCACCAGCTTCTCCACTTCTAGAGCCCACTGCTGCAGGTTTTCGTTGATGCGCTGCACACGATCTTTAAGCTGCGCACGAAAGACGTGTTCCAGGTGAGCGTCGCCATATCTCGCCTCTAATGCCTCAAGGAGTTGCTCATAAGTCACTTCCTCACCGAGAGCTTCCAGAACTGTTAAGGCCTGGTCGCGCGGGCCTAGTGTGAGAGCAGTCATGGCCTGACTTTTATTCCAGCCGTTCGCCTTCATAACAGCCTCGAACTGGATCTTGTAGGCTGACCAGGAAGAGGTACCGTCAAACGGCGGCACTTTGAATCCACGTAGCGAAGGCGTTGTAGCTACTACGGGAGCTGTTGTTCCATCCCCAAGTTTGAGGTCGTCCAGCGTTTTCTTCACGTCAGCCATTACGTTGTCAACCCGATTGTTTACTTGGTTGATTCGGGTTTCGGCCTCCGATAGGCGGTTGTCATGTTGAGTAAACTTATCCTTCACCTCCCGTATCTCTTTTCCGAAGATAGCGTGAAGGTCCTTCATGAGGAGCATCTGCTCTTCCTTATCGCGTAGGAGTTGCTCTTCTAAACGACGGGCCTGTTCCTCCTGCCGGCGGGCCTGTTCCTCTTGTCGGCGAGCTTGCTCCTGCAGCATTACCATCAGAGCACCTAAGTCAGGTGCTGCAGATGTAGGAGCTACCGACAGGCCTGCAGCCGGTGGCTGGCCCTCCGACGTCTGCGGCGTTGCACCACCAAATCTTCGTTGGTCCGTCTCCTGCTGGCGTTGACTTCGGGTACGGACACCCTCCGTTTCCTCCTTAGGTAAAATCGGCATGATTTTATCCCACTTCTGACACCAATTGTCACGAACCTCAAGCTCGTAACAATTGGTGTCAGAAGTGGGATTTTCTAGAAATTTTTTCTTCTCGCTCTCGTTCCTGACACTAGATGGCGCTAGTGTATGACGTTGACTTATTCACGCAACAATAGAATTATTAGAACATCTGCCGTACAGCCCCGACCTAAGCCCTAATGATTTCTATACTTTCCCTAAAATAAAGAATAAATTGAGTGGACAGAGATTTTCATCGCCTGAAGAAGCTGTGGACGCCTACAAAACGGCCATTTTTGAGACCCCAACTTCCGAATGGAATGGTTGCTTCTATGATTGGTTCCATCGTATGGACAAATGTGTCACATTTCGCGGAGAATACTTCAAAAAGCAATAAATACAGTTTTAAATAGTAATGTTGTGTCACTTCATTGATTCCCGAAATTTTCAGTGCCGCCTCGTACAACAGCACCACTAAAAGCATATTTTTACGTTAAACTTGCGCCACACAATATCTCAATATGTACTTGTGCGAGTGCTGAGTAAACGAAATGGAAAAGGCTTTGTGGCTTGGATTTGAAGAAAAACGATTGTAGTCATGGATTGTAAGTATATACGATTGAACGCGTTCAGTGTTTAAAATATTAGATTAGATTGGTGTTTCCGATTTTACCCTTTGGATATATAGGGCACATGTTCAGTGTTTCTGGCAATTGAAATGGGCTGAAAATTTTTCTTTTTTTTTTCTTTTTAAAGTGTTTTTTTTACTGGGGGGGTTGTTTTACCAAAGCAGGGTTGCTTGCTAAAATTTAAAATGTATAAAAATTAAAAACACAACATCCTCTGTGAAACGTAATTCATTGAGAATTATCATTAAGTACGCATATTATAATTGAGTACTCTCACTACAACGGGAGAAGCACATGTGCAGCAGTAGGCTTCTGCGGTTCGACGACGTAGAAGAATTTTACAGCAAATAAATAGCTAAAAATTAAATTGATGTGATGACTGATTATAATGTCAAAATAAAGGTTATTAACTACATGCATATAAAAGTATGTAGGGTACTTTTAACAAAGAAAAAACAATTTTTAAAATTTTTGTCTGTTCGTTTGTTTGTTTGATTCGGCTAATCTCTAGAAAAAAAATTTCATGTGCCTTAATGTTTTTTCATGGATACTTAATTCTTTTTCTAATGTAAAAGTAGCCAAGTTACTTCTTATAACATCAGCTATCTGCTATCAGCTATCAGCAATGAAAGTCCCGTCAAAATCGGTCCGGTCGTTTCGGAGATTAGCCGGAACAGACAGAGAGACAAAATTTTTAAAATTGTTATTTTATAAAAGTACCGTATATATACATTCATATGAATTTAGTAAAAAGCTGTTATTTTGACATTACAAACAGACACTTCAATTTTATTTATTTGTATAAAACGTAGGTACTAAAAAGAATGAAACATTTTCACATTCTGAAGTCGGTGCTCATTATCATCATCATTACATCCCTTCATAAGTCCACTCCTGAACATAGGCCTCCCCAAAGAATACCACAAAGCACGGTCCTGAGCCACCTGCACGCATCGAATTCCTGCATGTCTTACCAGGTCGTCACTCCATCTAGTGGTGGAACATTTTTTCCCCATCGGTTGTCGGTTCTTCGAGCTATATGGCCAGCCCATTGCCACTTCAGCTTACTAATCCGTTGGGTCACTCTGGTTCTATTGCGGATATCCTCATTTCTAAGTTTATCACGCAGAGAAACCCCGAGCGTAGCCCTCTCCATAGCTCGCTGAGCAACCTTGAGTGTCCCCATACGGCCAGCAGTGAAGGACCACGTCTCAGATCCGTAAGTCATCACTGGATACACGCACTGCTTGTAAAATTTAGTTTTCAGGTTTTGAGGTAAACCTGACGAGAAGGTGTGTCGTAATTTCCCGAACGCTGCCCAGCCGAGTTGAATTCGTCGATTGACCTCTCGGTCGAAGTTGGACTGACCAAGTAGGACTCTTTGTCCTAGGAAACGTACTCGTCAACAACTTCGAGTATAGTGCTCCCAAAAATACCGGCATAGGTGTGACATGAACATTAAACATGATCTTTGTTTTGCCCATGTTCATCTTTAAACCTATCCGTTGGGAGACACTGTTGAGGTCATTGAGCATAGTGCTTAGGTACCCCAGCGATTCTGCTATAAGGACTATATCGTCGGTAAATCGAAGGTGAGTTATGTACGGCGAGTATTTATTGATGATAATACAGCATCCTTTCTAATCCAGTAGCTTGAAAACGTCTTCCAATGCAGCGGCAAACTCTTTAGTTTCCGGGATATAACGTCACCCTGTCTTACACCTCTCTGCAGTTGGATAGGTTTCGAACTCTGGTTCTGTACACGGATAGCCATCGTAGCCCTACTGTAAAAACACTTCAGTACTTCGATATACCGACAGTCAACTTGGCAACGCTGAAGGGACTGTAGCATCGCCCAAATATTGACAGAATCAAAGGCTTTCTCATAGTCTGCATACACCAGGCAACGTGGCAGATTGTACTATTCGGTCTTCTGTACAATCTACCGCAGGGTATGTATGTTGTCAATGGTACTGAAGCCTTTTCGGAAATTGTCTTGTTTGGGAGGCTGGAAGTCGTCAAGTCTGCGTGCGAGACGATTCGTATTGACTCTCGAAAATCCATTCTAATCTCGTTCAGACTGACATTTGGGATATCACCGGAATAGTGTTGGATAAGACTTGCTCTTGGATCGTTACTCACACTTGCGTGTGGTTCCAACGATGATGTGTACAGCTGCCAATAGAACCTCTCAAACTCACTCAAAATCTCAGGTGTCTTGGAAACGATGCTGCTACACTCAGTCTTCAGCTTTAATAGTTGGCTCTCTCTGGCAAAGTTTTTGGAGCCCTGGGTCCACTCAATCACTTCTTCTATACGAGCTGTTTTGAAGTTGCGTAAGTCCCGCCGCATGCATTTGGAGATCTGTCTGTTCAGTTGCCTGTATGTTATCAAATCTTGCTGACGATTGCACCTTCCTCTCCCGTCTAATAGCCATGAGATTAAGAGTGTGATCGGAGAGTTTTTGTGTTCTTCTGCAGCGGGTCTTGCAGAACTTAGCTCTGACCGCATGGACTGTTTCCACGAGCTTGTCATTAATATCGTCCACTGTATTGCAATCTTCTAGGCACTGAAAACGGTTTTGCAACTCGAGTTAAAATGTTTTGGGATTCTGGAATAGAGCATGAGGGGGACGGAGCGTTGACTTCATTAGACGAGACCTCTCCAACTTAATGTTTAGGTTCAGTGTACCTCTGACCTTTCGGTGATAGTTGCCAGTTTTCACCCTTGCGATCACTGAGACATCACTGAATAGTTGGCGTCTGGTCGTCATATTGAAGTCAATCTCATTTTTTGTCGAACCATCGGGGCCCGACCAGATCCACATCCTGTGGGGCCGCTTCTGAAAGAAAGAGTTCATCATAAAGAGTCCCTCTTTCTCCATTAAGTCGGCCAGCTACTGGCCCCTTGAGTTCATTGCCCTATCCCAAATTTCTCTACATTCAGCTCACCGTTCTCTCATGTGCCTAGTTTTCCGTTGAAGTCTCGCATTAATACCGTATAGTGAGTTTTCGAGGAATGCATGGCTATAGACATATCCTCGTACATTTCCTCCACCTCCTCATCGGGATGTACCGACGTCGGCGCGTAAACCTGTATGACCTTCAGCGAATACCGTTTGGTAATTCTGAGTAGGTACGCAACCCTCGACGACACACTTCCAATCTTTACAACATTGTTAAGGAGAGACTAATGGACAATATTGTGTCCTCTCCCTCGCTTCGGACCTCAGATAATCCTATAATATTCCAGCGTAACTTGTCCATCTCTTCTTCCAGCTCCAGGATTTCTCATCAGTCCTCAGGGTGCGTGCGTTATGTGTTGCCAGATGAGTCGTCGTAGGTGGCAATAAAACCTCCACCGGAGATTCTCAGCACCCCCTGCCCCGCCGTTACCATGGTCGCCACCGTAGCCAGGAATAGCGGTGCCGCCGGGGACTGAGGACCGTCTATTTGCGTCTTTTCTCATGGTGGGTATACTGCCATAGTTGTCACGCTTGGCGAGCGGGTTGGCAACCGCATTTTTTTGTTGTACGGTTGCTGCTATCAGAAAGATGCTGCTGCCCATCTCCTGCCTGTTTCCCTCTGTCGCCTTTTACGACACCCTCGGGAAGATATGGGCTAGAGGATATTCTTAACCGCCACTACACCACACGCGGTCGGTGTTACGTCGGTGTTGCGAAGTCGGTGCTACGACAGTGTATATAAGAGTTAAAGCTCCTATTCCAGATTGTAAAATTATTTTATTCATTTTAGTTCTTTGAAGTCGGCTTTATTTATTATTAAACTAGCTGTTCCGCGTAACTTCGCCTGCGTGGAAGTTATTTCATGTTTTTTACGTGGAACACTAATTCTTTTTCTTAAATATAAGTAGCCCAAGTTATTCCTTATAGCTATCTGCCAGTGAGATTCTTGTCAAAGTCGATCCAGCCTTTTCAGAGATTAGCCAAAACAAACAGACAGACAGACAGATAGAATTATTGTTTCGTTACATGTACCGTACCGTATATTACTTCATATACATTTAGTAAAAAGCTGTTATTTTGATATTACAAACAGACACTTCAATATTATTTATTTGTATAGACAAAAGTTATTTTTTAACTCGTAAACTTTAAAATGTGTCTAAATAGTTCCCATCCCTCATTTCGCGATCTAAAGGGATGATACTCCTCTTAATTTATAGGGAACCAATCCTGCAGTATAACCTATTTATTATAAACAGAATAATGAAAATCGGTTAATAAGTGACGAAAATATCGTGTAACAAACCTACAAAAAAGTCGAATAGACAGCCCAGCCTACTCCCTTTTTTGAAGTCTGCTAAAACACAATTATATTTTAGGTTTACGCTTTACGCAAATTCTATCTTGGCCCACACACGAACATAATATATTTGTGTGAGTATTTTGAAGAAATGAAGGGGAAGGTCTTTACGGCTTATACTAAAGATTTGAAAACAATAGAAGATTGCATTACGGGATTCTCATGAGATCCCAATACTTTCGTTTCGCAATTTCGTAAGTAAATGATTACATATTGTACGCTTTACAAGCCAAATAGTTAATGAAGTATTCTCCTCCTAAAATTGACGTGATACAGAAACTTATAGCCCTTAAAGTTATTACAAAAGCTTGTTTTAATCAACTTTTACCATTTGTATAATACATTATATTTAAGAACGTGCATGTATCTTTAATGGTTATAAATCTTACTAACACTGATTTGCACGTATGACTTAGAATATAACTGTTATATAAACCAAACTTATAAAGTCATTAAGTTCAGATGTGTGGACGACGTGAACACTAGCTATCTATACCCTTCATCCTGGAATACAGCAGGCAGTATATGGCGGTAGAATCTTTTCCTTTATCACAGAGCATGAGGTAAATTGCAATTAAGAATCTAATTGGTGCCGGCGGGGATCGAGCTCGATTTGTTCACGTACTATGAAACTTTAACGCAAGCGCTTATCCCGCTACCATTGCTGTTTCACAGGTTGATTATTTGATACGTTATTTGTATTTGTTTTTATTATGTTTGTTTAAAGATATAAAGCTCATAATAATATTCTTCGTCCCCGTCCTCCGTCCTACACTTAAAATTTAATCTAGATAGCACTAACTTCTAGTTAACTCTTCAAGTAGTCAATGGCTTAAAATTTATATTTACTACTATTTTTGATCAGCAGCGTGTTTTCATGCTTATTTTTTGTCAGTAACCGTAGGCGCGCACACAATAACTTACCAAATTTTTATCGTAATTGGATAAATAGTAAAGAAATGCAGAAAAGACAAACAAAAACACAAATAATTAATTTTTTTTTGGTCTATATTAATTGCAATTGTGCTGATTTACCATACATCGTGAAAATATTTTTTAAATATTTTTTTATAAAACTGAAGTCACCAACGAACTTACAGCCCATCTGATGATAAGTGACTGCTGCAGCCCATGGACCCGCAGCCACCTTCAAACAAAGGAGGACACAGAAGCGTTGTCATCTAAGCAATAAGAGCCTCACAGTTTCTAATTGCACTGGCTCTCTATAGCCTCCAGACTGGAACACAGCAAGCGATATATGGCGCTAGAAATGCGTAAGAGGGTGTGCCTACCCAGATGGATTCCTACCCACAAAATGAGCCTTAACACTTAGACGTTACGGACCTTTGACGCTGCTATGCATTGCATTGGGTTCTACATGATTCTATAGTTCTCTTCGGGCCGTTTTCCTCCGGAAAAGCCATGAAAAGTAATACTCTCGGCACTGTGAATCATAAAACTGGTGCAATATTTACCCTCGACCATTTCAATCAGCAGTCAACATCTAACGTTTTCCAAAACAACGTGTCCCGAATAATGTTTTAGTTGAGTAGGACTGTGAATTCGAAACATCCTTACGTAAATAAGGATAATATGTATATATCACGAAATATTTTTTAGGAAATACATTAAATCTTATCTATAATAATGTTGACGATGATCATAATGATTTAAATTTTAATTAAAATTTTTATAAAAAAATTTAAGAGAAAAAAATAAATTTTATTCCATATTTCATACATAATTCTTTATAATGATTATTTTGTGTTCCAGTCTAAACGGTACAGAGTGCCAGGCTGTAAGGCATTCTATGTCAGTCCTCAGAGATGAAGACGCATATGTAATCTTGTTTGTTTTAAATTGGCTGCAGGTGCCTATGGGTTCTATTTGCCACTTAGCGTCAAATAGGCTGAAGTTAGTTTGTTACGTCAATTTTTTTAAAAAGTTCTTAAGGTACTCGTATGATAATTTTTATTTTACAAAAAGTAATTAATTATAAATAAATAAATAAAAGTAAATAATTTTAATTATCCCGTCAGTTTTTTATTATTATGGTCCTTTCTTGTTTTTTTTTTAATTGTTGGGTACGACAAAATCAGCGATATAATTTCAGCCTGTCGATACTGCATACATACATCATGGATCACCTGCAA
>CAJQZP010001616.1:1605000-1727500 GCA_907164705.1 Parnassius apollo | reverse complement strand
TTTATAACGAGGAGCGGTTTCTTAAAGATTTAATAAGTCACAGCGCATTTATCAAGACTAGTACCGGGACTGGTTGAAATTCGACCATTAAATTAATCAGTGTTTTGTATGGAAAAATCTTGTGTTTTTAACCTGCCTTAACGGCAACATAATATTTTTTGTGTACATCTATGCCACAGAACCTTTCGATGATAACATTTTTATTCCTTCCCTTTTTCCTCCTTTATTTATAAATTCTAATAAAACGTAATACAATTTACTGATGTTCACGTACTTCTAATATAATCTTGATTTTTTTATAGAATAAGTTTAGAAGAAAAAGTAGGTACGTTAACACCCAGGAGGACAAAGATACAACTTTTCCTCTTCTCGTCATTTACGTGATCTTTGCAAGAGCGGATTCTACAATGAAGGCATACCCATTAAAGGCATGTTGTAAGGCATTTTATACATGCTGCCTTTGGGTAAACTATACTCGCAGAACCCTCAATGTTTTACGCTTTTAACATAATAATGGCTTTGAATACTAATTGGGTCACCTCGCTGTTGCAGTGCCTCAGAAATGTTTGCTAAGACCAGTACTGAGTAATTTTGAGCATACTAAAAACAGTTCACTGATGAGTAGTATACGAGATAGTTCCAGCAGCTTTTTAAGTACTATCTCCAGCAAAGCCAAGAGGAAAGAGACCTGTCATTTGTAATGCATAGATTTTTCTTGTTAAATCAGTTTTCTGTTAGTGTTGTCAAAATTTTTTGTCCCAATAAAATAAAATTAAATATATACACATCAAAATAAGTTAGCGGTCTTTTTGAA
This sequence comes from Parnassius apollo, assembly GCA_907164705.1. Lineage (NCBI taxonomy): Eukaryota > Metazoa > Arthropoda > Insecta > Lepidoptera > Papilionidae > Parnassius > Parnassius apollo. The sequence goes on along the minus strand of CAJQZP010001616.1, from coordinate 1,726,686 downwards.
AATTCGAATTTTTTAATGGTAGTCTATATTATAATTTATTTAACTGTTTAGATTATTTACTTATACTTATAGAATAAGAATACAAAACAAATTCAATCGTTTTTCCATACAAAAAGAAATTCAATCCAAGCTTACTCTCATTCAGAAATCTGACTTAGTCAATTTTAATGGATTTAAAATATTTTTTAAGATTTTGAATTTGAAGGAAGAAGGATATTTCACGAGGGAAATAGCACGCAGAGTTGTTGTATCCCAATTCTGTTTCGTGGCCACGTTGCAGAGGAAACACATGGATAATTTAGCTCAACGATCTCGCTTTGGTCGCCCAACTGTTCTACTGCTCAGAAGCGCTATATCAGATTGCTCGCCGTGACCCAACAATCAACGCCACTACAATAAAAGAAGAATTGCAAACCGCCCCTGGACTTGAAGTTAGCACTCAGACTATTCAGAGCTGCTTACAACAGGCTGACATAAACCCATTAGAGCACGCGTGGGATGCTCTCAAGCGAGCTGTTCGGAACTGTGGGCCACCTCCCTCCACAGTGCCATAGATCAGGGAAGTCGCTATTCAAGAGTGGGACAGGTTATCGAAAGAAAGCTGGATAACTTGATTCTCAGCATGCCCAGGAGGATCTCCGCATGTGTCCGTTCCAGGGGAGAAGTTATACTGTATTAAAGAAAAACCTTGTATTAATAAATTATTGTAAAAGTTTGGTTATACAATCTTTATATTTCAACTAAACTTTTGTTATTAAAAAACAAAAAAGAGTATTATTTTTTAATTTTGAACTGTGTATCTCAAATTCGAAAAAAATTCAAATAAAGTTAAATTTTATAAATATAACAGCGCTTTTGCTAGTGATTACAAACTCTTGATGTATGTAAATATTTTTGGAACTTATTACAAAATGTAATGTGCCAACTGTGTTATTTGCCTAACATGTCGTAAAAGGTGACTAATGTGGCATTAAGTTTGTGTTTGTGTGGGTTATGGTCTAGCCACCAAAATTTTTTTATAATTGAAACATAAAAATATGGGTTTGGCATCCACATTTTGTTGGTTAAACATGGTCAGGGTTCGAGAAGTTTGTTGTGCTGATTTACTACGTACATGTTTAAGGGATTAAATATTTCGAGAACATGTGATGTCCGCCAACACATACTGGCCGAGCGCGGCTGACTAATTGACCTCTCAGAAACGGGAGGAGGTCTGTGTCCAGTGGAACGTATTTAGGCTGTAACAACATTTTCTTAAAAGAATAAATAGATAACAAGCATATTGAAACATGCATTTTACATTTGCGCTCAACTTTGGGGGCCTTCAGTGCCGTAACTTATTGATAGGCAACTGATTGTGCACACACACACACACACACACACACACACACACACACACACACACACACACACACACACACACACACACACACACACACACACACACACACACACACACACACACACACACACACACACACACACACACACACACACACACACACACACACACACACACACACACACACACACACACACACACACACACACACACACACACACACACACACACACACACACACACACACACACACACACACACACACACACACACACACACACACACACACACACACACACACACACACACACACACACACACACACACACACACACACACACACACACACACACACACACACACACACACACACACACACACACACACACACACACACACACACACACACACACACACACACACACACACACACACACACACACACACACACACACACACACACACACACACACACACACACACACACACACACACACACACACACACACACACACACACACACACACACACACACACACACACACACACACACACACACACACACACACACACACACACACACACACACACACACACACACACACACACACACACACACACACACACACACACACACACACACACACACACACACACACACACACACACACACACACACACACACACACACACACACACACACACACACACACACACACACACACACACACACACACACACACACACACACACACACACACACACACACACACACACACACACACACACACACACACACACACACACACACACACACACACACACACACACACACACACACACACACACACACACACACACACACACACACACACACACACACACACACACACACACACACACACACACACACACACACACACACACACACACACACACACACACACACACACACACACACACACACACACACACACACACACACACACACACACACACACACACACACACACACACACACACACACACACACACACACACACACACACACACACACACACACACACACACACACACACACACACACACACACACACACACACACACACACACACACACACACACACACACACACACACACACACACACACACACACACACACACACACACACACACACACACACACACACACACACACACACACACACACACACACACACACACACACACACACACACACACACACACACACACACACACACACACACACACACACACACACACACACACACACACACACACACACACACACACACACACACACACACACACACACACACACACACACACACACACACACACACACACACACACACACACACACACACACACACACACACACACACACACACACACACACACACACACACACACACACACACACACACACACACACACACACACACACACACACACACACACACACACACACACACACACACACACACACACACACACACACACACACACACACACACACACACACACACACACACACACACACACACACACACACACACACACACACACACACACACACACACACACACACACACACACACACACACACACACACACACACACACACACACACACACACACACACACACACACACACACACACACACACACACACACACACACACACACACACACACACACACACACACACACACACACACACACACACACACACACACACACACACACACACACACACACACACACACACACACACACACACACACACACACACACACACACACACACACACACACACACACACACACACACACACACACACACACACACACACACACACACACACACACACACACACACACACACACACACACACACACACACACACACACACACACACACACACACACACACACACACACACACACACACACACACACACACACACACACACACACACACACACACACACACACACACACACACACACACACACACACACACACACACACACACACACACACACACACACACACACACACACACACACACACACACACACACACACACACACACACACACACACACACACACACACACACACACACACACACACACACACACACACACACACACACACACACACACACACACACACACACACACACACACACACACACACACACACACACACACACACACACACACACACACACACACACACACACAAAGGTTTGAAACGTGGTAGAGCCATGTTTCAGAGAAACAGCAGTTTCATATTGATGTGTTTCTTGTGGTGAGTGTACGGAATTGGGTACCCTCTTTATCATTACATATTTAATCTTAATCGACAATGAATGTCAACAGGCCACAGTAACCACTTACAATCAGGATGGGCACAGGCATGTGCACTTTTGTTATCCTTATTCTAGAAAATAAATAAATAATACCAAGACTTTTTCTAACTGAGGGCTTTTGTGCGTGGTAATGCCACCCGGTAGCTATATCATGGTCATCACTCTCACAATACCAGCGTAAAATAGCAGCTTAATGCTACTGTGTTTTGTGTAGTGAGTGTGGAAAACCAGAGTTACTTTTTACGGGAAACGAAGCATTCCATTTTGATCCTCAAGGGTGACAACGCATCTGCATTTTGATTCTTAATTGAGAATAAATGTAGATGACTATAGGGCACAGAATCCACTTACCATCAGGTGGACTGTGTGCCCGTTTGTCACATTTATTCGATAGTAAAATGCTGAATGAATTACACATAAAACAAACAAATACGAGTAGAGCAATGCTCTGCTACTGGTAATGTTTGCACGTGTTCGTTTATAAAATTTTATATAAAGAATTAGAGGGCGAAGTCGAGTCTGTCATAAAACTGAGTGAATTTTTTGTCTTGACGCTATAATTGACTGGCAATTGTATTCGAAACAAGATAATTTTCCACCAAAGTTCAAACATGTTCGAATGCAATACACAAAAGAAAATAAATGTTTTCGGGACGAACCTCATCTGTCTATTAGTATAAAATATATAATATGCTCGATGGTGTGACGACCTGGCAAGAGATGTAGAAAGTCAATTGATAGAGGTGACTCAGGACCGTCGGTTCAGCAGTGGACTTTTGAAGGGCTGTATCGCGCATGAGTTCGCCGCTACAGGCGCTACCGCTAGTGTAGAGTGAGGTCTCCGATATGTCAAATGTCACTGTTAGTGGTAGCTGGGCTACGCGTGTTTATTTCTTTTAGAATAATATTGTGAATATATTTCAATTCCTGAGATTAATCATGGCCAATATGAGTTACGGGTCAATGAATGTCAGTGCTTTAAAAGCGGAGTTAAGAAAAAGAGGTGCAAAATTAAGTGGATTGAAAGAACAGTTAATTCAGAGGTTAGTATGTTTACTATTTAAAAATACATTTCTGTCAAAATTATGCTTATTTACCGAGTTTACAGCAATGTTTTCTTTTTTACAGACTTAAGGACTATGATGGAAATAATAATTTTAATAGAAACATAGAAGATGAAATACTATAATATGATGATTTGGCGTATATTGTTGAGTGGCCTTCAGACAGTTTGTATAGCGGTATAACATCGAAAAGTGTATTACCTAACTTGGATATAGTGAATATTACCACTTAATTTTTAGAGGTTTACAAAGACAATGTGGGAATGACAGTATACTGCAGTTCACAAAAAACAATACAACAATACAATGTCACAAAACGAAAACGTAATAATATGTATTTTGATCCACGTCCTGATAACACTTGTGGCACTGTACAATGGATGATTATTTTAGGAACAGTGTAATAAACTATTGCTCTTCATAGAAAACTTCCTTTGGTATAAGCGGTGTGTTTGAAGTGGCTTTCTTGCATGGAATATCTAATGACCATGATTACCTTAAACTACTTAAATATGGCTTCTGCGCTGAAGGTTATGAGCTTTATTCTCACCAAGGACAAACATTTGTGTGATGAACATGGATGTTTGTTCTGTGTTATGTGTTTGTATGTTTATATTTTAATTTTAGAAAATTAGTTTTAAATTATTTCTAGTATGTACCCATAGTATCTCAAACTAGACAATGCTAATTTAGATGATTCTAATATGTATAAAGATGTAACTGTTAATAATCTTGTATTGTATGAAATATTTGCTAGAACTCTTATACATTGTTTTGATCGATAATATATATAAATAATTTTGGATTTATGTGCAGTTTCCCCACAACGGTATACGGTTAACGCTTGCCATGCAAAGGGCATTACTCTTAAATGTTCCTAAACCTGGGACACTCATGAGGTGGGTTCTACTAACAACATGGAGCCCTTTTCCTCTATAACTTATTCACACAACAGATATACTATATAGCTATTTGGAAAAGGTTTTCTGTAAGGTGGAGGCTACCAATTATTGTGTCTCTAGAACCATTCTCTAGCTTCGGTTGCTCAAATTCAATCAGAAATCTCGCTGTATCCTACCCATTATATTGTTTGTGTTTCTTTCATGCTTGAAAATGTTGGGCATAACTTATGTCTATCGAACTTAGTGTTTAGTTTGTATTTCATCAATACTAAATTTATGTCTATGGCCATCTTATGGAATAAATTATTTACAGATGTCATGAATGAAGTTTGTGAAGTTTGCTGGGACAAAGGTCGAAATCTGAGCTTACATGTACCAGAAGGACCACAAGGAAGATCCCAGCATATTGTATTGCCCAATATAAGAATTTTCGCTTTCATGCAATAGTATATATACTAGAAGAATCCCGAGAGAGAATAGATGGTTTAGAGAGAATAAATCCAATCTTGATTCAGGCTAAAATTAAGTCCCGCCATTTTCCCACTAAAACTTTGTATTTATGGTTGCAGAAACAAACATGATTGGGCGGGACGCAATCAGAAGTTATTGCTGTAACTCATTGTATGTTTAAGAGCAGTGGGATGCTACTCACATGTTATGACTATTATTTGGTACCTAAGCCATGCTCGCCATGAGGGTATTACCCGGCCTGCCCCCTTCTTAGATGAAGTTTTATTAAGAATTCATTAATTATAAGTACAAAAAAATAAATTAACTTCAAAAACAAAATATTTTTTATTTACCTACACTCAAAACCCCATCAGAACTTCGTCATTATCAAATGTCGCAGTCCGCTGCTGAATATAGGTATCTCCTAATTCACAACGCTGAGTAGATACCGATCCTCATCTCAATCTACCTACTTAATGGTAGAACCACGTTGTAGCTATAATATAGTTGTAGCACGAATGAGTCTACTCGACCGGGGAAGAACCACGCTCTCACAGAATACCAGTGTAAAATAGCAGTTTAATACTGCTGTGTTTCGTATGGAGAGTGTAGAGATCCGGAGACCTATTTTTATTGGAAACAAGGCATTCGATCCTAGTCTTCAGAGGTGACAACGCATCTGAATTTTGATTCTGAATCGAGGATAAATGTAGATGTCCATGGGCCACAGCATTGGCTAACCATCAGGTGGACTGTCTGTTCGATTGTCACCCTTGTTCTATAAACGGTTAGTAAAGCACTACAGAGTAGCGAAAAGCAATATAGAATACTTACTTTATCACAAAAACAATGTTTATTTGCCTATATGTAACATAGGTACACTAGGAGAGATTTTGGCCGTCAACGGATTGTTGTACAATTTGTCGCTCCTGTGTTGTTGCTTGAATAATGGTTTGAAGTAGATTTTGATTCGTAAAAGTGATGCGATTTTGTGAATTGTCTGCGCGTCTGAACTATTAGAGAAATCGACGTAACAAGTGGTTTGATGTTGATATATTCTCCCAAAAACTGTGACGTAAAAAGGGACGCATCAGCATATTGTGTAGAAAAAAGTATACAAAAACGAAAGAATGAAACGAAAAGAATGATCAGAAGGTCTAGAACCCAAAGCCGTAAAGCCAAGTTAAATAAAAAAAATGTAACACTAGTTCATAATATTATATATTAGTCTATGGTCTCTGTAGATAAACTCAAAAATTAAAACTGGTTATAACTTTTATCTCCCAAGTTCTAAAAATCTAAGAATTTAAAAGGGGTTTGTCTATCCTACTATATACCAATTAAAACCAAAAATATCCCAAAACACGAAATTTTATTAGCGGTATGAAACTCCCATAGAAGCCTGCCATTCCCCTTTCAACCAGTCCCGGTACTAGTCTTAATAAATGCGCTGTGTCTTATTAAATCTTTAAGAAACCGCCCCTCTTTATAAATGTCAAAGTAAACAAACAAAGCAAAAATAATTTACAACATTACATCGAAACTTTGACAAACGCCTCGGTTCATTACGGTTGTTGGAATAAAAAATATTGCGGGGTTCTGTTGAGCCCCTTCCATTAATTTAGAGTGTTTAACGCAAATGTTCAAATTGTTTTTCCCGGCCATTTTCTCCTTTATTAAAACAAATAACCCAACACGTAAATTATTTAAAAAAAAACAACTAAGGTAAACAAATTATTTTTTTTTAAATAAAATGAATGTGACATATGGACGTACAGCCAACCTGATGGTAAGTGGCTACTGCAGTCCATGGACACCCGCATAAAAAACATAGAAGACTACAGTTGTTTCCTCTGAGGACTAAGATAGAATGCCCTAAGTAATTATGCTGGCTCTTTATACCTTGCACACCGGAACACAGCAGAATCTTCATTAACCTCTCAACCACCTAGCGTTCTCATGAGACCGCGGCCATATTCCGTCAAATCTCTAGCGGTCTCATGAGGTCGCACCCACCCACAGCATTTTAACCTATAAAAACTTATATATAGAGACTACTTTTCTAGGAAGAAGTTTGACATTATATTATAATCAATATGAAATACTCTATCCTCCTAGTGCAATAAAAAAACTGTTATCCTATGAACATTTATTTATATCTACGTTCATTTCGTACTCCATTTTCGCGTGAATTTTATTGAGTTGATTTTAGGATTTTTCTAGTGTTTTATTAGTGTTTTAGTATAGTTTATAATAAAATTAAATTTTAATGAAAGTTTTTGCGTGATAATAATTTATCTTTTTACGTAAATAATTTCGAGTAATATATATTGATATAATTATGATTTTCACGCTGCCGATATTCGCTTGGTATGTTTTTTTTTGTTATCAAAATACAATAAAATCTTTTTGTAATGAAGTAAAACCTGACTTTTGTTAAGACCACAGAATTGAGAATTTTGTATAGATTTTATAATGCTAAGCTTCTTCATAGAAAAATAGTCTCTAAATATAAGTTTGAATGTTTTCAAGTGCTGTGGGTGGGTGCGGGCGCATGCGACCGCTCGGGATTTTCCGGGCGCATGCGACTGCATGGGATTTTTAAGGCGCTTGAAGGGTTAAAAGTTGTTTATCAAAGTCGAAATAAATTTATATTATTTTATTTTAAATTATTCAGATTGTCACGTTTAACACGATTTTAATAACTTTTTATGTTATATCCTTATACTAGAGCCGATGCAGATGCAAAGGAACCTTTTGCTAGCATCATAAATGGAGCGAAGTAAAAGTCTATAGTCATAGCCATCTTTATTTCAACAAAAGATCAATCACATTACAGTTGTTTTAAATTAATTATTTTCTCAATAATTATTACAAAATCGCGTGCTTTTGCTTTACATGCATTTTCCCACAGACAATTTAGTTTTTGGTTATTTTTTAGTATCTTTTAGACAAATTCAAATTTTTTACTGTTTACAAACCTTGTCTGCGTTGAGCTACAAATATTGCCGAAAAAATCAGGTAAATTGGCCTACGGGTTACGGAGGAGATAGATTTCAAAAAATCGTCTTGTTGCGCTTTGGGAGCTCCGCTCCAATAAACATGCATTTCCATAGAGGACAGATGTGCCATCTTCAAACGAATTAAAGATGAAATCAAAAATTTAATGATGAAATCTTTATAGTCTTTATGGGAGTTTTGGCGGGAACTTGGCCGTAGACGGATTGTAGCTCCTGTTTTGTGGATTAAATAATGTTTTGAAGTGAATTTTGATTCTTAAAAGTGCTGCGATTTTGTAAATTAAGTGTCCACACGTGTAAACTATTAGAAAAAACGATGAAACAAGTGCTTTGATGTCGATATAAATCTCAAGTTATTTTGATCACTAGGACGCCTCATGAGCTTGAGTGACTATCGTCATCAACTGTTCCCTGGGTTGAGCTGTAGTAAAAATCTCCCAAGGGCTTCGCAATGTGACGCATCTGCATATTGTGAAGAAAAAGAATATAAAAATGAAGATTCCGGAAGAAATAATAGGCTCTAAAGGGCTAGAACCCAGAGCCGTAAAGCCAGTTAATAAAAATATCTATACAATTCAAATCGTACCACAGCAGTGCATTGCTGCTTAGCTGCAGGAATATGTAAGAGTCTGGTCTTTACTGAGACGTACTGCTGGGCAGAAGGAGTCGTATTACCTATAAATTGATAGATATTTTTAATTCAATAGATTTGTAGCGGCGTTGTCGTCGCGCCACTAGCACACCGAAACACACAGAAGCCTAAATCGCGCTATTAACATTCCGAATCATAGACGGTATAGAACTTCTCCGAACTATCACTCGGAGTGTCGGCCGCTCCCCGGGCAGAACACCTTGCCCGGCGGGAGATCTCCCCTTTTTCTTCCACGGCCACAGTGGTGACCCCGACGTGATCTGAATACGCAACCAAACAACCTTCGGAAACTCCAAGCGTCATCATTGTCATAGAGTACCCCACCCATTCATAGATATCATCTGCAGTCTTCATATCCTGCAAGCCATCTAGCTTCACAAGGTTCATCGCAGCACTGGAATAATAATGCTTCCTGTTCCTTCAAGCTATTCTCTGCGCAATACAGTGTTCGGCACGGCTCTGAGCCTTACTGCTCGTCTCCGCTTCACGGCACTCTCGCAGATTACTTGCCTTCTTCTCGACTCACCGCAGACTACAAGGCAATCTCCTGGCACTTGCACATTCGTCGACAACTCGACTGCACCATCGAACTCCGGTCCGGTTGAGCAGAGGGGTGATGTAGCGGCGCTGTCGTCGCGCCACTAGCACACCGAAACACACAGAAGCCTAAATCGCGCTATTAACATTCCGAATCATAGACAGTATAGAACTTCTCCGAACTATTACTCGGAGTGTCGGCCGCTCCCCGGGCAGAACACCTTGCCCGGCGGGAGATCTCCCCTTTTCCTTCTACGGCCACAGATTTATTAGAAAGATATTTCACTCTTGTTCCTTCTTTTTTTACGTATTGATGCTCAGCGCTTCTTTTTATCTTTGATAGAGTGAGTGAACAAACTCATAATACTACATTGATTATAATCAATGTAGTATTATGAGTGTTGAGTTTGTGTAGTCGTGTATCGCAAGCAAGAAAACCATCCAGCATCTTGATACAGAAAAACTGTAGGAAATATTGCAGGCAATGAGAAATTTTATTCTTTGAATAATACGAGATGGTGAATGTCCTTAGCAAAAAGGAATCGATGATTTATTAAACTTACTTGAAACATGGAATAAAGACAATCTTCGTCTTCTTTATAATAAGCTAATAGAAGTGCACAAGCTATACAGAAATTAAAAAAAAATACACACAAATACATAGGGCTTCAGTAAGGCAAAGGTATCCCACCTAGCCTATTATTCTGTCAGTGCCTCTTATTTACCAAGCAGCTGATGGAAATAATATTTCAATTCTAATAATAAAAAACAATTCAGTTATTTTTTCATATTCATTTAAATATCAATAAATAATATCTAATCTTTAAATTCAATATTATTACAAAGCTAAATCATCACTATATTTATGCAAGACGGAGAAAAATATTTTCTTCTATTTAAAATCATTCGAATTGTCGTTAATATCATCTTTGACAATATGTTAATACTTTTTATGTATCTTTTAAAAACTACATCGTGGTTTATATTATCATTATTCACGTAAAGATGTTTCGAATTAACAGCTCTACTCAACTAAAGCATATTCGGGACACGTTGTTTTGAAAAGTGTTAGATGTTAACTGCTAATTGAAACGGTCGAGGGTAAAAATTGCACCAGTTTTATGATCCGCAGTGCCGAGTGTGTTATTTTTGAAAGCTTTTCCGGAGGAAAACGGCCCGAAGGGTGCTATACAATTATGTAGAACCGAATGCAATGCATAGCAGCGTCAAAGGTCCGTAATGTCTAAGTGGTAAGGCTCATTTTGTGGGTAGGAATCCATCTGGGTAGGCAACATCCTCTTACACATTTCTAGCGCCATGTATTGCTTGCTGTGTTCCACTCTGGAGGCTATAGAGAGCCAGTGCAATTACAAACTGTGAGGCTCTTATTGCTTAGATGACAACGCTTCTGAGAAGATGTACTTGTATATGTATAACAGGTGTAGATAGGTACGTTGTTGGTATTCAAGAAGTAGAAGGTACCGGAAAGGTAAAAAAGTAGGACTATCTTATCTACAAAAAGAAATGAGATGCGATCAAAAACGTAACTTGTAAAAAAAACCAAGTCTCGCAACTCAGTTCTTCTACCGTAAAAAGTTGTGAGATCTACGTAATAATACCAAGTCGGTTAATTTATTCAGTTCCTACTTAAGGGTCCTTCTGTATTTAAGTTATTACGTAATTAGCTAACCTAAGAACATTTTATAGTCACCATATCAATGTTGAAAATCTTTTATGTTTTCAATATATAGATTGACTTGGCAATCGCACTAAGCAATCTAATTTAATATAATATGTATTACTTGTGAGATACATTGTGTTTTCATGCGATAGCCAAATCGATTTAAATATTTAAAACTTAAATTTTTTTAATATTGATATGGTCACTATAAAATGTTGTTAGGTTAGCTAATTACGTAATAACTTAAAATAGAAGGACCCTTAAGTAGATTTCACAACTTTTTACGGTAGAAGAACTGAGTTGCGAGACTTGCTTTGTTTTACAAGTTACGTTTTTGATGACGGCGACGAGGTTCGCCACCCGTCCCGTTCTGTCTCCCGGAGAGGCGAAAAATGGATTGCAGAGGCCCGTCTGGCTACGTTGAATGTATGTGGGGTAATGAATGATAAAATGGATGAAGTATGCGATATGATGTATGATAGAGGAATAGATGTGTTATGCGTAAATGAGACGAAAAGGAAGGGGAAGGATGTCACTACACATGGCATGTATACCGCATACTGGTCTGGTGTAGACGAGATCGAGCGGGCATGCCAGGGAGTAGGTATCATCCTTTCAGAAAGAATGGGCCAATGTGTGGAAGAGTATGAATGTGTAAGCCCAAGACTGCTATGGATACGAATGAAAGTGGGCTTAAAGAAGTTTTTCGTGTTAGGGGTCTACGCCCCAGATGTGTCTAAGCCCACTTATATCCGAGAGCAGTTTTGGGAAATGGTAAGGATGGTGTTAATGAAGTGTAAGGGAAATGAAAATATTATTATGCTAGGAGATTTTAATGGAAGGGTTGGGGTGAGGAGGCTTGGTTATGAAAGGATATTGGGAACGTTTGGTGATGAAAGTATAAATGAGAATGGTGAAAGTCTCCTCACCGTATGTATGGAAAAGAATCTTTTTGTGACGAACACTTGCTTTCGCCACAAGAGGATTCATATGTATACTTGGGAAAGAGGTGACGATAGAAGCATGATAGATTTCATAATTGTGGATGAAAGATTGAGGGGCGCAGTGGTGGATACAAGAGTTTACCGGGGTTCTAACGTAGGAACGGATCATTATTTGGTTTTATGCCGAATTAATGGTCTATTCAGGCGTTGGCGTTATCGGTCATCTGTGTCTACTACTGCGGCGTATTAGCGTATTAGAACAGAAAGTTTGCAAGATGAAGGTGAGAGAAACAAGTTCAAATGTAGACTGAAAGAAAATATAAGTGGTTTGGATGAATTATGTATGAAGGAGTTAGACTTGGAGAATGTATGGCAAAATGTAAAGAAAAGTTTAGTGCATGCAGCTACCGAAGTATGTGGTGTTAGTAAGAGAAAGAATGAAAGGAAAAATAATACGTTATGGTGGGATGATGAGATACGTATGGAAGTTGAAGCAAAGAAGAGATCATGGCTAGATTTACTAGCAACAAAGGCTGGTAATTCTAGCGGTACGAATGATGATATTGAAAGAAAAAAGGCGATCTTTAGACATCTCAATAAGAGAGTAAAAGAAGTAGTTGAAAGAAAAAAGCAAGAAAGAACGGATAAGAATGATCCAGGCAAATATTAAAATGTTCTGGAAACTGGTAAGAGCTGCCAGGGGACATTCAAAACAGTCTATGATGAATGCTATAAGAGACGAGAATGGCTATATTCTGAATGATGAAGTTTTGAGTTTAAAGAGATGGAAGGAATATTTTGAAAGCGTGTTTATGAGTGAGGAGACAACATGTGTACTAAGTGAAGTAGAAACAACTAGAAGAGGAAAGAGGTAGCGAAATAAGTATAGATGAAATAATGAAAGCAATGAAAAGCATGAAAGCGGGTAAGGCGCCCGTATATGATAGAGTTTCACTCGAAATGCTAAGTGCTGGAGAGGAGGTGGTGGCAGGCCTGCTGCACACCTTGTTTAATTTATGCTGGGAACTGAAGCGGGTACCGGTAGACTGGTGCAAAGCCGTGATAGTCCCAGTATATAAAGGAAAAGGGTCGCAGCAGGACTGTAAAAACCACCGTGGCATCAGCCTTCTTAGCATTGTGGGAAAACTGTACGCTAAGGTACTGATTAAAAGGGGTCATGAAAGAAACTGATGGAAAAATTGGGATGTGCAAGCGGGATTTAGAAAGCGAATGGGATGTACAGATCAAGTCTTTTCCATGCGCATGATCGCGGAGAAGTTTCTGGCCAAAAACCAAAAGGTTTTTTGTGCGTTCATGGACTTGGAAAAGGCCTATAACAGAGTGGATAGGGATTTGCTATGGCAAACACTGAACTCATTTGGGTTGAGCGCTGGCTTGATACAGGCATTGGAGTCTCTTTATAGGGACTCTAGTGCTTGTGTTAGGATCAACGGGGTCTACTCGGACTGGTTTGACATCCATAAAGGTGTCAGACAGGGCTGTGTGGCTTCCCCGTGGCTGTTCAACATATTTATGGACAGTTGTTTGCAAAATTTGAAAGTTGAAGAATGCGGATTAAGAATGGGTGAGTTAACCGTCAAATGCCTTTTGTACGCCGATGATCAAGTCATTCTTGCGTCGTCGGCGGCCGAGTTGCAAATGATGGTTACATTAATGAACGGATCATTAAAAAGAAAGGGGTATGAAAGTGGACGTAAGTAAGACGAAGGTTATGGTTTTTGAAAGAGAAGAAAGTAAAACGATTTGTGAAATAAGAATAGAAGGGGAGTTGATCGAGCAAGTAGATGAGTTTGTATATTTGGGCTGCGTATTTAGCAAGGATGGGAGATATGATAAGGATATAGAGCGACGAGTGAATGCGGGAAATAGAATAAATGGGGCCTTGCACTCTATTGTGAAGAGTCAAAATGTGTCGAAAAAGGCACGTATGGCAATTCACAATGCTGAGTTGGTCCCTACTTTAACATATGGTAGTGAAAGTTGGGTGTGGCAGAAGAAGCACGAGAGTAGAATAAACGCAGTAGAAATGCGGTCGTTAAGGAGTATGTTAGGGCTGAATCTGAATGACAGGGTAAGAAATTGTGTAATAAGAGAAGAGTGTGGTTTTCAAGATAATGTTGTGACCAGGATTAAGAAAGGAATGCTTCGGTGGTTTTGTCATGTGGAAAGAATGAATGAGGAAAGAGTGACAAAGAAAATTTATGTTGCAGAAGTGAATGGCAGAGTCGGAAAGGGACGTCCTAGGCGAAAATTTATCGACCAAATTGGCGATTTATTGGAAACGGGCCAAATTAGGAGTACCCTTAACCGACGAGCATGTATGCGTAGGTGTATGGATGTGAAGGAGGCGAGAGAGGTGTGTCAGGATTGTGCCAAATGGAAATCTGTAGTCTCTGTCTACCCCTCTGTGTGACAGACGTGAGTGTTTATGGATATGGTTTTTGATGGCATTGTTTTATTTTGGAGCGTAATATTCGGTCTATTATAATGGATGGTCTCTTCTGTCAGAATAGCACGGTCGTAGTACATTTTAAAATTTATATTTTCAAGTACGGCCGTTGGTGTTTATTTGTTATATGGCGTACGTGTGTCTGGGATTGGTTTGTGTTTGATTTATTATTATTATTTTGGGGTATCTATAGAGTTTTCTCATTTGGTTGGGTTCCATAAATATATAATTGCGAACGAAAATGATAAATATACACAAATAATAATAAAATAAAATAAATACATAAAAATACATATATAAATAAAGGCCCAACCAGATGGAAGCCCTCGGCAGGGGAGACCAAACGGCCGAGGGTTAGGGGGAAAGGGAAAGAAACCGGCGGACAATGCGGGCGGTATCGAGGAGCACCGCCTACTGCATTTGAGCCCGGAGCAGTCCATCACGGAGTCTCAGTCGCCTCAAATGACCCGAGAGGCTGGCTGGGATAAGCCCGTTTGCAGAAACGACTACAGGTATAATTTCAGTCGACCCATGTCGGTCACCTCGTGAGCCAGGTCCAGATATTTTTAGATATTTTGTTCGCTTATCTGTTTCGGCTTTCACGAGGTTCTCGTCATACGGAATGGTAATATCGACCAAAAAATACCCTTGACTGTGCCCGGTCCATCAGCACAATATCAGGCTTATTCGCAAAAATAGTACTGTCTGTGATGATGGCCCGGTCCCAGTAGAGCCTAGCGCGGTCATTTTCGACACGGCTTCCGGCAAGTACTTGTAATTTTTTAAATGCCAGGTTTTGTTCCGTGACGGGAATGGATGGCTCCAGCTCAGCAAAACAGCAATGCATCCTAGCCCGATACGCTATCCCTGCAGTTTCTTCCCCTTTCTCCCTATAGTATGCCCGCAATGCGTTTGCGTTCATATTTATTGTCCAACGCATGCGGCGCACTCCACCAGCGGCAGATGCCGCTGGCCGACTCCGAGAGGACCCTGCAGACATGAAGCCATCTGGTGGGGATGGTGGATGCGAGAGGCTGCTAGGTGATGTCCGGTATCTGAAACAGGCAGTGGGCTCTGTGATACGATAGCTCTTCATCGGTCAATTAAATAATAAAAGTTCAACGATGCCATTTTGACAGTAGACAGTAGAGTATATATCATGGTTAATAATTATTTTACTAAGTTGATTTTTCGAAATATTCCTTATTATTTCCAAAGCTTGTTGGTATTTTTTTTATTTTTATATTAGTAATAGTGACTTTGCGCTTTAGTTTCTGTCCTTCTCCTAGTTTTGGTTTTAAAGAGCGGCAAAACTGAAGGTATATCTTTCCGTTACCTATGAAATTGCTGTTATCCAGTACTGGCCATTTCAAATCAAAATAATGTTTTTTTTTTGGGTAAGATTTCTAACTTCAAATAAATTTTATAGTAAAAGCATGGAATTTTTTTAATTATTCACTTGTTTATTTTTTTCATCGCATTTGAATATTTCATGAATACGTTAAAATTTGAGTAATTAAGGAATATGAGTACCGTCGTAATAGCAACGCGGCATAAGCGGCACGCAACATCAACAATATTTACGCAGCAAATACTACAAATGGATGCGCCACCCGTTACTAGTTTTCCCGCTTCCATTCTGAAAACTTCAATCTGAAAAATGAACCACATTGTCCGATAACTTAGATCAACAATGGCGAATTAAAGACAATTGTGGAAGCTGATGATACTTAATCCACGACTGAATTAGCGGCAGCTTTCGACGTTAGCATCAAATCAATATTGGTTCCATTTGAGGCAAGTTGGCAATCAAAGTAAAACAGTTTGACAAATGTGCGCCACACGAACTCAATAATCGCCAGTGCGGCGACGAGTTGTTTTGTCTACGACGAAAAATGTATTCTGTTTGCCTATCGCAAGCGCTCAGCAGGTTGGTTGTATCCTGGTTTACTACCTAAATAATTCTCTGAACTAAAACGTACTCCTAGAAATATGATGGTCACCAATTAGTAGTATAGCGCCGGTGTAATTTATCACATCTTTTCTTACCAAACCGGATGAGTATTACTTTAGATGTGTTCTATGAAGAACTGAACACAATGTTGAAGAAGCTCGTATGTCTCCAACCAGCTTCGGTCAATCGCTCTTCCCTACTGCTGCTGCAGGACGAAGCGCGACTTGCATAACAAACGGTCTCCAAGTTACAAGAGATGGGGTTGGCAGATCTCCATCATCAACCGTACTCACCATACCTTGCACCTACAGACTTCTACTTTTTCCGGAATTTGAATACCTTTTTCATAGGAAAAAATTCAATACCCGAGAGGCAGTACAAAATACCTTTGAAAAATGTGTTATCTCCTGTCCAGCTGATTTCTTTAAGAAGGGCAGCAATAAACAGCCGCTGCGTCGGCAAAAATGCATCGATTGCATGGATGATTACTTTGACTAACAGAAATAAAAGAATATAGAAAAAAATTACTTTAATTATTTCACAAAAACCGGCAATTTCATAGGTAAAAACCTAATAATTGAGAGTACTGCGATCGTCTATCCGTCAGCCAAGTGTGCCAATTTAGGCAAATCATTTCTACAGTGGGAGGAGAAAACTTCATTATCTATTTCACATGTAAAGCGTACGATGTGTATACATTTACTTACGAAATTGCGAAACGAAAATATTCGGAACTCATGAGAATCCCATAATGAAATCGTCTATTGTTTTCAAATCTTTAGTATAAGCCGTAAAGACCTTTACCCTCATTTCTTGTGGGCCAAGATAGAATTTGCGGAAACCTAAAATATAATTGTGTTTTTAGCAGACTTCAAAAAAGGGTGTATTCTGTCCATTCGACTTTTTTGTAGGTTTGTTACACGATATTTTAGTCACTTATGAAGCGATTTTCATGTTTCTGTTTATGTTTGTTCATGGTTATACTCCAGGAGTGGTTCCCTCTAAATTTGGAGGAAAATCATCCCTTAAGATAGCAAAATGATGGCAATCATGGCGGCATCTGGAACTATTTATACACGTTTAAAAATTTACAACAGTTAAAAAAAGTAACTTTCATCTACACAAATAAATAAAATGGAAGTGTCTGTTTGTATATGTAATAAAAAAACAATTCTTTCTGTCCGCCTGTCTGTCTGTTTGTCTGTTTGTTCCGGCTAATCTCCAAAACGGCTAGACCGATTTTGACGGGACCTTTATTGGCAGTTGGCTGATGTTATTAAAAGTAACTTAGGGTACTTTTATTTTAAAAAAAGAATGAGGGATCGGTGTCAAAAAAATAAGGCCCATAAATTTTTTTTTCTAAAGATGAGCCGGAACAAACAGACAAACGGACAGACAATTTTTTTAAATTGTTTTTTTTTTTTGTTAAAAGTACCCTACATACTTTCATATGCGAGTCTTTAAAAACTGTTATTTTGACGTTATAATCAGACACTTCAATTTAATTTTTTTGTATAGCATTTTAGCTACTTATTTGCTCTAAAATTCCGTCCTCGAACTGCAGAAGCCCACTGCTGGATATGTGCTTCTCCCGTTGTTGTTGTTGTTGAAAATCCACATGTGCTTAATGAAAAACCACTTCATTCACGAAAGATGTTTGGTGCGGTTTGCATGCCGACGGCGTCATAGGGCCGTATTTTTTCGTCGACGATAGTGGTTGCCACGTTACTGTGAATGATGATCGTTATCGCGCCGTGATTGCCCGCGGTAGCCATATGTGTGAAGTCGAATTCCATTCATAAATGTTTTGAATTACTCAACCCGACAATAAAGTTTTTGAAATATCTCAAATGGTTTTCATTTCATTTTGAGAAAAAGTTGTCAAGTCCTTATTGGAAAACCCTTTACAGTCAATAACTACTGTCGTTTTTCTTTAAATCCAAGCCACAAAGCCTTTTCCATTTCGTTTACTCAGCACTTGCACAAGTACATATTGAGATATTGTGTGGCGCGAGTTGTAGCGTAAACATATGCATTTCATTCTGCAATACAGTGGTACTGTTGTATGTTTTACGCTTGGCATAAGTTCTCAGAGCACTAATAAGTTTAATTTTTTAACTGTAGTCAAAAGAAGCTTGCGGTCGTCAGGACTATACATTAACCGAAAAACATGGAGCTTTTTTATTATTAAGAAAGATTAATAAAATTAATGGTCTCTGTTTAGTCAAGAACAATAGTACCTGCCATAACCCAGCGTTTTCTCAAATTACCAACAACCGGTGGGGAGTAACGGTTCTCAAATGCAGTGTGATTCCCCCCTCCCCCAATTCGATATAGGGTGACGACCTGATGAATATCAGCGTTAAGGAATGGGTTCTATATCGAAGACCTATGTTCAGCAGTGTCCAGTGTTACGTCAGTTTAGGAGTGTCCAACATACTGGAACTTAATTAATTTACTAAGTAATGTAATTTAGATTTCACAAATTAGCTAACTAGCACAGCATAAATATAAGTGAGTGCTTACATATCTGTAAAGGCATAGAGACTCACTTGAACTTTAGCGATCATACCATTGTTACTTTATAGTTACTATGAAATAAGCGACAAAGTTATGTTACATCTTTTTAAAACATGTACACACAATAGTGGGCGGTCATTTGCAGGATTTACTCATGACTAGACGAGATCACGTCTGTATTTTGACGTCTTGTGACTTAAACTTTGAAAGCAGTAGGATAACATTTTCATAGCATTAATATAAATAAAATTTACGAGATAGCATAATTCCACTAAATTGTTTACATAAAACGTATGTAAATAAATAAATAAATAAATCATTTATTCTGGACCAAACCTTTCGTAAATTTTTCACACCCACCGAACTGCGTAACAGTATGTCACACGCCTATCTTCAGTATTTGAGAAAATGGCCTTCCTTGACAATTTTTCACATTTCCACATGTCGCTCCCAATCTGGCCCTACCTTTATGTTAACTTCCATTATCCTCTTGCAGATATTGAATTGCTGTTGCATAATACATAAGTAATGATCACGTTTAAATCATAAGGTATTGTAATGATTTTTTATATTTACGCGAACACTACACATTGATTAAAACTACTTTTACGGATTATATCGCGTTTAATTTTAATTGGTTTTTAATTCCAGACGTTTTAGGTGCTTTCCAATCACCTCAGTCCCCCGAGACCGTGGGTGCTCTAAATTAATAATAAATTAATATAAAAAATTATATTCTAAAAGCTGTTATATATACATTACACATATTCATACCTGATGTATTTATATCGGAAATAATACAATTCCGCTAAAAGGAAGTATTAAGATTCTATTGCATATAAAATGTTATAACGCAAAGCAATTTATTAAGTTCTGAAAACTCACAATAATTTGTTTCACGCGTAAAATAAGATTTAAAAGTAAGTTTATGATCAGTTCAGATGTTATATTTATGTTATCAAGATTAACAGCCTTTACGCATTGTGATTCTTAAAACCACCTTAAAATCTGTTATTGATATTTTTCCTTCCTATTTGTTTGTTTCTATAGACCATTATTGGGAAACAGACGAGAATCTAGGAGGAGGATCAAGGAAATCATTACTTGCCCCCATGACCACCGGTCCAGCTATGTACATACATGAATCGACACAAACGTAAAATATGTTAATTAAACGCGATAAAATACATAAAAAATTTTATAGTTTTGTATGACTAATCAGCTTCCTAGTGACCAAAAATGCTGTAAAGTACTCGAAACGTTGAGCAGGAAAAAAATTAATCAAAATGATAAATTCTCAAAACCGATGCTATTTGCATATTCTAAACGGATAGTGGGTACAGACTCGAGGGAGCCAATACAAACCATTTCAGACAAAATAAACCTTTCACCACGATCGCAAATCTTTATAAAATTTCCCAAAAGCACGTTAAGACCTTAATTTTCAAGACCAATTAGTGCTCACACAGTGTAGAAATTCATCATCATCATCATCATCACAGCCCTTCACAAGTCCACTGCTGAACGTAGGCCTCCCCAAGTAATGCCACAAAGCACGGTCCTGAGCCACCTGCATCCATCGACTTCCTGCATATCTTACCAGGTCGTCACTCCATCTAGTGGGGGGTCGCCCTACACTACGCCTACCGGTACGAGGCAGCCACTCGAGAACCTTTCTTCCCCATCGGTTATCGGTTCTTCGAGCTATATGGCCGGCCCATTGCCACTTCAGCTTACTAATCCGTTGGGCTATGTCGGTCACTCTGGTTTTACTGCGGATATCCTCATTTTTGAGTCTATCACACAGAGAAACTCCGAGTATAGCCCTCTCTATAGCTCGCTGAGCGACCTTGAGCGTCCTCATACGGCCAGCAGTGAAGGACCACGTCTCTGATCCGTAAGTCATCACTGGCAACACGCACTGGTTGTACACTTTAGTTTTCAGAGATTGAGGTATACCTGACGAGAAGATGTGTCCTAATTTCCCGAACGCTGCCCAGCCGAGTTGAATCCGTCGATTGACCTCTCGGTCGAAGTTGGACTTACCTAGTCGGACTATTTGTCCCAGGTAAACGTACTCGTCAACAACTTCGAGCATAGTGCTCCCAACAACTACCGGCATAGGTGTGACATGGACATTAAACATGATCTTTGTTTTGTCCATGTTCATCTTAAGACCTATCCGTTGGGAGGCACTATTGAGGTCATTGAGCATAGTGCTTAAGTCCTCCAGCGATTCTGCCATAAGAACTATATCGTCGGCAAATCGAAGGTGAGTGATGTACTCGCCATTGATGTTAATACCGTATCCTTTCCAGTCCAGTAGCTTGAAAACGTCTTCCAATGCAGCGGTGAAGAGTTTCGGGGATATAACGTTACCCTGTCTTACACCTCTCTGCAGTTGGATAGGTTTCGAGCTCAGGTTCTGTACTCGGATAGCCATCGTAGCCCTACTGTACAAACACTTCAGCACTTCGATATCCTCTCGTCAGTCCAAAACCTTCTAAAGGTTGCTGTCAAAAAGTACGCATCTGTCCACAACCATCAGAAGGTTGCTGGTTACTTATAAACTTCAGATTCGAAACAGCCCTAGTAAAAGTATACGTATCTCCCTATAACTGGTACAACATGCAGAGAATTAAACAAAGACGGCAATTAATATCACACACGCTTCATAAACCAACCATAGAAGCTGTGAAATAGTAATACATTTATTCCGTTCAGTTGCTCGTTCTGTGACGCGGTGTCGTGTTTTTACGTGCAAAGTATTAATTGTTGAAAGTGATTTCGGAAGTCAATATTAAAGATAAACATGAATGGGTAAGTCATAAATACTTTTCTATTAATATAAAATATATTAGATGACGATTTGTACATAAATTGTTCCATTTTATCAAACATTGCTTGCCATTTCGACCGCCATGTTGAAACCATGATCGTATTAACTTCAATTATTTTAAATTAAAAGTACAATTGTGAATGGTAAACATTGTCTTAATATCGTTAACATACTTATTTACAAACATAACAATAATTACAATTGTATAGTTTCGATTAAATATTTCATAAAACTAAAAATAACAAATTGCTTAAATCTCTCGTCCACCTGGCGGTTGTGGACAGACATGGGTCGTAAAGTTATTCACATGAAATCCGCCATCTTAGAGAGCAGGTTGTATAGTATGGATACGATTTTGGGAATGCCAGTGTTGGTATATTTTTACGATAATTTTTGGTGTGGATTTTTATTTGTTTCGTTTTATTTTTTTTGTCAATAAATTGTTTTACTTTTTGTATGTGCATGTCATTATATTTTTTTTGCACTTGATTGACAAGTGAAACACTCTTTGTTTTCACTCTTAGCCCAAGGTTATCTGGAAGAGATTGCTTTTTGTACGTAGTAGTTTTTATTGCTAAGCAATAATCCTTAGCTCGTTGCGGTGCTATAGTTGGAATAGCCTCAAAGTACGAAACGGTCACCCATCCAGTTGCAAGCTAACGCGTGCATTGCTTAAACTTTATTATGGATCTCGCACGCAAGCTATCACTAGGCTAGGGTCACTTCAAATTAAGTAAAATTAAAAAAAATCTAAATAACAAAAATATAAATCTTTATTTTGGCAAAAAGAATTGTCAACCATTTTTTATAATAACATTCAAATGTTAATTAAAAATATAAAAAGCAAAGAAAAATAACTAATTTGTATTTCATTTTAATTTTATGTTCATGATTACAATTATTAAAGAAGTCACCACAGAAAGTATCCATACTAGCATAGCTGGGTACTACGTCATACTTGGTGCTTTTTGTAGTGAATGTGTAACTTTTAGTTGATGATTTCTAACATAATTTTGTATAAAAGATGCCTTATTTGTTTTGTTTTTAACTTAGGAAATGTTATTATATTTAGGAATGTACATTCACATGTAAATAAATTACAAAATTGTTCGTTACAAATGCAAAAGTTTGAAAGCATTTTTTTAGGGTCACTTTTTCAAGTGTTTGTTACAACTCGTTCATTTCTTAATAACTGAATAGTTGTAATATTTGAAACTGTTTATATTAAGAACAAAGACCAAACTATAGCATAAGTTAAGATTTGTAGCCCATTGTGCCTCACGTGTCGTCGATATTGAAGTACAAAATGTGCCTTTTTTTGTGCCTGTTTCGGGTCATCTTAAGTGGCCCACATTATTGTAGAGCTTGTGGTGTGAAAAAACTGTACGTAGAGTTGTGTTTTTTTTATTCATTATTGTAAAGTGTGTTATCGTATAGTAAATGAAGTAAATATTTATTGAAATAATTGCTTAATTTTTTAATGATTACATTTTATATTCAACAAACTAGAAAAAAATCGCTTCTAGCAATTTTACCACCAAATTTATAACATACCAAAAGGGTGAACGTACACATTTACACATATTCTATTAGCTTATTTAACAATAATTCTAACAACATATCATATTATATAGTTCCCATACATAAATATTAAGATATTGCCATTTTAATGACACGCGCCACGTAGGCAATATAACACTCGTTTAGGGTTTGACAGATGCGCCAAAGCGGCTATTTTGGCCCGGACTGCTGAGAGGATATACCGACAGTCAACTTGGCACCGCTGAAGGGACTGCAGCACCGCCCAAATTTCGACGGAATCAAAGGCTTTCTCATAGTCCACATACGCCAGGCAAAGTGGCAAATTGTACTCTTCAGTCTTCTGTACAATCTGCCGCAGGGTATGTATGTGGTCTATGGTTCTGAAGCCTTTTCGGAAACCGGCTTGTTCGGGAGGCTGGAAGTCGTCGAGTCTGCGTGCGAGACGATTCGTAATGTCTCTCAAAAACAGCACGTAGACGCGGCTCAGAAGGGAAATCGGTCTGGCCTTTCTTAAAGAACAAGACCACCGCACTTCTGCTCCACGCCTCTGGAGTAGTGCCACCATGGAGGACGGAATTGAAAAGCTTCTGAAGGACTTCAAGTACCGGTGTTCCACCTGCTTTCAGAAGCTCCACTGTAATTTCATCCTCGCCTAGGGCCCTGCCGTTTTTAAGGTGCTGGAGAGCCATTCTTATCTCGCTTAGACTGACGTCCGGGATATCATCGGAATAGTATCGTATAAGACTTGCTCTTGGATCGTTACTCACACTTGCGTGTGGCTCCAACGATGATGTGTACAGCTGCCCTTAGAACCTCTCAATCTCACTCAAAATCTCAGGTGTCCCGGAAACGATGCTGCCACACTCAGTCTTCAGCCTTGACAGTTGGCTGTTACGGGCAGACAGATCTCTGGCAAAGACTTTGGAGCCCTGGTTCCGCTCGATCGCTTCTTTAATACGAGCAGTATTAAAGTTGCGTAAGTCTCGCCGCATGCATTTGGAGATCTGTCTGTTCAGTTGCCTGTATGCTGTCAAATCTGTTGACGATTGCAGCCTCATCTCCCGTCTAACAGCCATGAGATTAAGAGTGTGATCGGAGAGTTTTTGTGTTCTTCTGCGGCGGGTCTTGCAGAACTTAGATCTGACCGCATGGACAGTTTCCACGAGCTTGTCATTCATATCGTCCACTGCATTGCAATCTTGTAGGCACTGAAAGCGGTTGTGTAACTCGAGCTGAAAGTTTTCGGGGTTCTGGATTAGAGCACGAGGGGGACGGAGCGTTGACTTCATTAGACGAGACCTCTCCAACTTAACGTTTAGGTTTACTATGCCTCGAACCATTCGGTGATCGCTGCCAGTTTTCACCCTTGCAATCACTGAGACATCACTGAACAGTTGGCGTCTGGTCGTCATAATGAAGTCAATCTCATTTTTTGTCGAACCGTCGGGGCTCGATCAGGTCCACTTCCTGTGGGGCCGCTTCTGGAAGAAAGAGTTCATCATAAAGAGTCCCTCTTTCTCCATAAAGTCGGCCAGCTGCTGGCCCCTTCGGTTCCGTTGCCCCACTCCAAATTTCCCTAACTTCAGCTCACCGTTTTCTCTTGTGCCTAGTTTTGCGTTGAAGTCTCCCATCAACACCGTGTAGTGGGTTTTGGAGGAATGCATGGCTTTGGAAATATCCTCATACATTTCCTCCACCTCCTCATCGGAATGTGCCGAGGTTGGTGCGTAAACCTGTATGACCTTCAGCGAATACCTTTTGGTGATTCTGAGTATCAGGTACGCGACCCTCGTCGACACACTCCCAATCTTTACAACGTTGTTGACGAGAGACTTGTGGACGATAAATCCGATACCTCCTTGGGACAGATGGTTGCCCTCCCGGTGATAGAACAAGTTGCCGGATTCGAGAATCACCGTGTCCTCCCCCTCTCTTCGGACCTCGGATAATCCTATAATACTCCAGCGCAACTTGTCTATCTCTTCTTCCAGCTCCAGGATCTTCTCGTCAGTCCTCAGTGTGCGTGCGTTAAATGTTGCCAGGTCGAGTCGTCGTAGGTGGCAACCGAACCTCCACCGGAGATTCTTAGCACCCCCTGCCCCGCCGTTACCATGGTCGCCACCGTAGCCAGGAATAGCGGGGCCGCCGGGGACTGGGGGCCGTCTATTTGTGTAAATGTTCATGGGGGGTATATTGCCATAGTTGCCACGCTTGGCGAGCGGGTTGGCAACCGCAGTTTTTTTTTGTCGTACAGTTGCTGTTATCAGGAAGATGCTGCTGCCCATCTCCTGCCTGTCTCCCTCTGTCGCCTTTTACGACACCCACGGGAAGATATGGGGTAGTGAATATTCTTAACCGCCACTACACGGAAGGAAATTCAAGGACATCCGAAATATAACCAATAATAATGGTCAATAATTTTCGTCAATCCCCCATCAATTGCGTGCAACTTCCCAATGATGTGTAAGCCTTACCTAGTTGAGGTGCTCTGCAAACTAGGTAAGACATATAATTTTTTTATTTTATAATCTTAACTAGGATTCTAGCCAATTAATTTTTAACATCTTTAATATATAGCATTTCCGCAAAATAACGCCTGAATTTAATAATTAATTTTTTTTTGTCTTCTACTTTATTAAACTATAAACAATTCAAGGCTGTTAGATTTTCTCTTATATTAAAAAAGAAATTGCCATTGTCGCCGCGCTAGGCAGTCAGGATGAATTAATACGAATACTTAATAATAATAATTACTGTAAAAAAGTTCCGCAATAATTGACGAAATTCAACACATTTTTCTTACTAAATTTTATCATTTTTCCATGTCTCCCTGAAGTGAAGTCAAGTCTCCTCTTACGGCACCTGATTGTGTTGTGTGTTGTAGTGGAAATTTCTTACGCGACCACTACACATCATAATCTATAAATCGTTGAATATTTATACAAACACATACATCATTGTCCCAATTTTTTTTTACTACGTGTTGTTCAAAACGGTACGATTAACTAAAAAGGAAAACCAAAACCAAATGATACTTTGAAAAAATTCTTGTAAGTTGTATTGAAAGTTACGTAGTATACACATGCCTCTCATTTTCAATATTTAAAATATTTGTACAATAAAGACAGAAAAATAATAACGCCTGTTGAAAAATAATAACAAATTATTTTTAGGCGTAGATTCCAAATCAATGAGAATTAGTAAAATTCACATATTATTGTAGGTATTTTAAGTAATGAACATGCTCACACTGAAGGGATCCCGTTTGAGCTTGTCAGCTTGTACCCTCTTGACTCCTCAAAGAGTACAAAATTTAGAGCAGAGCCATTTTGTCTTCCCGTCATGAAAACACATGATTTTCAAAAATTCACCACGTTTTCGAAAATCAAGTTCTCATCCGATCTCGACGTTTTGAGGTTCCAGGAAGCTATTCTGACTATTTTTGCGATGACTCCCATTTGCCTGTATGTGTGAGTTTATATTCGTGTACGTCCCCGTCTCCATGTCCGTGTCCATTCATTGGTTTAAATTTTCTAATTTTTATTGTAATGCATTTTTATTATTTATTTGTATTGCTGTACTATCTTAAAAATACATTATTGATTTACGGCCGAATTGATATTTGCATTTTCCTATAGGACCAAAATGGCGTTTATCAAATAGGCAAAAAATAATTTGACAGCAGCTAATCTAATGGTATTATACAGGTTAGCTGAGTTAAACCCGCCGTTTGACTTCTCGGTCGAAGTTGGGCTTACCTAGTCTTGGAGAATTGATCTGGGTAAACATACTTATTCGACGACAACTTAGAGTGTAGTGCTCCCAACAACTACTAGAGTAGGTGTGATATTATACATGACCTTTGTTTTGTTTATATTCATTTTAAGATAATATATTCTATATAACGTCATCATGTTTCTTCTCTTCTCTGGTCTGGTTCTGCAATCGTAGCCCTACTGTATAAACACTTTAGCACTTCGATATATCGACAGTCAACTCGACGGAATCAAAGGCTTTTTCATAGTCCACATACGCAAGACAAAGTCACAGATTGTACTCTTTTGTCTACGGTATAATTTGCCGTAAGTAAAGTATGTATGTGGTCTGTGGTACTAAAGGCTTGTCTGAAACCGGCTTATTTGGAAGGTTGGAAGTCATTAAGTCTACATGTGAGATTATTTGTAATGGCTCTATAAAACAGCGGGGGCTGGTTTGTTTTAGCTTTGGCCTTTCTTGATAAACAACCTCCGCACTTTTGCTCCACGTCTCCGGAGTAGTGCCACAAAGGAGGAAGGAAATGAAAAGCTTCTGAGAGACTTTAATGACCAGTTGTCTTTCCGCTATCAGAAACTTCGCGAAGCGTTGACTCCATTAAACGTGACCTCTCTGACTTATGTTACCCTGTTAACCTGTCCCTCTTACCACTCGGGAATCATTACTAGTTTTTACCTTCACGATGACTGAGACATCGTCATAATGAAGCCAATCTCATTTTTATTCGAACTGATGGAATCCGATTCTGATCGTTACCGTTACTGTTACGGCCTATTAAAGTCCACTACTAAACATATGCCTCCTCCATAGATTAGACATACATACATTACGTAATAGGAGTGATATATACTATAGTCGCCACGTGTAGCAAGCGAGTTGGTAACCGCAGTTTTTTTAGACGTTATTGTAAAGATTCTGCTGCCCATCTCCTGATTTGTCGCCACTTACGACACCCACGGGTTGATATGGGGTAGTGGATATTCTTATAGCACCACTATACGGTAGTTGATTCTGATACCAGGTTTAAAACATTAATCCGGGCATATGATCTTGTGTCTAGCGATGATCTATGATCTATGTATGTAAAAATACCCCCCTATGGGTCAAATTGTTAGGGAGGCCTATTATCATCAGAGAACATTAATAGGCTATAATGTTAACTCCGAATAATAAGCAAGTCAAATGCAGTTTAAGCTTCGATTACAATTTTCCCTCGGTGAAATTTTGCAATAATACGTAATGAGCAGATGCGTTCTGGATATACTGAAGAAGCTTCATCGTTTTAAAATGGCATACTTTTTTATTCAATATAGATTACAAGTAATTGTTATTAAAGGTCATTTTTTTCTTCAATCACTGGTTCGGAAAAACTTTGTCTACGGGAATTTCACAACACGCGAGCCACCTGGGTTTAAACCCCACCGGCACCACTGATGTTATGTGTAATTTAATGTACTGAGTACTGTAAGTGTAAGTGTAAGTTAGAAAGAGCATTAGAAAATAGTAAATACAACAATACTAACGGCTAAATATTCAAACGCTACTCAATTTTAATATGCCGTTAAGTCTATACTTGGTAGAGTTGTACGTGTTAGAGTCATGCTACAGTTGTATTAGTAGTATAGTTGTAGCACGAATAGGTCGACTCGACCAGGGAAAGTTCCACGCTCTCACAGAATACCAGCGTAAAATAGTAGCTTAATGCTGCTATGTTTGGTATATTGACTGTAGGGAACCGGAAACTCTTTTTGCTGGAAACGAGGCATTTCATCTTAGTCCTAACAGGTGAAAACGCATCCGCATTTTGATTCGTAATCGAGGATAGATGTAGGTGTCAATGGGCCGCAGCAACCACTTTACATCAGGTGGACTGTGTGCTCGTTTGTTACCTTATCCTATTAAAAAATCTCAAGCATCAAGTTTTGCTGTCTCTATCACCTTAACGGCATCTTGAAATTTAGCAGCGTTTGAGTATTTGGACATAAGTGAAATAATACCTCGTTTATTTGTTTGACACGTCCACTTATTTCACATAGCTACATGTATCAACCCATAATGTAATTCCTCTGAACGTTGCCACACTAGGTGGTAGGACTACGTTTTGCAGAGGAGTCCGTCTGGGTAGGTATTATCCTCGTACCAAGTTTTGCTGCAAAA
Source organism: Parnassius apollo (assembly GCA_907164705.1). Lineage (NCBI taxonomy): Eukaryota > Metazoa > Arthropoda > Insecta > Lepidoptera > Papilionidae > Parnassius > Parnassius apollo. The sequence goes on along the minus strand of CAJQZP010001616.1, from coordinate 1,696,438 downwards.
TAGCAGCAGTGCACTGCTGTGTTGCACTCTAAAGGGTATAGAGAGCCCATATAATTTCAGACATTCCATCTATGTCCTCAGAGGTGACAACGCCTCTTTAGCATTATTTATTCGAAGTTGGCTGCTGGAGCTATTTATGGAACCCACTTACCATCTCGTAATCGTTTGTCTCTACATTTTTATTAAAAATATGAAATTGTTATAATTACTTCTGATACAGTAAAAATAAAATTAAGAATAATTAAATAAAACCTAAAAAATGTCAAATATAACAAAGCCGTATCACTAGTGGCCCTTGACTTTAAAATTACAATTTATTTTATTATTATAATATCGTTATAATAACTTGTGATAATTGTTGCGTAAAAACAGCTGTGTACCAATAAACGACGTTTTCAAACCAAAATATTTATTCACAAAGGGTAGGTGTGCGAATGGGAGTGTTAGAATTATCTGAAGTCGAGTCTCTGCTGGACAGAGTCTCGGATTGGGGGCGAATAAATCTAGTCCAGTTTAACCCCCAGAAGACACAAGTTTGCGCGTTAACCGCTAAAAAGAACCCCTTTGTCGTATCCCCTCAGTTTCAAGGCACTCCCCTTGTTGCCTCAGCCAGTATCGGAATCCTCGGCGTCGACATATCGAGTGACGTGCAGTTTCGTGGTCACTTGGAAGGGAAGGCCAAATTGGCCTCTAAAAAGCTTGGCGTGCTCAGCAGAGCGGGACAGTATTTCATGCCGGCACACCGCCTGCAACTTTACAAGGCGCAGGTTCGGCCGCTCATGGAATACTGTTCCCATCTCTGGGCTGGGGCTCCCCAGTACCAGCTCCTTCCACTTGACCGCATCCAGCACAGAGCGGCTCGAATCGTCGACGACCGAGTGCTTTCCGATCGGCTCGATTCACTGGCGCTGCGAAGAGATGTTGCATCTCTTTGCGTATTTTATCGCATCTAACACGGGGAGTGCTCTGAGGAATTCGGATTAATCCCAGCCGCCAAATTTCGTGAACGCACTACACGGCAAACGTCCCGATACCATCCACACCATCTGGATGCTTGGCGGTCCACCACTGTACGTTTCAAAAGGAGTTTTCTTCCGCGTACAACCTCTGTGTGGAATAATTTACCACCGGTGATTTTTCCGGACCGATACGACCTGTGAACCTTCAAGAAAAGAGCTTACTCCTTTCTAAAGGGCCGGCAACGCACCTGCAATTCCCCTGGTGTTGCGGTTGATCATGGGCGGCGGTAGTCACTTAACATCAGGTGAGCCACATGCTCGTTTGCCCCCTATTCTATAAAAAAAAAAACCCTTAGGAGTCCTGCAGTGGCAGTTAGGGCATAGCCAGCTTGATAAAAATTCATCCGTGAACGGTTCATATTCTTTTTCTAAGATATTGACACATAAAATGTGGTAAACGGTTTTACATCTATAGCATCCCATAAACAAATCTGCGCTGCCGATGTCAGATAAGCAAGCTCCACACTGAGAAGACATGGTTTACGTAGGTTCCTATCGATAAGCGTCAGCTGTTGCAATAGATATGTTTTAGTGCGCAGTTAAACGACAAGGCGCTTACCGGTTTAAGTGAATTTAATGCACGTATATACACTTCGCGCTGCAAAGTGTGGCAGAGATGCGCGCGCAGTCGCTTGCTATTGGTCGAGATAGACGGACGTTAGAGGGTACACTAAACGCGTTAGCTAAGTCTATTAAATGATAAGTTTATATTCACCTTTTAAAAATACGTAAAAAACTTCACTGATTGCATGCACGATAACAGGCATCACCAAAAACAAAATGCAACAGACGATAATATGAAACTTTCTCGATACACTGATATAGATTAATCTCATGTAAGTACACTTTATCCCGTATAATTAATTTTAACAATCGGACGATTAAGAATTGCAACTTTTGAGGTCAACGAACTCGACCGTACTCCATCTAAAAAAAGCACTCGATATAGTCTCAAATAAAAAACTTTTGGATAAGTTACACGATATAGGTATAACAGCAAAGCCCCTTGAACTTCTTAATTCATACCTCTCCGACCGTTATCAGATACTTAAACTTACATTACACAAAAGCAGCCTAAAAAAAATAACGTACGGTGTCCCTCAAGGTTCCATTTTAGGACCATTGCTTTTCCTTATTTACATAAACGACGTAAGCACATTAGAACTAAAAGGAGATCTATCACTATATGCGGACGATACCAGCTTATTTAACTTCGGTAACAATATTGAATCAATTAATAAAGACGCGCAAAATAATCTAAACATACTAAATAAGTGGTTTTGCTCAAATCTACTTACAATAAACGTAGCCAAAACAAACTATATGATCTTTACAGCAAATAATAAAAAAATACCCGATCTCACACCTCTAAAAATTAATGACATAGTAATCAATAAAGTAACAAGCGAGAAGTATTTGGGCCTTACTTTAGATAACCAACTGACTTGGAAAGAACACTTGAAAAAATTAAAACAAAAAGTGATATCCCTAACCGGAGCACTACGCGGAATAGTTCGCTGCCCTCCACAAAAAGTCCATTACACTATCTATAACTCCCTAGCTAAGCCACACATCGATTATCTGGTAGAAATCTGGGGATCAGCTGCCAAAACTAATTTCAATTCTGTTCAAATCGCGCAAAACAAGTTGATCAAAATTCTTTTCGGTTATGATTTCCCGACATCTATAACCAAAATATACAAAGATACTAAAATACTTAATATAGAACAATCATACAAATACTTTTCCTGCGTACTAATACGAAAAATTTTAAATAAAAACATACACACTAACTTAACTTTTACAAAAAAGAAAAATGTGCAAACTAAAATGTTAAGAAGTGCTAATAACTTAATTCTGCGACGGCCAAGAACCAACTACGGAAAAAAGAACATCACTTATGAAAGCGCACAACTATACAATAAATTGCCTGTAGATATCAAGGAAGCTAAAAGTATGCTAACATTTAAAAGACTGTTAAAAAATAGCCTACAAAATCACAAACTATAATAACACCCTAACTACTTCTAAACAAACAAAAAACAAAAAAAACTATCAAACAAATAAATATATAATAAACGAATAAATATTAAAAACCATCACTACGGTTACTAAATATCATTAAACATTCATATTAATAATTAATACAATTTTACAATAATTTTCGTTATGATGGCTAGTCAATTCTAGCAAATTAATCTTTAAATCCAACGTATCTCTGTTCGCTTGCACCGTTTGTTTTTATTTGCACGGGCGATCTTCAATCCTGTTATGATGGTAAAATTTCTACCCGCACTATTTATATAATTTTGTGACATAAAATATTTGTATACTTTGCCTGGCACGCTCGGTGACCACTTACTACCTAACACTCATTATGTATTTTGTTCTTAATGTATTTCTCATTTAAGTTAATTTTTGTAAATTCTTATGAGAATAAATCTCTTTGATCCCAACCGCATTTTATTCATACTACAGTTTAGTGGTCCTTCGATATGTATCACGAGTAAAATCATTGCTTCATTGTATTGTTTCGTCATTAATACGTGCTCGAGCTATACGTGGTATAAGTTTAAACACAAGAAATCTAAATTTTCTCAGTGATGAAAAGAGGAAGAACTATATTTCCACTAAAAGGCATCTGACTTAGCTTTATTCTGTAGTAAATGTAACGACGGCAACAAACACAACAAACTTTATGAACATAGAAAAACAGAACCAAAAACAACCTGCTAAGATAAACAAGACTAATAACATAAGCAATTATATTATAAGAAAACCTACGCTCACATTACCAGACAATTCACAAAGAAGCCTCCCTAATCAAAATTCAAAATAGCAACTAACGCCGCCTCCTCTCGAACTCCCAACACGGCTTGTCACCGCGGGAGCTCTAGACTATAACCCTCCAGCATGCCAACAACAAGATCTTTACAAACAAAACCTTTACATTTGTACATACAATGTAAAATCCCTATTATCACCGCAAAGAATGCTACTGCTACAATACTCTTTAGAGAACATTAAATATGATATTATTGGACTAGCATAAGTCAGAAGGAATGGAAATAATATCATTGAGGACGATCAGCATATATTCTGTCACACTGGGGAGTCCAAAGGACTCCATAGAGTCGGATTCTTAATTAAGAAAAAATACAAAAATAATATTGAAAATTACATAGGCACTATCCGAAAGAGTTTGTCTGCTGAACTTGAACTTTGTAACAACGAAACTTTCACTAATACAAGTTTCCGCACCCACCTTAGATGCAACTGAGGAAGAGATTGATGCCTTCTATGACCAAATAGAAAATGCCCGAAGCCTTGCAACCGGCAAAGTAATATTATTGGGTGACTGCAATGCAAAGATAGGTAAAAGAAAACTCGAAGGAAACACAATAATAATAATGGCCCATACTGCTACGGTGAGAGAAATCATAGAGGCAAAAAACTTGTTCAGTATGCTCTTAAAAATAAATTTACCATAATAAACAAAATATTAAAGAAAAAAATCAAGAATCTTTGGACATGGATAACACCAGACAAACAAAACAAAAACCAAATAGACTTTATTTTGAGTAATCACTCAAAACTCTTTACCAACATAGAAGTCCTAAACAAACTCTCCTTCCCAAGTGATCATAGACTTTTGAGAGGAACAATAACTCTAAATACACAAAAGAAAAGTCGAGCTACCTTTTATTCAATCCCAGTAACCAACTTATCTGACGAAAAATCACAAGAAATATTCGTTCATGCCCTAAGAACAAAAATTGAGCAACTGAGCTGGGAAGACAATGATGACATAAAGTCATATTATTTCAAGATAGAGTAATCCATACAAGAAAGTTTAAAGAATACTTCTCCTATTAAAACAAAGAAAGAAATAATATCAGAAGAAACTAAAAACCTAATTAAAAAACGCACCGATTTACAATATAAATCCTCCAAATCAAAAGAAGAAAAAAAAGAACTTTCAGAACTATACAAAATTACAAACAAACTATTTAAAAAGAATACGATAATTACAGGATAGAAATAATTGAAAAACATTTACGCTCCACTGGAAGCCAAAAGTAAAGCATATAAACAATTAAATACAGGGAAAAAATGGATCCCAACATTGAAGACAAAAAATAAGCCAAAAGAACAACAAACTAGGAAAGACCTTGTAAAAATTGCCTCAAACTTCTACGAAGAGCTGTACGATGATAAATCTGCCTATAATAAAAGCTACGAAAAGTATTCAAAAACAGGAGATAGAAATCAGACAACTCAACTTTTCCACAGCGCCGAAATAATAAAGAGAATCGAAAAATTGAAAAAAAGATAAAAGTCCTGGGGCCGATAATATCCCAAACGAAGCTTTGATACTAGGAAGACATCTATTGTTAGGTCCGCTCACTACTCTCTTTAATAAAATACATGAAAAACAAGAAATACCGATCAATTGGGCAAGGTCACGGATAACTTTTATATACAAAAAGGGAGATCCAGAGGACATAAATAACTACCGACCTGTTAGTCTACTGCTTACAATTTATAAGTTGTTTGCAATGTGCCTGGAGAAAAGAATAGAGCCAACTATAGAAAAGAACCAACCGGTAGAACAGGCTGGCTTTCGCCAAGGGTACTCAACAATGGATCATATACATACCTTAGATCAAATAATTGAAAAATATGTAGAATACCAGGAAAAACTCTATATAGCATATGTTGACTACGCAAAAGCGTACGACTCCATCTCGCATAAAAGTATCTGGGACGCATTGGAGCATCAGAACCTTCACTCTACATACATCAATATTATCAAGGATATATATATATATATATATATATATATATATATATATATATATATATATATAGAAAAAGCACAAGTCGGGTTAAACTGGACAGGCTAGGCCAAGAATTTAATATTCGTAGAGGCGTGAAACAGGGAGACCCGCTATCACCAAAGATCTTCATTGCTGTCTTACAAAATATAATGAAAGACCTAGATTGGGATCAAAAAGGAATAAATATAGATGGGAATAACCTCAGTAACCTGAGATTCGCCGACGATATAGTACTTTTTGCTAAGTCATCAAAACAACTTCAGGAAATGCTGATAGAACTAAGCGCTGTTAGCGAAAATATTGGGCTACAACTTAACACCTAAGACAAAGATAGCTACCAACGGCACTAAAGATATCATAATAATAAACCGAACAACAATGGAGTACGTAGAGAACTATACATACCTTGGAAAACAAATTTCATTACAAAACACAAGACACCTAGACGAAATAGAAAGGCGCATTAACATGACGTGGAAAAAATACTGGAGTAACAAGGAAATATTAAAATCAAAAATCCCAATAAGACTAAAGAAGAAAGTGATGGATTCGTGCCTCCTGCCCTGCTTAACATACGGTGCCGAAACCTGGATCTTTAACAAAAAAAAAAAAATATGTCAAAAATACGCGCTTGTCAACGGGCTATGGAGAGGAGCATCCTCGGTATAAAAATTTTAGATAAAGAAAATAGTGAAAAAATAAGACAAAAGACCCAAGTGATGGACGCACTGAAATACGCACTACGTTTAAAATGGAAATGGGCAGGACACATTGCCCGCTCCTCTGCAGACAGATGGGTCAAGCGAGCAACCATTTGGAAGGGCCCTGGAGGTCCTGGAACAAAAAGAAAAAAGGGCAGACCAACAGCTCGCTGGGTCGACGACATACCAGAAGTAGCAGGAAGAAACTGGGTGGAAACAGCTACCGACAGGAAAAAATGGAGGCAACTGGAGGAGGCCTATACCCGAAAGGGGCCATGACATATTTAGCTTATAATATTTATACTTAATGTACTTTTTTCGAACGGAAACCGATGTTTTGGATCAATAAAGGCTTTATTATTATTATTATTATAAATGTAACGTTGATATTCAGAAAGCACATTATTTATAGAAGAAAATATGTGTAGTGTAATGTAGCTCCCACGTCAATATATATAAGTGTTAAGGTAGAATAATTGAGCAGCATAATTAAAGATCTAGACAGGCAACAAGTCTCCTTTTAATTGAACACCGTCCTACATTAGGTACATGGGGACCCTGCTTGGCGGTGCGCTGCGACAATGCACGCGCACCACCGTGGCCTGCAAAAGTTATTTAATAAAATGGGAAAAATAATTTGAATAAAAAATATAGTAAAAAAATAAAAATAAAGGAAAATTTTTCAATTATGGAATTGACATACTACCGGATGTGACAAGAAAACCAGAAACTGACGCGAGAATGATTGATGATTTTTAAATATGTACAGTACCATGAAGGCAGCTAACGAAAAACGAGAATGATAAAAAAGAGAACATAAATTGAAAAGTTTAATAGTTTCATGAAGTGTATGTCTCCATTAGCTTCAAAATATCACATAATTTCACTTTGCACCTAAATGCTAAGTTTCCCAACAGTTTCAACTTGGAAACTACTTTACCTGGCCCATACCTGATTAAAACTCAAATTTACTAATATATAAAAATAGATATTGTCACTACGACTACGTACAGTAAATTAATATAAAAATGGAATATAAAATTCAGTTCACATGCTCTCCCTGTCCTTTTCAAAACATACTACAATAGGCAAGTTAAAAACCACCTTCTCGTCAAAACACAAACTGCTACCAAATACAAATAATAAAAATTTATCAATGCTCAATGTTCGGCGAAAAAGAATATTGCGATGCAATAAATTTTTTTCAACGGTGTCAGTGAGTTCTAAGATAATGTATTGACGAATTAAATGCTCCGACTACAGAAGCTAAAAAACTGTGTAGCAGTTTTAATTTTTTTAAGCGTTCTATTAAATTTATATTCCTTGAAATTGATATTTTTATAATAAATTACTAGCTATTTGCCTCGCCTTCATACAGGTGGTTCATTGGTTGTGGGTTCGTGGTGGTGTATTTCTGGTCCTTTACAAGAGTGCCACCTACCCGATTGTGAATATAAACCATCCAGAGACCCTCTCAAACACACGCAAAAAATTTCACCAAAATCGGTTGATTCGGTGACAACAATTAATTTTTATATATAGAAATTTTGATCCTTTTGATTGGTCATAGGAATATCACAAGCTTAACTTTATAACTAGGATGTCATCTAAACACGTTAAAATCTTGATACCCAATTTTCTTACAATTTGCTTTGGGGTGGAATTTCTCTTCAATTTTAAATGGCACTTCCTTAAAAGTTAACATAAATAAATAAAAAAAAGAATCATTATAAAGTTTCACAGTAAGATATCGCGTAAAATACGTACATAAAGCCACCTTCAAAAGTCGGCTTAGAATATGAAATATAAATATAAAACGCAATTCTTTTTCTCACGTAGGCTCGTTGCTAATAAAACAAACTGTTGTCATTAAAGTGTTTGGAGTACACCACTTGCATACTTTTCAGTTGTGTGACAAAACCAACAAGGCAGCACGAGTACAAACTTGAATTTACTTTGTTGTTAGATTGCCACTGCAATAGCTTTCTGTGTACAAGCGAAACTACAGTTTCATCTATGTTGTGTTAATGTCATCTACGAGTGAAACAATATTACATTAAAAATATAATTTTATAGTTCTAATTACATAACCTACCATTAATTTTCAAGCCTGTCACCCAAAAGGATAGCCACGATACGTAACTACGTTTTACTTACCCCTATTCGTTAAGGGTTCTTTTAATTTGGCTCATCCATAATATGAAAAAAATTGAAGTTCCGTCTGTAATATCTAATTAATTGCTATTTATTGAGCTAACGGGTTTATGTACTCATACATGCCATTAATACATGAAATAATCATTTTTTAAATTATTGTCTGTCGGTCTATCCGGGCTCATTTTGGATTAGACTGAACCTATTGTGATGAAATTTTACAAACAGACAGCGAACAATGCCATGGAGGCCATTTATTATCGGAAAAACTTAAAGTATTTTTTTTGCAAAAACGATAGTTTTAAAAATTAATGGTCTTTGATTATCTTAAATTTAAACAACGCCACATTAATAGATCCTATACAGGCGAATCCGGGGCGAATCGATAGTTTTCAATATATCTCCGATTAGGTCGTTAAACTTCCATCAGCCTTTAACGTTCCATATCTGCTAAAAAAAAATATTGGTCCATTTGCGTTAAATTGTCAAGATAAAAAAGCTTGGCAAATGGGTGTCTCAGAAACACACTGATCGCAAGCTCGAAGTACGCGTCGAGACGTATCTTGCACTGCTCAACACGTACACAAACGAAGGAATTTTGAACCGCATTGTTACTTGTGACGAAAAATGGATTCTGTTTTACACTCGCAAGCGCTCAGCAAACTGGTTGGAGCCTGGTTAAGCATCTAAATAATGCCCTAAACGAACACTTACTACTAGAAAAGTAATGGTCAATGTTTGGTGGTATAGCGCCGCTATGGTTCATCACATCTTCTGAACACAATTTTGGAGAAGCTCGCACGTCTCCAATTAGCTATGGTCAATCGCACATCCGTCATTCATTTTTTCATTTAATTTTTTTTCATTTTTATTTACAATTTATGTGTATAATATGTCTTGTACGTATGCGTAGAGAGAGAGAGAGAGAGAGAGAGAGAGAGAGAGAGAGAGAGAGAGAGAGAGAGATCTCTTTGCGGTAAATGTTGATCAGTTGAAAACGCATGTTGATCCGGCACCTTTTGTTGATCCAATATGCATCTCTGGTAACTAATGTGGCTCCGACCGGATCAACATCTGCACTCACGAGACTGTTTGCTAGCGTTGGCCGAAGTTGATCCGATATACAAATCCACCTTGCGATGGTTACAGAAAATGTTGATCCGATTTAAATGAGCCAATCAGAGCACAGCAAACGATAAGATAAACGATCGGATTGGCTGTATGCAGCCGCGACGTTGCCGTTTCGTATCTTTGGCGGTACAAGCTACAGATTAAATGCGTGTTATGTAATGCATTCAGGGTGCTGTTTGGTCTACCTCGTTATTTTAATGCGCCGGGTTTGTTTGCGGATGCGCGTGTAGATTGTTTCTACACTACCATGCGTAAACGATGCACATCCCTGGTGCGCAGGGTGCGGGCCAATTCCAATGGTATCCTGAGGGCCAGAAAATGCCCTGGTTTGAGGTCAGTACCTGAACCATTGTCATATGATGCACGTGCTGACTATCGGGCCTGTCTTATATATAGTTTTAAAGTTAGGTAAATAGTTTTAAGTTTTAAGAAAATTAGTTTTAAGATTTGTATTATTACTAACATCTATGATACTTGTGGTCGAAATAAACAACATTTTTTAACGAATTACTCGACAACGCCCCTTCTTGTAGCGGAAGTGGTGGCAACGGCGACATAAGGTATTCGTCTGAGTGCGTGTTTGCGTGCGCGCGCGCGCGCGCGTGTCTGTGTGTGTGTGTTTGTGTGCATATGTGTGCATGTGCGTATGTGTACGTGTGTGTGTGTGTGTGTGTGTGTTGTGTGTGTGTGTGTGTGTGTGTGTGTGTGTGTGTGTGTGTGTGTGAATGACTGGGTGTGCATGTGTGCACTGTTGTGTTTGTGTGTGGGCGTGTGTGAGTGTGTGTATGCGTTTGTGTGTGTGTGGCATGTTTGCGCGCGCGCTTGCGTGTTTGTGTGTGTGTGTATGTGTGTGTTTACTATAAACCAGTTAACATGTTTTCTACATCTTCATAATCAAGATTTTTAAGAACGCGTTTACAAAATTGATAAGTATAGAATCGAACTATTACATGAGATATTATCACGAGACCTTACCCCCGGTCTTGATCTAGTGACTTCAAAATGTAATTCGGGATTACTAGTGGAACTCCTGAACTAGTAGAACTGGGTGTGCTGAGTTTGGGCTCGTTTTGTTGGTTATGATGAGTCCTTACCTCCGGACTTGCTGAAGTGACCTGAAGGTGTACTTCGGTATCTTACACTGTAACACCTGGACTAGTAGAGCTAGGTATGCCGAGTTTGGGTTTGTTTTGTTAGTTATGATGAAACCGTCACAAAAGAAAAGTCCTTTTCACTTTGTCTCTAGTACCAATAGGTGTGCAAGCTGATATTCGGAAAAATTAATAACCTCGTAGTAACATCTTTAGGGGCAGTATCGATATCCACTTACCAGCCACACTGTTTTTCGCTGTAACCAACTGTTCTTTATATGAGCCTCACTTGCCCTCACGCAGTAACCACTTTACTGCACTCCAGTGCACCCACCAACACCTCTGCCACCTACGCCTCCACATCTACCACCGCACCCCTTTCTAAGCTTTCGTTCTCCACCTCCGCTACTCCGCCTCCACCATAAACTCTGCTCCATCCGCCTCAACAATAAACTCTGCTCCCTCCGCCGCCACCACCACGCGCCGTCACTATTCTTTCCACCTCCAACACAATTCCCCGTTTCCACTATCTCCGACTTCACCACAAATTCCTCTCCTCCGCCTTCACCACATACTACGCTGCATTCACCTCCGCCTACACATCTCCATTCTCCGCCTCCGTTTTCTGGGCGCGCGCGCACACACTCACACACACACACACACACACACACACACACACACACACACACACTCAAACACGCACTCGGACGAAAACACACGCACGCACACCCACCCGCACGCACGCACACGCACGCGCTTACAAACACAAACACGCACTCAGACGAACACACACGCACGCACCCACACCACACGCACACGCACGCGCATACACACACGCGCGCTCTCGCACACCTACATAAATACAGACACACACACGCACACCTACACACACACACACACATACACACGCACTCACGCACATACACTCACACACACGCGCGCGCACGAACGAACACACATACACGCACAAGCACATACACAAACACAAAACAATAGTGGACACACGCACGCACTCACGCACACACTCGTACCCACACACAAAAGCAAACACACGCGCAATCACACACACACACACACACACACACACACACAATACACACACACAGTACTAAAAAAACACAACAGTGCGCACACACACACACACAAAAACACAGACACAAACACACACACATACAAACACACGCGCGCGCGCTCACACACACACACACACACTCACAACCGTGCGCACACACACATATAACACACGCACGCACACACTCACACACACACACACACAGCACACACACGCGCACGCACATGCGTTCACACGAAGACACATGAACGCACATACACCCACAAGCACGCGCACACACAAACTCGCATAAACACACACACACACACACACACACACACACACACACACACACACACACAACACACACGCAAACACACGCGCGCAAACTAAATGGCACCCCCCACCCTTACACACATACACACACACACACACACACACACACACACTCACACACACAAACACACACGCAAACATACGCGCGCAAACTAAATGGCACCCCCCCCACCCTTACATACACACACACACACACACACACGAGTGACAAATGAATTTGTAATAAAGTACTATCCATCATCTTCTAATTGATCTATGACAAATGAATAAAATAACACAAATTCACTCACACGATAACAAAAACTCGAACAAACGTCTTTCCACAAGAAAACCTGCCAAAGTTTGATCCACAAAATCAGCAGATAACGTATTTTCTTACCTTATTACTATAACGAAGTAACCTACTGGGTTCTCTATCACACACAGAATGCGACGTTGCCGCTTCGAGTTCGAGTACCTATTCGTCAATTATGGCTCCGGATCCACTTAGTCTAAGTAAATGTTGCATATAAATTAAATATGCTCTGGATCTAAAAAATCATATTCAGTATGATTTTTTCGACCGTTTATAGATCACCAAATGTTGGTCAAATCGCTGACGAGTATATTGAAATCCCGTTAGTGCAGATCCACTATATATATATATATATATATATATATATATTCATCCTTGTGTGTTTGTGTCTATTTGTTTGTGTGTGTAGGTGTGCGTGTGTGTGCGTCTATTTATGTGTGTGCGCGTGCGTGTGCGTGCGTGCGGGTGTGTGTACGTGCGTGTGTGTTCGTCTGAGTGCGTGTTTGTGTGTGTATGTGTGTGTGCAGAAAACAGAGGCGGATAACGGAGACGTGGTGGAGGCGGAGGTAAATGCAGCGTAGTTTGTGGTGAAGACGGAGAAGTGGCATTTGTGGTGAAGTCGAGATAGTGGAAACGGGGAGAGCGGGGTCCGAAGTAGATCGACCATAGATTGTGTTGGAGGGGGAGAGAATAGTAACGGCGCGTGGTGGTGGCGGGGGAGGGGAGCGGAGTTTATTGTTGAGGCGGAGAGGGCAGAGTTTATGGTGGAGGAGTAGGTGGCAGAGGTGGTGGTGTGTGCACTAGAGTTCAGTAAAGTGGAAACCGCGTGAGGGCAATTGAGGCTCACATAAAGGACAGCTGGTTACAGCTTACAATGAAAATGTGTGCCTAGTAAATGGATATCGATACTGCCCATAAAGATGTTACTACGAGATTATTCATTTTTCAGAATATTAGCTTGGCTACCTATTGATTTTAGAGACAAAGCGAAAAGAACTTTTGTTTTGTGACGGTTTCATCATAACGAACAAAACAAACCCAAACTCGGCATACCTAGTTCTACTGGTCCAGGTGTTATAGTATTAGTTACCGAAGTACACCTTCAGGTCACTTCAGCAAGTCCGGAGGTAAGGTAAGGTAACTTATCATAACTAACAAAACGAGCCGAAACTCGGCACACCCAGTTCTACTAGTCCAGTAGTTCCAGTTGTAATCCCGAATTACATTTTGAGGTCACTCCATCAAGACCGGAGGTCAGGTCTCATGATAATATCTCATGTAATAGTTCGATTCTATACCGATCAATTTTATAAACGCGTCCTTAAAAATCTTGATTATGAAGATCTAGAAAACATGTTAACTGGTTAATGGTAAACACACACACACATACACACACACACACACACACACACACACACACACAAACACGCAAGCGCGCGCAAACATGCTCACATGCGCACACGCACAAACGCATACACACACTCACACACGCACACTACTGCACACACACGCACTCACACACAAACACAATAGTGCACATGCGTGACACATGCACACATGCGCACACGCATTCAAACTCACACACACGCACACACGAATTCAAACTCACACACACGCACAAACAAGCACACACTCATTCAAACTCACACACACACACACACACACACACACACACACACACACACACACACACGCACACACACACACGCACGCACGCACGCACGCATTCAAACTCACACACACGCACAAACATGCACACACGCATTCAAACTCACACACACGCACAAACATGCACACACGCATTCAAACTCACACACACACACACACACACACACACACACACACACACACACACATACCCACGCACGCATTCAGACGAGTAACTTATGTCACCGTTGCCACCACTTCCGTTAAAAAAAGTCGGTTATTACGACCACAAGGATCATAGATGTTAGTAATAATACAAATCTTAAAACTAATTTTAGTAAAACTAAAAACTATTTACCTAATTTTAAAACTATATCTAAGACAGGCCCGATTAGTCAGCACGTGCACCATATGACAATAGTTCAGGTACTGACCTCAAACCTGTCAGAAAATGCCCTCAGGATACCATTGGAACTAGCCCGCACCCTGCGCACCAGGGATGTGCATTGTTTACGCATGGTGGTGTAGAAACAATTCACACGCGCATCCGCGAACATACCCGACGCATTACAATAATGAGGCAGACCCAACAGCACCCTGAATGCATTATTGTATTGTACAGGCATTTAATCTGTAGCTTGTACCGTCAAAGATACGAAACGGCAACGTCGCGGTGTTTGCTGTGCTCTGATTGGCCCATTTAAATCGGATCAACATTTTCCGTAACCATTGCAAGGTGGATTTGTATATCGGATCAACTTCGGCAAACGTTAGCAAACAGTCTTGTGAGTGCAGTCGTTGATCCGGTCGGAGCCACATTAGTTACCAGAAATGCATATTGGATCAACAAAAGGCGCCGGATCAACATGCGTTTTCGGATCAACAAAGTGCTCGCGTCAAGTCGCGTCTGATCAACATTTACCGTAAAGAGATCTCTATATATATATATATATATATATATATATATATATATATATATATATATATATATATATATATATATTTATGCGCAACCTTTAATTTTAATTTCTAAAAGTAATTATGGAAATGTATTTCACAAAATACACCTCCAAGTTACGAGAGCTGGGGTTAGAGCTCTTCGTCATCCGCAGTACTCACAAGATCTTGCGCCTACGGACTTATACTTTTTCCGGAAATTGGATAACTTTTTGACGAAAAAAAAATTCAATAAGGCGTTACAAAATGCTTTTAAAGAATTTGTTGCCTACCGTACAGATTTCTTCAAGAACTGCTTCAATAAACTGCCACTGTTCTGGCTAAGAGGGGGGATTACTTTGATTCATAGAAATAAAAATATAAAAAAACTACGTTAACTTGTTTCATTCAAAACGGTAATTTTATAGTTAAAGACCCTTATAATTATGTACTTAGTCATTTTGAATATTTTACTTCCTTGAATATATAATGTAGGTTTTTCCCAAGAATCAATCAATCTAGCAATTTTAGTCTTCTCTCGGCAGTAACTTCGCCTCAAGCACTTTATTGCTTTTTAACACCTTTCTTGCCGACAGAACTCCATCTTAATAGCATTAAGACTTAACGACTCTAGTTCGACAAAGTAAGAAAAAAGTGATGTAAGATATTAAATGACGTGTTCAAGCACATCTCTTTTTCATAATTATATAAAAGTAGAAGCGCCCTTACTAAGCACCAACCGTTAACTTTTCAATACGCAAGCTACGCGGGTTCGATCCCCGAAAAGAATAAGATATGAATGTCATACCGGACAAGGTATTCAAGCTGATAGCAATGAACTTTTATTTTATGAATGAAGAGTCTTTCGGAAACCTTGATAACGTATGCAACACCTCCATACAATTTTCTTACTTTTAAATTGATCTTTTTTCTTGTGCCACAAATTTTTGTGTAACGTCTTTTTTAACTCGAATATTTATTGGTAGAGAATGCCATGCCACCGTTTTACCTATAATATAACATGGTCAATAAAAAGTAGACAAATTAATTAATAAATTGTTACTAATAAATTCAACATGACTACAGTTTATCCTTCTTTACAGACAGTTTTGTAACTATATGTACGTGATGCAGCTTTATTAGTAGTATAATTCGGTTCAACCGGAGAAGGACCACGTTCTCACAGAGTACCAGCGTAGAATAGCAGCTTAACGCAGCTGTGTTACGTATGGTGAGTTTAGAGGACCGGAGACCTTTTTACTGGAAAGAAGGCATTCCATTTAAGTCCTCACGGGTGACAACGTATCTGCATTTTGATTCGTATTCGAGAATTGGCCTATGGGCCACAGCAACCAATAACCATCACGTGGACTCGTTTGCTCGTTTATCAACCTTATCCTATAAAAATGTATATCTTAAATATAATATGGTTGTCTAAGACTTTTGGTTTGTTTGGGACTAACACAAAATAATTAGATATTGGGTTTGTGATTATATATTCTAACCACTTATCAATTCCTTGACATTTTTCTATCTAAATAAATATTTTTGGATAAACGATGTTCTGCTTTTAGGTCTTTGCCTACCCTCTCGAGGATAACAGACGTGAAGGTATTAGGCTAATCCGTGGCTATTTAACGCGCCATACACATTCAAAACACGTTGTAGGGCGAGCATTAAATAACTGTTAACTGCTAATTAGAATGGCGAAGAATAGGTAACTATTTCAATCTTTATTTACTGTACGCTCTAGCAATAGCTATTTCTTAAAGTCCTTTTACTTACTGGATTCTTAATACTAAAATGGTTTACGGCTTAAGAATATAATATTAAAGAATTTGCTGTCTCGAATGGTGGGTGTAGAGGACCGGAGACCTTTTTACAGGAAACGAGGCATTCTAACGTATTCCTCAGGGGTGACAACGCATCTCCATTTTGATTCTTAATCGAGGATAAATGTAGGTGACAATGGACCACAGCATCCACTTACCATCTGGGGGACTGTGTGTTTGTTTGTCGCTCCCTATTCTAGATAAAAAAGAATTGTATCTTTATTCGTCATGTTGGTGATCGTGTAACTATGGACTGTAATATATCTTTTGTCAAGACAATGGTTCATAGCTACGCTAGAATCGAGATTATTTTTATTTTTTATTTTTAAAACACGTTGCCTTCACACTAGGATTTTCTCCTGTATCATGGGGCAGTTTATATAAATAAATTTTACAGGGACAAACGTTCAGACCCGGTACAAATATTTGTAGGCCATACAAATTCGTTTCGTGAGAAACTAAACCCTGGGTGCTGCAACACATTGCTAAACCATTTCTAAACCATGACAGAGCAGTCAAGTTATCGACAAATTTTAAAATTACGCATTAAAAATTTTGAGGTTAATTCGGATTGAAATTCATCGCATCGCCTCCCAGATAGGGCAGAAAAACGTATGACGGCCCAATTTCATACCACACACATTTCGTTGGTTGGTCGCTGCTAAAGATTTTTTTAAACGTAACCCTCACACTACAATTTTGTCCTGTATTGTGGGGGCGTTTTACATACACTAATTGTTCACGCACAAACATGCAGATGTTTTCTGTGCGTGTAAGACTTAAAAATGATATTCGCAGTAGAACCAGAGTAACCGACATAGCCTAATACAGAAGTAAACTGAAGGCTCCATGAACCTGCGGTTGGCTCAGGACCTTGCTTTGTGGCATTCCTTGGGGAGACCTATGTTCAGCAGTGGACTTGTTGGAGCAGGGGGGATTCAGAACGAATATTTTTAAGCCATACGAACATTTACTTCGTGCGGGATTCGAGCTCGCGGCTTTGTGGTACTGCAAATAAAATCTAAGCCTCTGCGCCACCGAGAGCCGTTGAGCTCTGTGACAAAATGTAATGCAATGATATTAAGCAATCACTTCATATAGACTTATTATACACATAAACATTCGTCTTATTGCCATTAATTGTATACATTTAGACGTAGACAGAAAACATACTAGATAAGTATACTAAATAAAAAATTAATATATTTTTTCAGCACAAGGGTGACAAACGAGCACACAAACCATCTGATCGTAAGGTGATGCTGTAACCCATAGGCATCTACATTTATCTTTAATTAAGATTCAAAAAGCTGATGCGTTGTCAACTCTGGGGACTGATATAGAAGCCTGGTATCGAGTAAAAAGGTTTCCAGTTCTCTATACGAAATACAGCAGCATTAAGCTGCTATTTTATGATGGTATTCTGTGA
Organism: Parnassius apollo; assembly: GCA_907164705.1. Classification (NCBI taxonomy): domain Eukaryota; kingdom Metazoa; phylum Arthropoda; class Insecta; order Lepidoptera; family Papilionidae; genus Parnassius; species Parnassius apollo. The sequence continues at coordinate 1,677,975 of CAJQZP010001616.1, read as the reverse complement.
GAATGTGGTCCTTCCCGGTTCCGGCCACAATTTGTGCTTCAACCACAATAGAGCTGCAGCGTGGCTTTACCACGTAAACACTTAGTACGTTGACTTGCTGTAGTCGTCAAGCCAGGTTTAATAGTACCAGACGTTTCACACCTCCGACGCTACTCGTGGTCGTCGTTCTGAGCCATCTTTCGGATGCAGTTAGAACTTTCCAACATATCTTATAGTTGCCCCTTACGACACTCATAGGTTGAAATAAAGTGACGTTTTTCGCCATCACTTTACGGCCATATCAATATTTTCTGTCAGTACATTGGCAACATGTATTAACGAAAACAACGTAAATAATTGAATTGTAACATAAAACATCCGCTTTGTATGTTTACACTGTTTCTGAGATCAAATTTCCGGCTGCCACGATGCCTCCGTCTGTTTGATTTACTTTTGACATCGTGTTTGCGATATTTAATTATTTCGAGTTTTAAAAATAATAAAATATAATGTTGGAATTTTTAACGTGGTGGAACTACGCTTCAAGTTTAATATGGCTGTAGTACGAATGGAGACCCGACTAGAGAAGGACCACGTTCGCATAGGATAATTGTCATCTTATAAAGATCCTTTTGTCGTTATTACATAAACGTAAGTTAGAAAAAATACTAAAAATTAATATTAAAAAATATATATTTTATCAGTATTACTAGTCGTATATTGTGACTTAATCTTAAAAAAAATAAACTGCCTTCAAAGAAATAAAAAGAATAAAATCATTTCTTTATTTACTTAACTTAATTAATAAGTTTATATTACGCATATTTTATTAGTATCAGAATTCATGGTTTTAATTTTCATAATTTTTTTTACTGAAAATTATTTTATTCTTTTTAGTATTTTGAAGTAGGTTTGTCCTTAGAGTATACATAAGCGAGCTTTTGCCGTGCAGTGGCGATGTAAGAATATCCACTACCCCGTACCCCATATCATCCCGTGGGTGTCGTGAGAAGCGACAGTGCGAAACAAATCAGTTGGTCAGCAGCGTCTTCCCAATTACAACTTAAAAAATAAAATTACCAACCCGCGTGCCATGCGTGGCAACTATGGCAAATATCCGCCCTACGGCAATCTATGGGGGAGGCCTATGTTCAGTAGTGAATTTCAGTAGGCTGTAACGATAACAGTATATATACATAAGCTATACTTATGTATACTGTAAAGATTTTTCTTTATAACTTTAATTATTTGATAATCTTTTTTGTAGGCGAAAACAATATCCCAACCTCAATGTAACATGCATGAATGTCAAATGAATAGTTACATTAAAACCTCATCCTATATATTTTATCCGAAGGGTCGGAATACTTTTTCAAATTTAAGTGAAGCCTTCGTTGAGGTAAAAAGTTTTTAATAAAATAAAATTTAATACAATCGGTTCACAATTCCGTAAGAGTACCCGGTTGACCGAGCTTTGCTCGGTATTTTTCGCTCGGTTTTTTTAATTCGTGTGTTTTGGAAATTATATTTAGATACAAATTACATACTGATGAAATACGAATAATATTTTTTGATCTTAGCGACATAATAGAAAAAACTGAACTGGTTATTTGAATAAAAAATCATGAGTGCAATTAGTTTAATTTAAATTTTCGTGTTTTTAAAAAAATACTAAAAAAAGGGCTCGAAAAAATAGATTTTCTCAAAAAAAGAAAGGAACTTGAAAAAAAAAATTAAAAAAGTTGGTCGGTCGGTCTGGGCTCGAACCATGGTATTACGATTTTGTGACCGCCCAATATACCTATTAAGCTATTTGTAATCATTAATAAACTGTCAAAATTTACCTTCTTATTCTAACGATATTGTAGCAGTTTTTCATTGCCTAAAAATACCGACAAAAAAGACATTTTCTAAAAACAAATCCTAGCCAGATCGATTAATTGCCCCCGAAACTCCCTGCACACAAAATTTTATGAAAATCGTTGGAGCCGTTTCCGAGATTCCGATTATATATATATCTATATATATATATATATATATTTTTTTTATTATATATATATATATATATATATACAAGAATTGCTCGTTAAGATGGTATAGGATATTTCGTAACAAACATATAAGAAAACAAGGTGCCCGTATATTTTATAATGCTGACCACGTGCGCAATAAGGATTACTTATATTTACACGAACACTACACATTTAAATAACAATAGTTTTTATGGATTTTATGACGTATAGCACCCATGCTCATGTCCCCCGTGACCATGGGTGTTGTAAAGTGCTCGAAACGTCGGGTATATAAAAAAGTTAATATGCGCGATAAAATCCGCAGTATTATCTAAACACGTGCGCAATCTTTGTTTGCCCAGTTTGAGGAACTTTAAAGAAGGCGCTGTCAAAGCCAGTTTACCAATGGAAAGTCGGATCCGTGTTATATTATGCGTAAACAATTTCTTTGGCTTTGGAGCCAAGCTTCATTGTTGGCTATGAAGCAAAACGTGGACTGAATGTCATCCGTTTACAATTTAAAAAAATATTTTTGAATGCCCGTCAAGAATCTTTCGTGGTAATCTGAGCTAAGCGCAATATAGGCTGTAACTTAACCTTGAACGGAATTCAACATCATATATACCTACTCGTAACTCCCCTATATTTGAAATAACTCCTGCTGTTGCCAACATACCATGATCTGTTGAGGCGTATACCTATACATTTGTACCGAATATTGATATCATCAGCACTATTAACTAAACAGAAAAAAGTTAAACAGACTTCAAAGATTTCTATATCATACACTCGTTATGAGTACAAAAATACCCAAATAAACTTATTTAAAACTTTACATTAGAATATTATGCACGCAACCGATATCATCCGTCATTTCCAGATTGTTCCTTTAATTCTTCAATTCAAATAGCACAATCCCAACATTTTATTTCTTTTCCTTTTTTTTTACGTATTTTATTTTGCATGCCGTCTCTTCCCAGCCAGTATGTTTATATGTTGACCATGTAAGAGATTATACGTTTGAGCGATACCAAATTTTAGTACCTATTAAGTATTGTTTCGGCTATATATTTTTATAGAAGCAAATGAGCATGCGGTTCACCTAATGGTAAGTGTCGACCGCTGCCCATGAACAAGTAGTAGTACGAGTATACCAGTACTAGGGGGATTGCAGATGCGTGGCCATCCTTTTAATATTAGGTTAGGTTAGGTACCTAATACGAAATATTGGGTACCTTGTTGTATATATAAATATAGATATAACTCTAACGTCAAGACGACTAAACCAAATGTAATTTCACTTGGTTCTAAACATTCTAGCTAAGTATATATGATTTCTTAACAAAAACGTTTTTAATTTTAAAATTTTTAAACTTAAATCTTTCAATCTAAACAGCTAAATTCTATTAGTTTTTGTTTTACGTTTGCTTGATTTGTATAATATTATGTAACTTTATTAATTTATAATATAATTTTATCATTACATTTTATTAAATAATTGTTCAATAATATACGATGCCGTACCAGATTGTAGAGCCAGCTTGTAATTGATAATTTCTGCTGTGTTTCATACGGTGAGTGTCGAGAATAGGAGACACTACTGGAATTGAGGCGTTCATGCCATTCGGTCGACTCTGAAATTGATCTCTTCTTGACAACCTATGCGTAGTGGGGATTGAACAAAGAAAAATAGATATGTACAAATGATATACAATATGATAAATTATTTCAATAAGAAGTGTAAAGTAAAGTTACAGTCAATTTACGTCCCACTGCTGGGCACAGGCCTGCCCTCATTTCTAAGAAGGTTTTAGGGCAAACCGCGCTGCCCCAATGCGTGTTGGCGAATTTCACATGTCTCCGAAATATTTTTTTCTTATTTCTCAGACATGCAGGTTTCCTCACGATGTTTTCTTTCACCGCCAAGCGCGTGGTACATCAGCACTTAAAATTGCAATTAACAATTTCATTTGTTCCGGCGGGGATCGAACCCGGTTTCCTCGCGTACTGTGAAATATACAGCGAGCGCTAACCATCTGAGCCACCACGGCTCTCTCAAATAAAAAGTGTACGAAAATGTAATGTGTTAATCATAAAAAGTTGAATGAATTCGTTACAGTCTTGTCCTACCATTTATTTATCTCATAAATAGAATAGTCTTGCAGTCCTTAGTACATGTAATTAATTCATTTAATACAGTCCACTTCAACTACCATGATCACTTTTACTATCATGCTGAATGAACGTCCTTCCATCTTCCTATTCATCATCATCATCGTTATAGCCCTTCCCAAGTCCATAGCTCAACGTAGGCCTCCACTAACAGCAATGCCACAAAACACGGTTCTGAGTCAACAGCATCCATCGACTTCCTGCATATTTCCGCCCAACACTTCGCTTTTCTATTTAAATATGTAATATTATTATAATATATATATATATATATATATATATATATATATATATATATATATATATATATATATATATATATATATATATATATATATATTATCTTTTTTGATACTTTGTCCTTTGTCATTCAATCATCTCGTTGAGCTTTATCCATTATATATCATGGATTATATAATAGGATAAAGCTACACGATGATTTCTTATATTTACGCGAACACTACACATTTAAATAATACTGGTTTTTTATGGATTTTATCGCGTATATTATTTTTTTATATAACCGACGTTTCGAGCACTTTACAGCACCCATGGTCACTAGGGGGGACTGAGATGTTTAACGACCAGATGTCATAGTTAACCACGGTTACCATAAATTAAAATTATTTTTTTCCATAGATCGGAACAGGTGAGTCAGGACAGAGCGCATCAAGTCCATGCTTTAAACATAGTTCACTGTAGAACAAAACTTGTTTACATGAAAATTTTGTAGCATTTCTATGTCTTATGGACATACTCTTTTAATTAGGTTTTTACAAAATTCTGACATTATTATATAGGCTTGGCTAGTGAGCTCCTAAACTCTTCCCTACTCATACTCCACTCCACTTTCAACACATGTCGCTTGTTTTCATAAATAGCATAACTTCTCGAATAACTAATGGTGTATATCCATTTTGAACGGCGTATGATTGATGGACGTTAACGATAAGACACTCTTGTTGATTTTAAAGTTAAAGCTTGCATTGAAGCACTTACGTACTTTCAAAATTTTGGAAAATTCATTCGTTATGATGTGTGTAAATTCGATTTATATATTTTTATTAGAGTTCAGACATTTAATGTTCTTGATGAGAATCTCCAAAAAGTTTCAAATTGTACGTTACACAGCAATATATATATATATATATATATATATATATATATATAAATTGACTCTTTAAAAACTATTACTTCATTTTTAAGTCTATTTCACACAAGAAAAACCAAAGATGTTAGCCCTTTACTGTTACTACTATATTATTGGTGTACATCCTTAAATTGAATTAAAGTGTTTCCATTTATCACCGTACTTTACAAAAGTACATTACAATTTCAATATTATTTTCTTCTTCATTAACATACGTAGAGTTCAGGAATCAGAATCATATGGAGACATCAGGTGCAGGAACAACGACTCCTGGCAATTCAGACGATTTCGGGCTGCTTCTGAGATTTTTTTTCAGCAAAATGACCGACCCCAGATTTGAAACCGGGACCTCAAGGTCATCAGTCACACACACACACACACACACACATTTTATATATATATATATATATATATATATATATATATATATATATATATATATATATATATATAGTATACAAAAAGGCTATTTTTTTAAATTCATTAAGTGAACAGTTCGGTGCAGCGTTTAATGCATCAGAACATAATTTCGAAAAAATTATATATATATATAATCATAACACGCTCTCATAGAATATCAGCGTAAAATAGAAACCTAATGATGTTGTTTCATATGGTGAGTGTAGAGCATTGGAGAACCATTTACTGCATTACCTCTTAGTCCACCGGGGCACGGTAATATTATCTATACAGTATTGTAACTCGGCTGCATCTTTGAAATAAATGCCTACAGCCGCGCGGTACGTAAACATACGATAGGGCTGCCTGCCTCCAGCATTTTTACATTTGCCTACTTTGTGTTTCCATTTAGTTTATCCATTCCATTTAGTATCTTTAACCAAGTAAAAGATATTTTATAATTTATATGTTTGGTTTTTTTCTTTATTTCTATTCTATTATTTATTTTCTCGCAAAATCGTCACTGCGGCACAGTCACGACTGTCTGCATGCCGAGCGCATGCCGAGATCGAGGCGCGTAGGCATAGCTCTCGCTTCGTCCGTTTGTATGGAGTTGGAATACTGAATAGATAAAATTACCGTGACCGGGGTGACAACGTATCTGAATTTCGATTCTGAATCGAGGATAGGTGTCGATGACTATGAGCCATAGTATAAATTTACCATCATGTAGACTGTGTGCTCGTTTGTCACATAAAGTTTAAAAACTTATCGTTGAGACTAATAATACGCTTAATGTATATTTATATCATACGTTTACTCGTAACTTGGAAGACTAAATAGTTGAAGTTCTGAGAGTGATTACATTTGGCGCAGAACTTACGCCTGTATGCATGTCTGAGCCTGAATGGTTAATTTTAAATTTTCTACGTTGTTCCAGATTGTGATTCTAATAATTTAATGCATCTTTCACAGGTAAACTAGTGCTTCTTTTTTCTATAAAATTGAAGAGAAAAACGAAATTAGTCCTGAATAGAAACTGATGGTAAGTGCCTAACGCAGCCTATGAACACCTGCAATTAATTTCAAAAAAGAAAGCTACAGATGCATTTTCACCTTTATAAATGTGTATAAGTACTTCAGACCGAACGAACGTTAAAAGGTAGGAAAGTAGTCCTACACAGAGTTAGTTTAAGTGGTTAGACTTTGTTTATGCTTGGGAAAGGCTGCTTACATATTTCCGCTAAGAAGCCGTCTGGGTACAATTTTATCGATTAAAGCAGCAGTACTAAAAATATTAAAAAAATATTACATGCTCTAAAGTCGGGGCTTTAATCCTTCTTCACAATGTCGTAGCATATATTATACAACAACAATGTTGGTGGAAGGTGGCGCTGTGGTCAATTTAGTAATAATTATGTTAATATACTGTAATAAATTCGCAGTGAATTAGGAGTTAAACTAATCGCGCCACCTACCGGAAAGGCTGAAAAAGTCTGCCTATAAAGATACAATACATGCTCATACACTTTTCCCGAAATTTTTGTTAAATTAAATAGGTACATATAGTTTAAACGACTATTCCTATCCGCTGATATAACTATACTTGATCGCATTACAAAATGGCGAACTTTCGACGTGTAATACGATTTAGATGGCGACTGTCAACGGGTAGAGTTAAAGTTGACGTGAGCTAAAAGGAAAACATTTAGAGAAGTTGTTAAATTTCAGCTTAATTATTACCCGATTAAGTAATTGCTATTAACAGCTTTAAGTTAGCTATTAAAGTTTTGGTCGTATTTTCCTTGTAATAAGTAATCATCATCATCATCATCATCTTTACAGCCCTTTACAAGTCCAATACTCACATTGACCTCCCGCAAAATATGCTGCGAAGCATGGTCCTAAGCCACCTGCATCCATCGACTTCCTGCATTAGTCGTAACTTCTTTCCATGTCATCACTCAATCTAGTGGTGTGCTCCCCACATTTCGCTTATCGTTACGTGGCTGCCTCTCGAAAACCTTTCTTTCCCGAGTAATCAGTTGTCAGTTCTTCGAGCTATGTTGCCGGTAAATTGACATTTCAGCTTATTAGAAATGATGTTACTTACTGAAATAATAATAATATTTTCTTCATAAAAACAAGAAAACAGCATACACAAAGAAGCAAATAAGAAGACGAACATCTGGATCTGTCTCATGAGGTGACCGGAATAGTCTGCCTACCAACGTTACTTCTGTAGTCGTCATTGTGAACGGATTAAATCTGTATGGTGGAGCTCCTCGACACTGCCCACTACGTCTGGCAGTTTTTTTCCCCTTTACCTCCAACATTATACCTTTTGGTGTAGAGACAAAACGCCCTGAGTTTGGAGAAAAGGGAAAGGCCGAGTGATTCTGTCTGGTTCTGCGTTTTATTAATGTAAGTTATATAGTGTATTAACTCTACTTGATATGTATTTATTTTATTTCTTAGCACATTCTTTCTTCTCGCTTTAGAACATTGTAAAAATATTAAGCGTTACTTTCATAACAAAAATCCAATACTATTTTCTTTATCAAACTATGTATTTGATCAAAATAACTTTTTATCCCATTTTCCTCGTCAATCCGTTAATTGTCAGCTTGTATTGATTAAAACTACTTTTACGGATTTTATCGCGTTTATTTTACTATTATTTTTAATTCCCGACGTTTCGGGCGCTTTCCAGCACCCATCCCCCGTCCCCCGTGACCATGGGTGCGCCCGAAACGTCGGGAATTAAAAATAATAGTAAAATAAACGCGTTAAAATCCGTAAAAGTAGTTTTAATCAATGTGTAGTGTTCGCGTAAATATAAGAAATCATTACAGCTTGTATTCAATTTTTTTTATACTGCTCACTGATCTTCAGAACTTAGTACTTTCCCATACATTTGTTTTTTTTTTAGTTTTAGTCGATATTAAAAGACCGTACTGCCCATCTCCTGATGTGTTTCCTTCTGTCGCCTGTGACGACACCCTCGAGATGATATGGGGCAGTAGTAGTAAAAAAATATTGTTCACTTTGCAAATATAGTACGAAATATGAAAATCAAATTAATAACAGCCTGAAGAGTATTATTAGCTCGCTTAAGTCAAATAATTTAATAATAAACTTAAAAAAGACTCAAATAATGAATTTTTATCAACGAAAGTGGCTCCTAGATTTACTTAATATTAATTACGATAGTGAGACGGTTAGGGAAACCAAAGTAGCAAAATTCTTAGGTCTTTATATTGATAACAACTTAAAAAGAAAGACTCATACAGGATATATTTGCAAAAAATTGAACCAATTTTCATACGCTTTACATGTATTATTCAAAGTAGTTAATGAAGATGCTTTACGGACGGTATAACACGGCTTCGTACCTTATACCGTGCGCTATGGTATAAATTTTTTTGGGGCAATGCTACAAGGCGCGAAGATATATTTAAAGCACAAAGAAAGTGTGTGCGAGCTATTGCAAGTATATCGAGTACAGCAAGCTGTGAACCACAATTTAAAATTTTAAGTTATTGACAATGTATATTTATGAAATTGTGACGTTTGTGAAAACTAATCCTGAAATGTTTAACGATTACGTAATAACAAACAATCTACGTAAAAATTAAATTCATACAATTTCATCAAAGACAGCTTTACTTACAAAAAGCGTTTTCGGTATATTATCTAAAATGTGTAATAAGGTTCCATCTATGTTTAATGAAACGGAAAATATTCATATATTTAAAAAAGAATTTAAAACATTTCTAATTGAGAAATGCTACTACTCAATCGATGAATATTTAAGTGACGCATCAGTAGGCATATTATAATGACATTGCATAAAATATAATTCATTTGTACATTCGATCAGACTATATATTATTGTAAATATTCCATTCTAATTAATTATTACATCATTGTTGAATTTTCTTATATAATTATAATATAAATAATAAAATGAAATTATTGTGGAAATGTAATTATATTTAATTGTAACTGTAATATTTGTATACCTAAGGTTTGAATGCTGCGAACATATATTTTTTAAAAGATCTATTCTGTTTCATTACCTGTATTCACAAATAAAATAAATTTGAATTTGAAATGGTTAATACAGCCACATACCTTCCTGTTGTTTCCACGGCCTACTCTTACATCCCCCACGGAATCTCTTAAAGAAGGATTCTCTTAAAACAGTTTATACCGGATGCGTCATCATCATACACACTACTAGGTCGCAGAACTCCATTTTTCTGGTTCTGGGTAGGTACCACTCCCTTACATATTTCTACTGTTGTAGCAGTTTACATTCAATAATCGTATATCGCCAATTTTGTCCTTAACCGAAAGCACCGAAGCATTCCTTTCTTAATCCTGGTCGCAACATCATCTTGCAAACCACACTAATATCTATAAGTACTAATATTTGATAGTAATATTTTATATATAAAAATTGATGTTTGTCCGTATTATATGCACTGCCATACCATTCATCAGATTGCATTAAACTATTTTTTGCAATTTCGCAAAGGGTATAGGCATAGTAAAATTAACTTACAGTAGGTGGAGCACGTATCGTACTGACAAATTAATTGGTAAGTTATATATCATTCTATTTGAATGTATTATCATTCCTAACCAAATATTACCGAATTAGTCGAATGGTGGAGTCGAACCCACAACCTTTAAAATTCGTGTTCCGCACCCTGTCGTTAGGCTGCTGTCACTTCGAACGTTATAGATAATAAACGGTAATGTATTTTCATTAACTTAGATTTATATGTATAAGAACCACCTTGGATCCTTCTGATGATACGGCCCAGCGCGCACACAAGGGAATATTTTGCTCCGATCGCTTTCATCGTTAACAGGACACAAGTCTCATGGGACTTCTATTAGTGTCTGCTCGTCTCTAGCAAAACAATCTATGTTGATAAAATGAAATATGTTACTAAGGCTTCGAGAAAATGTAAGCAAACACAACGTATATACAAATGTTCATTCTGATAATTTCTTACTATAATAAAAATAAAATTATATAAAGGCGAGCACTGATATTTAATTTTATTAATGTTAATTTATTTTATGTTTTAAGTTATCACAACAGTATTACAATAATATTTTTCTTATTAGTAGAATATTTATTCATAAAGTTCTATTTGATTAATTTTAGCATTAAACTGTATTTGTGTAATTGCTCATGGTGATATATTGCCATAGTTACCACGCTTGGCGAGCGCTTGGCAACCGCAGTTTTTTTGTTGTTGTACAGTTTTTGTTATCAGAAAGCTGCTGCTGCCCATCTCCTGCCTGTTTCCCTCTGTCACCTTTTACGACACCCACGGGAAGATATGGGGTAGTGGATATTCTTCATCGCCACTACATGGCACCTATCTAACTGCAGTGAGGTGTCAGACAGGGTGACGTTGTATCCCCGAAACTATTCACCGCTGCATTGGAAGACGTTTTCAAGCTACTGGACTAGAAAGGATACGGTATTAACATCAATGGCGAGTACATCACTCACCTGCGATTTGGCGACGATATAGTCCTTATGGCAGAATCGCTGGAGGACTTAAGTACTATGCTCAATAACCTTACTGATGTCTCCCAACGGTCTTAAGATGAACATGTCCAAAACAAAGATCATATTTAACGTCCATGTCACACCTATGTTAGTAGTTATTAGGAGCACTATGCTCGAAGTTTTGGACGAGTACGTTTACCTGGGACAAACAGTCCGATTAGGTAAGTACAACTTCGACCGAGAGATCAATCGACGGATTCAACTCGGCTGGGCAGCGTTCGGGAAATTATGACACATCTTTTCGTCAGGTATACCTCAATATCTGAAAACTAGATTGTACAACCAGTGCGTGTTGCCACTGATGACTTACGGATCTGAGACGTCGTCCTTCACTGCTGGCCGTATGAGGACGCTCAAGGTCGCTCAGCGAGCTATGGAGAGGACTATGCTCGGAGTTTCTCTGCGTGATAGATTCAGAAATGAGGATATCCGCAGTAAAATAAGTCGATCAGAGTAATCGACATAGCCCAAAGAATCAGTAAGCTGAAGTGGCAATGGGCCGGCTATATAGCTTGAAGAACCGACAACCGATGCTGAAGAAAGGTTCTCGAGTTTCAGCCTCGTACCGGTAAGCGATGTGTAGGGCGGTCTCTAGACAGAGTGTCGACCTGGTAAGAGATGAAATAGTCGATGTCGATGCAGGTGGCCCAGGACCGTGTTTTGTGGCAACATAGCCCAGCTATATTTCATATGTTGAGTGACTAGAACTGAAGACTTTTTACGAGTCATTCCATCTTAGTCTTCAAGGGTGATACCACATCAGTGATTATGTGCTCGTTTATTGATCTTGTTTCTTCAAAGGTTATCACAGAACCGTATTTTGCGTCATTCCTTGGACGACAAATATGTTCATCAGTAGACTTGTGATAGACTGTAATGATAAATATGATGAAAAAAACTTAAGAAATCCAGTCTTAAGGAATAATATGCGAAAATAGTCGCCGTTAAATGTTTTTTGAAATAGATGCATTCAAGAAAAGATAAAGAAATTCGCAAAAAGTCAACTATGAAATAAATTTCCTTACCGACCATAAGTAATCTGCAAGTGTTCGTATCCTACGTAAAAGAGGTGTAAAGGAAAGTTTATGACAAGACCGCAGTATGATTATAGTCGAACGTTATTTATATGGACATTTTTATCGTAATGTGACTCTAAAAGCAAATCATCATTCAGAACGTGCATCGTTTGCTTCAGAAGATCCTTGTTTCCATAAAGATCTAGGAATTTTATCTGCTTCTCGATTTAATAATAATTTACCTTTTAAATCTTTAAAAAAACTGTTTGTTAACGTAGGACTGCACCTTAGAAGTAAAAATTACTTTTTTATTACTACTTTTGGATTGTTAAAGAAATATTTTTAGGAATTTTTATTAGAAATTATTTTTATGAACGTATTAATATAGTAGTAAATAAAGTTTTCATTTATTGCACAGTTTTACATGAAAAATAATGATTATTATACTCGTGTATATGTAACTGAGTGTGACTGTCATGCAAATCCAATGCTCCTTCCTTTCCCCCAAAAATCCCACTTTAATATAAACACTGATTTCAAGAAGTAACTTCTAGAACGGCTGTTGAATGGTCTTCTTGAAACATTTTGTACATTGAGGGATTCAGTTATTTGTGATTTAAAATCTACTAGCGATCCGCCCCGACATCGTTAGGATGATTTTTATTGTTGTAGCGTTATTTAGATTGAATATGTTCAAAGGTCATTTTCTTATCAATTTTTAGTATTTTTTTTAAATCTCCAGGTTTTTTAGATAAAATATAAAATGGAACTCTCCTGGTATTGCTCCCGAACTGTTCGTAAAGTTTCGTTGCAATGGGATCAGCCATTCTGAAGATTACCCCGGAGAGGCAGACAGACATAACAATAAAAATGGTTGTTGATATCTTCATGGCATGCAAATAAGCCCCTGAGCTTTATAGAAACAAGTTATTCTAATATTACAGACACACTTCAATTTTATTTATATTTATGGATGGTATGTATCCGGATAATTTTTTAATATTAAGTACACGTAACCTAATTTGCACTTTACTTTCATCTGTTTTTTACAGAGGGAATCAAATCAGGAGATGGGTAATAAAGACTGCAAATAAAAAGTGAGTTTGCCAACCCGCTCGCCAAGCGTGATAACTATGGTAAATATCCTCATATGAGGTAATCTATGGGGGAGGCCTATGTTCAACAGCGGACTTCAATAGGCTGTAACGGTAAAGATACATTATTATCCTGTCATTAAGAGGATATTGTAAGTCAGCTCAAATTCTAATTTCGCCCCCACTTCCCCACGCGTCATATGCTATGTACCGACATGTTTGTAATCACTAATACTGTAAGTAGATAGGTCGTTAGATACTTATTTCATTAGGTTTATCATATTTATGCCTGTTTCTTAACGGCAACCCAGTCGCTTCTTATTTTTATTACGGTTATTTCCCATTTTAATTTTACGTCGTCCTGTTGCGTAATGTGTATTCTGATCGTAAGCGACACAACCTCCCCCTTCAAAGGCCGAAGCGAAACTGACTGAAACTGACCGGGTGGCAGGAATCAAGCTTCAAGAAGCCGAGAGTTTAGGTAATTTCTTTTTACAGTGAAAATAATGGTATTTAAAAAAAAGTAAATAACAGAAGCACTGCTTTATAGTTAGTTCAGTTAGTATGCAAAGTTTCATGATCTTATTTCAAGTATTTTATGAATAACAGCGGTTTATTGTTTATTTTGGAGGTTACTTTGGATTTTTTTTCTTTCGAGAAAATTTTACGGAATCGTGTTTTCGTCTAACATAGTCCTTAACATTAATCCTCAACTTTACCATATATTTATTTCAAAATTAATGCTGCAATATTTTCGGCATAACGGAGGATCTTACTAAGCCATTTGTGGTTATATTTCCCCTTAACACCGTCTAAATAGTTACACTAAAATCTTCTCCCCCTTTTTTGTTTGATGTTTTTTTAATTTATATAAAACTACCCCTGAAGTATATAACCTTATTCATTAAAAACGAAACTTTTAAACTAGTTCAGATTGTCGAGACAATGATAAACATACATAAAAACGTACGATTCAAATATAGAAAATCCACGTATTTGCTTAAAAACTTATGAACTGTTGATCCATTTTGCCCACTTCTGTGTAAAATGTAAGGCCGCGCTGACGTATTACGGCTGAAGCAAGTATGAATATAAAGAACTATACTTGCACTGAATACTATATTATACTTTCATTTCTAAATACTATATTATACTTTCAATGACATCAAAGAGGCATTCCATCCTAGTCTTTAAACTCAAAAACGAATTTATGACGTTACCAGATCTTTAATAATCTAATATATAAAAATCTATGTTTGTTTGCTCGTATTTTTTGCGCTGCCATACCATTCATCATCTTGAAACACACATCAGAGCATAGGTATAGTGAGGGTCAAGAGCGCCAGTAAAGTTTAAAATTCCTCTACACTAACCATACGAAACACAGCTGTTATTTCACGCTGGTATTCTGTCCTTGCCCATACTATAGCTTTTTATGGACGAGAAGGCATAAGAGCATATGGTTTTCTGGATGGTCCGTATGAAGTTGCAAAATAGTTGTAAAGTAGTAAATTCTGCAGTGTGGTCGTGCTAGAAAGAAAATTCCGCTTGAATCACACAGGTGTGTACCGCCGGTTATCGAGAAAATAGTGAATTGAATTACGAGTTCTGTCGCGGTGTATGATGGTGGAATTCAACAGCTGAAATTACTCAGAACAATTCCTCTGATCACTCCTCGTGGTAGATATAAGTTTATTATAAATTTATAACATGTATTGAAATACGACAAAAATGTGTACAAACATTTTTTGTGAAAGAAGGAACTAAGTAGGGACAGTTGAATGGGGGACGTAATTGTCCAATTTTCAAGACCATTGCTTTTCATAGCTCTTTATGTTAAAAATAAATTAGACGTAATATTTTATTACATTTAAGCAAATAATACACATTTATTTCATCATTACATTGACATTACAGCCTATCCAAAGTCCACTGTTAACATATGCCTCTTCCAGTTCTTTTTATAGAATAAGTGGGACGAAGGAAAACATATTCCGGTAATGTATGATGGTAAGTAAGAACTGATGCCTATACACATTTACATTTATCTTTGAGTAAGAATTAAAATGCAGATGCTCTGAGGACTAAAACGGAATGCCTCGTTTCCAGAAAAAGGATCTCCGGTTCTCTACACACACCATACGAAATATAGCAGCATTAAGATGCAATTTTACGCTGGTATTCTGTGAGATCGCGGTCCATCCCCGATAAACCTGATCTTCATATAACCATAATAAAGTTGCAGCGTGGCTCAACCACATATATAAATATTTAGCTATATATTGAAACTAGATTGCCCCAAAGGGGAAATATATTCCATTGTTATCACTATTGGTTGGCCTTTTTTATTATTATTGAGATTCTCTTAGGATAATGTTGCTACAAAAGGGCTACCCATCTCCTATTTCTGTTTCGTCTGCCGCCTCTTGCGAGACCTATAGGATGATATTGGGTATTGGATTTCCATACGGTGCCACTATACGGCAATAACCACATTAAACAAAACTAATTTTCGGATGTTATTGCGTGTATCCAACTGCATTGTGTACCATAGTTAATTTATAAAATGAAATTGAAACTTTGAATATTTAGCCCGAAGAACAGACAACCGATGGGGAAGAAAGCTTCTCGAGTAATAGTCTCTTATGCGTAAGAGCAATGTTTGGAGTTGTGATTGAGATGAGATGGTTGCAGGTGGCTCATAAGCGTGCTTTGTCGCAATCGATGGTGGAGAACTATTTATCCAGTGGACTTGTGATGTACTGTAGTGAGTGAGTGAGTGAGTAAATGAATCATCCTTGATGGTTGGATGGCTGTCTGGCTGAGTAATAATCTAGCCGGATAGGCTCTTAAAAAGAAACTCTTCATCATCCTCTTCTTTAAATTCATAGTTAAAAAAAATCCGGGCTTTCAAAGGGACACAGACCGTATATTTATGAAGGACTGCTAGACTTCATTGCAACTTTTCCTGATATTTGAGTGCTATTTTTCTTTCACTTCAATAATATTTTGTTAAAAAATAATAAATAGTTAAAATGAATAATTATGTGGGTGAAAAGGGGGAGATTTGCCATCATCAATGTATTCAACTAGGACTTTACAACTAAAAGTTACGAGTATTCAAGTAATAAATTAAAAAAAATCTTCAGTCAATTGCTTCGTCCAACTTTCCATTAAATGTGGTCTTACTTATGTTTTCTAACGTTTAAAGTTAAACTTTTGTTATAAAACTTCTTTATCGAAAAACGTTGCGTTTTCTTGTAACGTTCGGCTGCATGAGTATGCTATTATTGAACCTGCTTATGTAAAATAGAAAATAAAGAAGAATGATACCTCGTAAAGAAGTTTCTCTTCGTACGTGTGTACACAATTGCACGCACAATTTATTTTAAATATTAGACCCCACACTAGAATTTCTCCTGTATCATGGAGGCGTAACATAGACAAACATCCAAGATTGGCTCAATTTTTTGTAGTAACATTTGTAAAATAAGCCAAACGCTTCGATACAGTTGTCAAAATTATTCCTGCAGGGATTTCCCAGGTTGACTACCTATAAATAATGCCTCTTATAAGAGTGGAATGGAAATAATATATTTTAACTGTAATGTTACTGTCATGTGACAACGCACATTATATTCATTTAAATTGAGTTGAAAAAAAAAACGAAAATATTACGATATATTCAATAAATTATTATATAGGTTTTTATTTTATTAAATCCTTGGGGTAGAAGTTCTATAATTTTTTTTAATTAAAATAACTCATTTCTGATTGTGGAAATTAGGGTATAAATATTTATTTGAGTTTTGTTCTGCACCTTTAGCTTAAGATATTTCTTAGGCCAGTCAAATAGGTAAAATAACAAAACTTTAATTAAAAGTAAAATCGATTTACAATAAAATGAATACACATTATAGATTCTGAAGTCTTTATGCTCGTATTTCTTTAAAACACTACGTCTTAAGAAGCTGCTGATGTGAAAATATTGTATTTTTTATTTTTATGTAGGTTCTTTGATTTAATATTTAATTATTATATTTGTTTATAGAATGACAAAAAAATATACTGACCCAATCTACCTGATAGTAAAAAGATGCTGAGACCCATAGACATCTACATCTATCCTCGATTAAAAATCAAAATGTCGATACAATGCCACCCCTAATGACTAAGATGGAATGCCTCGTTTCCAGTAAAAGTCGCTGGTTCTCCAGATTCACCTTACGAAACAAAGAAGCGTCGAGCTTCATTTTACGCTGGTAATCTGTGAGAGCATGGTCCTTCCCCGGTCGAGCAAAGCCATGCTGACGAGATGCCATGCATGTATCCAAATAATATTCTATTAGCGATAATGCTTGTAGAAATCAACTTGGCTAACCCCGCTGAACGTTTTGCAGAGAAACTTTAGTCTATCAAAGCCTTCAATTTTAATCGGTTAGTACTTTGAACGGGCTAGTGTTAGTTTTTGTCGTATATTCATGTGGATCAATAACTGATTTGATACAATTTGTTAAGAAATCACCACTGTTACACAGCACCCACTTTATTTACCAAGGAAAAATATTATATCCTGGTGCTTAAGCGGCTTCTTATTTCTTTAGATAAAGCCTGTAATGTGTTACTTTCAGAATTTTATTGCAGTTTTTGTCGTTATTTTATGGCATTAATAACAAAGGGTTTCAACATAGTGTTAAAGTTTTGTTCTTAATAGTTTCATATTATATAACAATAATAATATAGTAATTGTTATAATAATAAAATTTTGTCTTTATCGGCAATTCTTTTGCTGTTCAGTCTATAAGTCTACAGTATTAGAACTCCTTACCTGCAGACATCAAGTACAAAAAGTTTCAACATATGTAAGTTAAGTTCTTAATATGTTCATATTATATTACAAAAATAATATAGTTATTATTATAATACTAAAATTTTATCTGTATCGGCAATTATTTTACTGTTCAGTCTACTCTATAAGTCTACGGTATTAGAACTCCTTACCTGCAGACATTAGGAAATAACCAAATAAGTTAGCTGACAAAAGATTGGTTTGGTAAGTACGGATTAATACATAATATGTATTAAAGTGTTTGTATGTGTACTAAGAATAATTGGTTTATGTATGAATTATTGTGTATTTGCTTGTATTTATACGTATTTATGAAATTTATAAGGCTTATTTTAATATATGTTATATCTATTTATGTTTATTATATTTTGTTATTTCAGTCGTTTGTCGCCTCTCCTATGAAAAAAATCTAAAGTAGCTAATTAATGCTACTGTATTTCATAATGTTGAGCGTAAAGATCCGGAGTCGCTTTTTACTGGCAATGAGGCAATCCATCTTAATTCTCAGGGGTGGCAACGCGTCCGCGTTTTAGGTCTTGATCGAGGATAAATGTGGCCTGTGTGGATACTGTGGCCTATAGACATCTATAGGCCACAGTATCCACTTACCATCAGATAGACTGTGAGTTCATTTCATACCCTTATAATATAAAACATGGGAATTACCAGAAATATTAGGCTTTCCATGTTTGTGGTGGTTTAACCATCCCGCTTACGACAGACGTAAAATATTGAGATCAATTTAAGAAAGAAGTTTTCTTTCCGAAATGTATCACTGGAATACAACGACCGTCTCCAGTTGCTTGGGATTGAGATATCCTTTAATCTGAACTTCGGGCGGTTCATTGAATCCAAGGCCAAAGCAGCTACAAGGAAGCTAGGAGTCCTTGCAAGGGTGCGGCGATACTTCACGCCGGGACAGCTGCTCACTTTATATAAAGAGCAATTCCGGTCATGGGCATATATAGGCTGGTGCTGTAAAATGTCACCTAGCAGCTTTGGACTCCATGGAAAGTCGTGCTAAGAGGCTTATTGGTGGTCCAAATTTGGTAAAATCAGTATTGCCAGCCTTGAACACAGGCGCAAAGTAGCCAGCCTTTCGGTCTTCTATTGGATGCATTTCGGAGAGTCTGCGCAGGAATTGAATTATTCCAATTCCAGACTTTCGGCCAGTCTCCACCATTTAGACTTACCACGCATTCGAACCAAACGGTTTTCTACACCGTTCGTCATACATACAGCAAAGGAGTGGAATAAGCTACCAGCGTCTGTCTTTCCATCTGATTGCAATGTGGGTGTCTTCAAGGCAAGAGTGATTGGTATTAGTATGCAATCACGTTATTTGATACTCCTTTTGGCTCGCGAATTAAATTGGCGGGAATTGAAAATTTTTTGCTAACTTGCAAATTTTGCTATATTTTCACTTTGAGACAATATTTATGGATAAAACTTACAGGGATTCTTGTTGAACGTATAAACTATCGAATAAAATTATTTTTAGTTGCTAGAAATTGTTATAAAATTCATAAATTACCCTTTATAGCATAGTAGTAGTAGATACTTCACTTTTAGTCTAAAATTACTACTAATTTGAATTCAACACGTTTGTTTTTGGAGAAATATATATGAAAATGTTTGGAAATATGTATATTTTTATGTTTTATGTGTTTCTATTCGTTACTCATACCAAAATATTAAAAAAATACCAATTCAAAAAAAAAAAAAACTAAATTAATTTTTATCTGTATGAAATTTCGAACAATATTTCAAATATATTTTTGTGTGAATTTGAAATAAATGGAACGTCAAGTTATTTGAAATGTGTTATAAAATTAATTTTTAGTTACATTTTACACTAAAAATAAATGAGAATTGGAAAAATAACACATTTTTTGACCCAACCGCTAAAATCGGCCTTCTCGATTTCGATTTACTTTTGGCACTTACTTTTCACTTTTTATGCCACAAATTATATATCTACGTGTTTTTTATATTACAAGAAATACAGAAAAGTATAAGAATTACCATTTTTTTTTCCAAAAACACACAGAAAAACGGATAAATCACTCAGCAATAGCTCACGCACAACCACGCCATACTGGTGTACGAAGCCATTATGTCAGAATGATTTTTATGTTTGTTTTTAGTTCAAAATTGACAGTTTTTTGGCGGGTTCGCCCTCATAAATTCTTAGTAGGCGTATGTGTACCATTGCTGAACGGGTGGCGCGCGTTATGTTAGTCACATGTGTACCCTTATTGAGAGTACGGGTGTCAGTGCGTTTCACAATCATCGGCTACACCACCACCTACCAACAGGTGGAATTGTAGCTAAGCGCTGGCTTCGGATAACAAAAAAAGAACCATTGCGGAACGTCTAATTCTGTAATCGCTCATCCACTTGACCAAAGTGATAATTATGCCAAATCTTCCTCACTATTAAATAGGCCTTTGTCCATGGTTTAAAAAATAATGAAGGTTTGGTTGTCAATGAATGATCTTTTTTGAAGAAAGGTGCCATATCTGATACTAAATTCCTGTTACTTCGAATGGAGCTCGAATTCAATCTTACAATACCCTATACCTCGGCTCTAAAAGAGATCGAATTCGATATGAAGTACTGCCCTATGAAAAAACATTTTTTTCGTTTAAAACAAAACCAAAGACAATATGCAATAGACAATAGTATCAAAGACTCTTGAAAAGATATGCTCTTTTATTTTAAAACGTAACCTGGCAATGTTTCTTAGAAAAAAAAAAGAAATCACTTTGAACTTCCGGCGTTCCACGTGTAGGATTGCGCACGAGTGCTCCAGAATTTTGCCAGATATTATAATTTTGTCTGCGATAAAATCGTAAGTATTATACATTTTTGTAATCCTTGTGATATAACAAACCCGTAGATATATAATTTGTAGCATAAAAGTGAATAGGGAGTGCTAAAAATAGTTTGAAATCGAAATGATGTAGAAAAGTTCAGACGAAATATTAAATGAAAATGTCTATATTTACGGATAAATCTAATTGAATACGGTAAAATCCTAATGAAATTACGAGATAATTTCATATTCTTTAAGATTTCGTTCATTTTTCCTATCAAAATTGTATCATAACCTATACAATTGTTCATAAAACGGTTCAATACCTATATAACAATTCAAATATTTCGCCATATTTAGCATATTTGCAGGAATTGCGCGAATTTTATCGATAAGGCGATCGATATGGAGATATTTATAAAAAAAGTGATACATTTTACGTATTTCTATTGTACAGACATGTGCTTCACTTTTTTTTTCATTTGGATAAATTCAGTATGTATATAGCAATTTCTGCTGATATAATAACAACAACACCTATTGTCTATATATTATCTCTGCTGAATATATATATTTATCCCTATATATCATATATATATATATATATATATATATATATATATATATATATATATATATATATATATATAAAATAGCATGTGGAACCCTGGAAGCAACCCAGTTCCCCAGGTCTTCATCGATGTTCTTCTCGATGAGGAGGAAGCCGATGAAATGATCATCGGTGAAGACGTTGGGGAACCAGGGAATTTAGAAGACTGGGATGTATCTGTAAGTAATATTTATATGTAACATCACACAAGTATAGATAAAAAGACACTTATAGATATTAACGGGTTCATTTTTCAACAGAGCATGCCCTTATGCTACTGTTACGAGCTTGAGGTTCGTGACAATAAAAATTGCCGATAAAATTACCTAAATTAACACTTTAATTTACTTTACACAAATTAAAACTAAAAACACTAATAATTAAACACACTAATTCACTTAATTCCGTTCCGACGCTTCGCTTGTTTCGCCAAATCAACACTACTCCGATCGCATCTTGCAGCGCCTAGTTATATAAATTAGCAAAGAAATATCCAGAATGTTCAAGTAAACCCGCGCAAGGTACCGAGCGTTCGAGTTTCGACTAGGCGCTGTCGGTTGAGTGATTTGTGATGTCATTTTCTCAATGCTCCCCTCGCTCTCGTTCCTGACACTAGATGGCGCTAGTGTATCGTTGACTGGAGCGCGTAACACTGCCCCCTCCTAAGACATGCTCGTCCCGAGCATTATCGGCCCCATAATAACGCGCCAAGCGATTCACATGGACGATCTTAGGAGTCCCTCTTGCGCCTTTCTGTAACGGCTCCGCAATGTCAAGGGCTGTCCTATCCCGTGGTGCACCAACATTGTACAATTTCGGTGCTCCTCTACTACGTGTCCGAGGTCCCCGCTCGGCCGCACAACTTGTACATGTACGACACCAATCCTCGACATCGTCACGATAATGGACCCAGTAAAACTGTTCTCGGACCTTCAGTAGAGTTCGTTTAACTCCCAGATGGACTCTTGAACGACCATTATGGCACAACTGTAGAACATTCGGCACTTTAGCTTTAGGGACAACCATTTGCAAACGACAGCTGTCTCTTCGACCATTGTCCCATTTACGGCACAGGGCTCCATCCTGAATCAGCAAGCTGTCCCATTGGGCCCAATAGCTTTTCGTGGTTGAACTCATCGCTGAGACGTCCCTCCACTTAGGCTTGGTAGCACGGGCCTTCATCCATCCCAGAATCGGCTTGATGTCCGGATCTTCCTGCTGTGCATGTCATAGGTTGTCCTTCCACCCGTTGCTGAGGTGGTCTGTCCTGAGCATCCTCACGGATACCACCTCCTTACTCTCTTGCCTACTAAAATGGTTGCAATCTTCAGGACAAGGTCTTCTTGACAATGCATCTGCGTTGCCGTGAGATTTCCCGCTGCAGTGTCTGATAGTAAAGTCGTATTCCTGCTGCTGCTGGGCGGTGCTGTTAGCCGCACTTCCTTTCTGAGACCGTTCACCTTCCCTTCGTAGGGTGTGCTTAGGGTAGCTGGACCGAAGATGGCCCCTTTCCCCACAGCCATAGCACCTAGGGCTGTATCTTTTATTGTAACTGCTGTAACCTCCCTAGCGTGAGGTGAACGATGATCCTGTCGCCGCCAGGCAGTGCCGTTAGCTGTACTACCCTCTCGAGATCGATCAACTCTCCTTTCCACGGTTCGCTTAGGGTAGCTGATTTGAAGATGGCCTTTTTCCCCACAGCCATAGCACCTAGGGCTGTATCCTTTGTTGCGGTCGCGAACTGTAGCTGCCGCAACCTCCCCTGACGCGATGGGAACGATGATCCTGCCGCACGGCTTCCACTTCCAGTGCATGGGCCAAGGCGTTCTTAAGCGTCTCGTGGTGCCCGAGCCTCACAGCAGCTCTGACTTCCAGGTCGCGGATGCCGTCGATGAATGTCTGCACCAGGTTCCCTTCAATGAGCGCAGGTACAGACCGGTATGCTTTCCGCACCAGCTTCTCCACTTCTAGAGCCCAATGCTGCAGGTTTTCGTTGATGCGCTGCACACGATCTTTAAGCTGCGCACGAAAGACGTGTTCCAGGTGAGCGTCGCCATATCTCGCCTCCAATGCCTCAAGGAGTTGCTCATAAGTCACTTCCTCACCGAGAGCTTCCAGAACTGTTAAGGCCTGGTCGCGCAGGCCTAGTGTGAGAGCAGTCATGGCCTGATTTTTATTCCAGCCGTTCGCCTTCATAACAGCTTCGAACTGGATTTTGTAGGCTGACCAGGAAGAAGTCCCGTCGAATGGTGGCACCTTGAACCCACGTAGCGAAGGTGTAGTAGCTACTACGGGAGCTGTAGTTCCCTCCCCAAGTTTGAGTTCGTCAAGTGATTTCCTCATGTCAGCCATTACGTTGTCAACCCGATTGTTCACTTGGTCAATTCGGGTTTCAGCTTCCGACAGGCGGTTTTCATGTTGAGCAACCTTATCCTTCACCTCCCTTATCTCTTTCCCGAAGGTAGCGTGAAGGTCCTTCATGAGAAGCATCTGTTCCTCCTGTCGGCGGGCCTGTTCTGCCTGTCCGCCTTGCAGCTGTTCTTTCAACTGACGGACCTGTTCCTCCTGTCGGCGAGCCTGTTCTTCCTGCTGCTCTTTCAACAGACGGGCTTGTTCCTCTCGTCCGCACTGCAGCTGCTCCTGTAACATCGCCATCAGAGCACCTAAATCAGGTGCTGCAGATGCAGGAGCTACTGACGAACCGGCCTCCGTTGCCGGCGGCTGGCCTTCCGACGTCTGCGGCGTTGCACCACCAAATCGTCTCTGGTCCGTCTCATGCTGGCGTTGACTGCGGGTACGAACACCCTCCGTTTCCTCCTTAGGTAAAATCGGCATAATTTTATCCCACTTCTGACACCAATTGTTACGAGCTTGATGTTCGTGACAATAAAAATTGCCGATAAAATTACCTAAATTAACACTTTAATTTACTTTACACAAATTAAAACTAAAAACACTAATAATTAAACACACTAATTCACTTAATTCCGTTCCGACGCTTCGCTTGTTTCGCCAAATCAACACTACTCCGATCGCATCTTGCAGCGCCTAGTTATATAAATTAGCAAAGAAATATCCAGAATGTTCAAGTAAACCAGCGCAAGGTACCGAGCGTTCGAGTTTCGACTAGGCGCTGTCGGTTGAGTGATTTGTGATGTCATTTTCTCAATGCTCCCCTCGCTCTCATTCCTGACACTAGATGGCGCTAGTGTATCGTTGACTGGAGCGCGTAACACTACAAATGACCCGACGGGTCTTTTGGGGACCTGGCGGAGTTGTTAGAAGTGACTGCGGAGGTGTCTGTAAGTAATATTTATATTTATAACATCAATCATGAAACATTTCTATGTTAATTTTTATATTTCATCTAGTATTTATATAAATATTTATTATATATAAATGTTTGCAGCCCAATAAAAATGTGTTTATATTTTAACAGGAGTCACCTGCTCCGGCCCAGATGCAGCTCCAGTGGCTGCTCCGGAGGCTGTACCCCGCTTCATGGTGGAGGTATTGGACACGGCGGTGGCACGTCAGCGGTGAGGGACCGCTTCTTACGCGGGCGTGGTCGTGGACGTGGCCGTGGCCGTGGCCGAAGCATGGGTTGGTTGCGTGGACCACCCTACGAGCAAATCTTCCCGAACGACACGGATTTGCCCTTGGATATTCAGGGGCAAATCCGTGATTATTCCATTAGGAGGGAGAGGTATGAAAGAAGAGGGATACCTGCAAATCAGGAAGAGGAAAATGTGAGGGAGGATGAACTGAAATGGGATGAAAATGATAGTTTTGAGTGGCGAGGGATGAACGAGTGGAATGGCAGGCAATGCCATTTTGTGTCAGAACAGACTGGGCCTACCGTTTCGATTCAAGATCCATATGAGGCCATGCATGCCATCTAGACAGATGACATCAAGGCCCATATTGCTGATGAAACGAACCGGTATGTCGAGTCGGTTTTGGCACAGCAGCGTCCAGATTTCATAAAAAGATTGGTTTCAGAACAATCTATATGAAATCTGGACGCTAATGGCATTTTGGATCATTTCATTTCATCATCATTAAATCCTGTTTCTGCAAGCACCCACTACTGAGGACTGATGTATTTCGCGCATTGTTCACGGAAACCCGCTACTGGAACCTCAATGCGGCATTTCATTTGGCCGAGGGGACTGACCGTAATAATACGCTGCACCCAATGGGTCCCATTATCGGCCATTTGAATGCCAAGTTCCAGGAGTTATACCAGCTGGACCGGAACATATGTATTGATGAATCGCTAACTCTTTGGAAAGGGCCAGTTAGGTTTCAACAATACATAAGGTCCAAGGCAGCCCGGTTTGGTATAAAAACCTTCGAACTGTGCGAGTCGGCCACAGGATACCTTTGGTCGTTCTTCGTGTATGCGGGCCGCGAGACAGGGAGTAGGGTACCGGCCAGCGTGTCCTCTGTGTTGAGGCTCATTCGACCTGTCCTCAACCGGGGGCACACGATGTTCATGGATAACTGGTTCAATCTCCCCTCCCTGGCTCGTTGGCTAAAACGCCGCAACACGGACTGCGTCGGTATCCTGCGGCCGACTCGCAAAGGGGTTCCAGAAGCCATCAAACGTGCACCCTTACAGGAAGGGCAATTTATTGCCTGTGCGTCCGACGACGTCATGGTTGTTGCGCTACAAGATTGCAAGCGAGTGACTTGTATCTCAACATACCATGGCGTCTCGCAACAACTATTTGCTGGACGTTCGGGCCACACTGCAGAATACAAGCTCGATTTGATAAAAGATTATAATCGGGCCATGGGGGAGTTGACCGCCTTGACTCGATGCTGGAGGCCTATCTAGTCGAGCGGAAACAATGTTTGAAATGGAACCGGAAAGTTTTCAAACGCCTTTTGAATATTTCCATTCAAAACGCAAGGGTCATTGTTTAGAAATCAACCAACACCAAACTCGATGCCGTAGCGTTTTGGTTGGCGTTGGTTGACGGTATTATGAACCGCCATCTCAAAATGGTACCTCGCCCACCAAGACCTGCTCAACACCAAAAACACCCTACCTTTCCATTACAGAGGCTGACAGAGCGCCACTTCCTTCACCGCATACCCATGCCAAGAACGGGAGATGCGGCGGGGTAACAGCAAAAGTACTACATACGACGTGCGTGTGTGTGTGGTGCACGGACCGCAAGCACCGCAAAACACTGACGTCGTATGAGTGTGAGGAGTGTGGGCTGGCGCTCTGTCTGCATAATCGCTTTTGCGAATTTCATGAAACTCCGTAAAGGTATTTACGGAGTTTTGTGAAATTCGCGGAGTATGTAATGGAAGGGTTACAAAGGTGCAAACAGTCCACTTGATGGTAAGTGGTTGGTGTGGCCCACAGACCTGTGAGGAATGCCTCGTTTCCAGTAAAAAAGGGTCAAAGGCTCTCCGGTTTCTTTAGGGTGATAAACGAGCACACAGTCTACCTGATGGTAGGTGATTGCTGTGGCCCATAGACATCTACATCTATTCCCCCGTGATCTGTGAGGACTAAGATGGAAGACCTCGTTTCCAGTAAAAAGGGTCTCCGGTCTCCTCTACTTCAGCAGTATCGAGCTTGTATTCTGTGAGAGCGTGGTCCTTCCCTTTTTCTTCCTTCCTTCCATTTTTTTATAGTTTACGGTGAAAAACGAGCATACAGTCCACCTGATGGTAAGCGGTTGCAGCGGCCCTTAGACATCTACATCTATCCCCCGTGATCTGTAAGAAAAGATGGAATGCCTCGTTTCCAGTAAAAAGAGATCTCCGGTCTCCTCCTCCCTCCTCCTCGTCTTTTTTTTATAGGTAAGGGTGACAAACGAGCACATAGTCCACCTGATGGTAAGTGGTTGAGCACACAATCCAACTGATGGTATGTGTTTGCACTAGCCCTTTGACATCTACATCTATCCGTGACCTGTGAGGACTAAGATGGAATGCCTCGTTTTCAGTAAAAAGGGTCTCCGGTCTCCTCCTCGTCCTCAGTAGTGGGTTCAAGAAGGATATGAATGGGTATGAATGTTGACTGAAAGAATGTGGACTGAAAGATTGTTTTATTTGAAAAAAAAATTGTACAAAAAGGGTTATTATAATAATAAATGAATACATAAATGAAAATAACCACGGCGAATGACGTGATCGCCACCATGCTGGTTCTATAAAAATTCATTCAGAAATTGTAAAAGAATAAATTTATTGTAAATTCAATATAAAATCTTTACAAAAAGTCAAACAACTGAATTTGATTATTGCCGGCTACATTGCAAAAAAAATATCGATAAATATACCAGCGACGCCACATCACTATTTGCTCCATACATTTGTTCAAATATATTTTATTTCTTGTGTTTTGTATTTTGTGCATTGAATTTTATATGTTTATTGTAAATGATAATAAAAATGTACTTTTCTAAACGTATTTCATTTGTGTCGAAACATATTTGAGTGTGTTATATGTGAATTTATACTGAAAAACTTCCGTTTTCGTGGTTGAGTAAGAAATGTGTTATTTTTCCATTTTCATTTATTTTTACTGTATAATGTAAATAAAAAATAATTATATTACATATTTCAAATAATTTGGTGTTGTATTTATTTCAAAATCACAAAAAATATTAGAGAAATAATGTTTCAAAGTAATAAAATTGAATTTCGGAAAACAAGGGTTATGTTTGATTCCTATTTATTTGTTTTTTTTTTTTTTTTTGTATGGGTTATGAATAAAAACATAAAAACATAAAACTATATTTATTTCCAAACATTTTCATATAGATTTCTCAAAAAACAAATATGTAGAAATTATTTTATTAATTTTTTCGTGGCTATTAGTGGAGTATTTACTACTACTATGCTTTTTGAAGGGTAATTTATTAATTTTATTACTATATCTAACATCCAAAAATTATTTTATTGGATAGTTTATACATTCAAGAAGAATTACTGTAAGTTTTATTCAAAAATATTGTCTTAAAGTGAAAATATAGCAGAATTTGCAAGTTAGGGAAAATTTTTCATTTGCCGCCATTTTAAGGTCCCGAACGAACGGGAGTATAACATGTCGCGTGCTGTCAGAGCTTACAGGCAAATGTCCAGAAAATATACAAAATTTATTCTCTGTAAAGTTTAAAAACTTTATTGAGCAAACATTTTATAAAAAGCATTATTATATAAGTGAGTAAAAAGTAAAGTTACAGCCTATATACGTCCCACTGCTGGGCGCAGGCCTCCCCTCATTTCTGAGAGGGTTTTAGGGCAAGTAAATATCCACCACGCTGCCCCAATGCGTGTTGGCGAACTTCACATGTCTTCGAAATATATTTTTTTTCTTATTACTCAGACATGTAGGTTTCCTCACGATGTTTTCCTTCACCGCCAAGCACGTGGTAAATCAGCACTTAAAATTGCAATTAACAATTTCATTGGTGCCGGCGGGGATCGAACCCGGGTTACTCGCGTTCTGTTATATTTACAGCGAGCGTTAACCATCCGAGCTACCACTGCTCTATAAGTGAGTAATGTAACATATTTTAAATAATGTCTCGCTGGGTTTCTTGATGGGACGGATGAATTTTCCGAACTAGTGGTAAGTCAATTAAAAATTAGAGTGAATTAAAATAATTACTATTTAAAATGCGAATAAAAAGTTTTTTCCGTATTATATAATAAAATAAATTAATTAATAAACGATAAGGGTCACTAAATTTTAATTTTCATTGAAAATACTCTCGTTATAACTAAAATTCTTGGAAAAACAATACAATGGAGTGTGTCCACTCAAACTGTCGCCACGAACATGTTGTTAGTTGTTCAAGTAATTTGGGGAGAGCGTAATGCAGTGCGAGCATAACAAATGGTACCCGCTTAACAGACGGATATGAAAAACGTTCTTGAAGACGGCACTGTACTTTTCTGCTTTCACAAACCTTATAAATACAATATTTATTCGCTTAGTACAATTTTTTTAGTCAATAAATTTATATTACTTGTCTTTGATCTCTTTCTTCTTTACCATCATCATCATGTGAAATTATACTGCTGGAGATAGGTCTCTTCCCTCCTTAAGACCTTAATCCTCACGTTGCGCTGGGAGATTGACATCTGTAGTGTCGAACTTATTGCAGATTTGACGCATCTTATGACACCCACAGGACAATATACAGTGGAAGATTGGAGCTATACAGGCAATTTGTATAGAATGTCGTTACGATTGCAGCCTCTCTAAAGTCCACTGGTTAACAAAAGCCTCCCCCATAGATTGGAACATAGTGAGGATTTATGTCATAGTTGCCATACATGGCAGGTGGGTGACAGTCGCAGTTTTTTAGTTTTTAGACTTTATCAGGAAAACAATGCTGCCCATTTCTTTTTTTGTTGTGGTTGTCTCAGTCACCTTTTACGATAACCGATCATTTTTTTCTCATTACAGCCCTCCGCAAGGCCACTGCTGAACACAGATCTCTCCCAGGAAATGTCACAAAGCACGGTCCTCAGTCACCTGCATCCATCTACTTCCTGAATGTCTTACCAGGTCGTCACTCCATTTAGTAGTCTAGGACTCTGTACACTTCACCTGCTGGTACGAGGCTGATACTCGAGAGCCTTTCTTCTCCATTAGTTGTCGGTTCTTCGAGCTATTTGGCGAGCCCATTGCCACTTCAGCTTACTCCTTTGGGCTATGTCAGATACTCTCTACTGCGGATATCCTTATTTTTAAGTGTATCACGCAGAGAAACCCCGAATAAAGCCCTCTCCACAGCTCGCTGAGCGACCTTGAGATTCCTCATACGATCAGCAGTGGAAGAACACGTCTCATATCCATAGGTCATCACTGGCTACTCGCACTGGCTGTACAATCTCGTTTTTAGGTTTTGAGGTATGCCTGAAGAGAGGATGTGTCGTAATCTCACGAACAATTCCTACGATTATTACAACACCCGGTACCTTTTACGATATCCTTACACAGCCATTACACGGTTACCTAACTGAAACGAAATTCAAACTATTGGTCACTATTTTTCAATCACTATTTTATAACATTTGAACGAAATATGAGACCAGTCTACCTCATGGTAAGCGAAATCTACAAGTTACATTCTGGAACAGGTTATTATAATATTATGAAATTTGTGGAAAATAACAATCCCTGTGAATGAAGTAATTGCTGCCATGCCTTCTCTAATTTGTATTGCGTCGTTAATTGTGTAACATATACTCGTACATATGTTTGTAAGTTGTTTTTTTTTCTTCAAAAAAACGGTTACTTGCTATTTTTTCCAGGACAGAGGTTTCTCCGAACCAGTGGTAATTTAAACATGAAAGTGAATTACAATAAGTATTATTCATAATCTATATTGAATAAAATGTTTTTTCTTTCCGTTTCAGTAATCACACTGGTCCTTCTATTCCACAAAAACACAAGCAGTTAAAGCACTGATGCTGGAAGTTAGGAATAGGTTAGAGTGATCTAAATCCAGACAGATTGCTATTCAAAAGGAACCCTTTCACGTAAGTCATGCTACATGATTAAAGGAAAATTAAATAGGAAGCTCATCATAGTGTACCCATTGCCGTATATCAAAAAGAATCCATCGCTCCCTTTCATCCCGTGAGTATCACAAGAGGTATCTTTGTAAAAAGCACAAAAATGCCACTTTTATATGTAAAAAAAAAACTAGCAACGGAAAGTTTTAAATTTATGTCCTGAATAATTAAAAAGTCGTATTACTGGTAACCTTTTACGTGGTAATGCCTAGCTGAAACTATGGGTGCGTTTGGCAGAAAAAAGCGCTAGCAAGCAAGCTTACTAGCGCTAAAATAGTTTTCGGCCAGGACACGATTGCTACTTCAGTAGCGCTGACACAATCCGCCATTTTGCTTATTTATTTTGTTTGTTTTGAAGTAGAGTTTATAAGTTGTTTTTTTTGCAATATTAGTTTTAAGTAATATAATGACATGAATAGACGTATACATGTTATTAAAAAATTCATGATTGGTAAGTTTTTAATATCAATACTTCACAAACATATATTTAAATTTGGTTAGATTCCCCGGTTAAAACTAACATCGTGTACTAGAGGAAAATAGCTACTTACGATTTGACAGCGCTTACCGCTTACGATCGCCATTTTGCTTACAAGCGCTTGCTAGCGCTTTTTTCTGCCAAACGCACCCAATATATAGATGCGGTACGAATGGCTCAGTTTGACCGAATCAGGACCTAACTCTCACAGAATACTACATAATAATTCTGTGTTTCGAATGGTGAATCTAGAGAACCGGAGATCCATTTTACTGGTAACGAGGCATACCATCTTAGTCCTCAGGAGTGATATCGCGTCTGAGTTTTGATTCAAAATTGGGGATATATTTAATTGTCTTTGGGGTACAGCATCCATTTATTGTCACGTGGTCTGTGTACTCATTTTCACCTATATTTTATAAAAAAAATTAAATTTAAATTTTGTTAATAACGTGTGTTGTTCCTCTATCATAATATGTTGACCGTTCGGTCGGAAAAAAACGACGCTGTCGATTTTCAACACAGTCTTCATAATATTCCTAAAAAAAGGTAGTCATAATCACTTCAGCGACAAAGCCCTTTTTCTAAGAATAAAAAAAATATATTCCTAAAATGAACGATAGAATATTATATAATAACTGGGTCCCTTGAAGTCATGTCGCCCGTGGTTACACTAAACGCAAGGGACGGTCCGGCGGGGATGCTGACAGCGTTATTGCTCCACAAATTTCACGATATTCACTATCTTTGTTCCCTATCAGCTATTTATGATCTCGGTCGGAATATAAGCCCGGCCTTCTGTGTGTCAAACACATTTTATTCTGGTATATTTCCTATACTTCAAGCAAGCAAGTCTTGTATATATGTGTAGAAACGCTTTTCTCGGAAATGGCTCTAACAATTTGTGTGGGATTTTGTATTAGAATTATGATTTACTTTCCAAGTTTATTGAAATAGGCTTTACTGTCATTCCTTAGAATTTTTTTTCTAAAGCCGAGCAAAGGACATTCAGGCTGGTACTATTTATTATAAATTATGGTGTTCCTGATCGGGATAATAAGATAAAGTTGTTTAATTATTGTATTGTAATTGGTTCTTGATATGAGAGCAAATTTTCAAGTCAATCGACCGTCTACAAGTTGTTTTTTTTATAGGATAGGATAACAAACGAGAACACAGTCCACCTGATGGTAAGTGGTTGCTGTGGCCCATAGACATCTACATCCATCCTCAACCACCAATCAGAACGCAGATACGTTGTCACCCGTAAGGACTAAGATGGGATGCCTTATTTTCAGTAAAAAGGGTCAGGGGAAAATTACATAAAATATAGATAGTAGGTAGATGGAAAAATAGATAGATACATGCGAAGCTTATAAAGGCATGTTAATAGTAGGATAAAAAATTGTGAAAAGATGTCTTCATTTTACCTGACTACGACAGTGGAATAATAAATTAATTGGCGCTATTCATGTATGTTCGGCGCATTGGCGATCATAATTACCAGACATTTGACTCTTTCGATACCGCTTCCAGCTTAAGATGAATAACGTCCTCAAGACTGAAGTTCAGTCACGGCCGATAGAGACTATCCGTCTGCACAGCACAGAAATATAGTGCACGAGTGTGTGCGCAAGCACAGGTGCAATCTTAATTCCATCGCTTTCATACTCCGATGGGTAACAAGACGCGAACGGGGTGAGATTACGTGCATGAACAGCATATAGCAAATACTATTGCTGTACTATGTCCAGTTTAAGTTTACCTCTGTCGCCTCTTACGACATCCATGGGGTGATTTGGGTTAGTGAAGAGATTTAAGTTAGTTAAATCTAAACACTATTATAATATTATTACCGTATAGTGGCGTTGTAAGAATAAGTAGCGACAGAAGGAAAAAAATCAGGAGATTGGCAGCGGCGTCGTCCTCATAACGACTAGAAATAAAAAAAAACCCGCTTTCCAAGCCTGGCAAACATGTCGTCTTTTAGTTTTGAGGTTAGTTACAACTAAATAATATTAACACCGTAAGATCATTTAATCAATTCCAAATGAAATTAAACCTTTTTTATATTTAGTATTTGCATAAGTTTTAGGCTTGTTACAAAAAATAATGTCGGTTACATATTCTAATATTGATTAGAGTAAATAATACCATTATAAGAAAACGTAGGTATTTATTTTCCGGACGAGCTTTTAATCAGCCCGTTTAGCGTCAAGATAAGAATCGCTAAGGAGTTTGTGGTTCGGAAATGACATCGTCTTAACATGCCTTAATGATTTTCATACATTGCGCAGCTAAAGAGAGAGAGTAAATTATATGTAATACATTTTTTTTTTAATTTCATAACGGTGACAAATGAGCACATAGTCCTCCTGATGGCAAGTGGATGCTGAGGCACATAGACATCTACATTTGTCCTCGCCTGAGGACTAAGAGAGAATGCCCACTTTCTAGTAAAATGAAT
Source organism: Parnassius apollo (assembly GCA_907164705.1). Classification (NCBI taxonomy): domain Eukaryota; kingdom Metazoa; phylum Arthropoda; class Insecta; order Lepidoptera; family Papilionidae; genus Parnassius; species Parnassius apollo. The sequence continues at coordinate 1,643,771 of CAJQZP010001616.1, read as the reverse complement.
CTCTGGTTCTCTACGTTCACCATACGAAACTCAACAGCAATATGCTGCTATTTGACTCTGCATTCTATAAAAGCGTAATCTTTACTCAGCCGTGCAACCCATTCGTGCTAATAATATATCTGCAGTATGACCACGTTTAAACTTGTCAACGTGTCTTATTATTGACGTCATCGTGTGTTTCCTAGTGTAGTGGGTAGTGTTAATCCCGTCAGATTATTGGTGGCGGTAATGCTACTCGCAATTGAGAAAGGGAAGGTAGTTTTCAAAAGGGTAAGACTTCTATGTATATTACTAGTTCCGCAATTCAGAACAAAAACTGTATTACAGCTGTGGATCTTTCCATTAACGACAGTTACCGTTTTTAGGCAAATACGAAATGAGATGACATTTTTTTTTTAAATCAATTTTGACTAACAAATTAAAGAACTCTGAGAAGCTTGTATGTTCTGGCCTTACCATGGAAGAACCAACTAAATGACGTCCAAGGATTGCAATTGTTGGTGTCCCTTTAGCCCTCACGGATAAAGAAGTATTCGAGTGCATTTTCGAACAAAATATTGTCGATAAATTTCCCAATGCCCCGCGTGAGTCCTTCCTGGCAACAGTCAAACTGAGCCATAAATCAGGTAAGAAAAACCTTCCTACCTGTAATTACATTGTCGAAGTGTCACCTAGCATCAGGAAGGCCCTTATCAATCAAGGACGAATTTATATTAATTGGACCTCATGCCCAGTCAGAGACTTTACAATAGTAACAAGATGCTTCAACTGCCAGCAGTTTGGTCATTCAGCCAAATTTTGTCGGGAAAGTAGCCCTACATGTAACTACTGTGGAGAGCTCGGGCATTCCTTTAAGGAATGTAATAACAAAGCGCATGCCCTCGTTTGCGCGACGTGTATACGTTTTAAAAGAAAATGCGACCACAAAACTGGTGATGAAAGCTGTCCAGCACGTAAATTCGCAGAGGACAAATATATTAACTCAGTAAGTATTACAATATTAAACCTTGGATAACACATGGTCTCGTCCGCTGTATAAGAAATAGAGACAAACTTCATTTAAAATCTAAACTTTCTCCTGATAATTTAATACTTTCTGCTACTTATAAAAGATATAGGATTTTTTGCAATAAACTATTAAAAAACCTCAAAATACGATATGATAAAAATGTTTTACAAAAGGCCGGTAAAAACAGTAAACTTGTATGGAAGTTCATTAAAAATAATACCTTCAGTTCAAAAAATCTTGGACCCCCACTTGATCTACTGTCATTAGACAAAAGCCCAAACGAAGCAACTAATAAAGTAAATAATTATTTTATTAATGTTGGCAAAAAAATAGCAGAGACAACTTTAAAATTAAGCAACACTCGTAATCCAATTTTTATGCCCACATCCTTTTCTAAGTTAAATTCTTTTGTATTGTTACATATTGATGAGATTTTAAGTATAATATCTGACTTAAAAGAAGATTGTGCAGTTGGATGGGACAATATACCTAATCGCATACTCAAAATATTTAAACATTTACTGGCCGCCCCGTTAACACATATCTTTCAATTATGCCTAGCAAATGGTATTTTCCCGAAAGTGCTTAAAAAAGCAGTGGTTTCTTCTATTTAAAAAGCTGGTGATAAAACTTAGTTAGTAACTATAGGCCGATTTCAGTCTTATCTGGCTTATCTAAAATTTTAGAAAAGATCATAAATACTAGGTTAATAAAATACCTGGAAGCTAACAACTTGCTGCCAGACAGACAATTTGGTTTTAGGCCTAAGAGATCATGCAATGTTGCCTTGCACCAATTGACAGATTACGTCACAAGTAATCTTGACAACGGTTTGCACTCAATTGGGATATTTTTAGACCTTGCCAAAGCATTTGATACTATTTCTTGCCCTATACTATTGCAAAAGATTGAAACACTTGCCATAAGGGGAACTCAACTACAAATTTTTTCTGATTGCCTCAGTGATCGCTTTCAATGTGTAAAAATCGGTGAGTATACAAGTACTGAATTACAAAACAGCTCTTATGGAATCCCACAGGGCATTATCCTGGGGCCTACATTATTCCTAATTTATATAAATGACTTATGCAATCTTCAACTTCAAAATAGTGTCATTATGTTGTATGCAGATGACACAGCCCTGTTATTCTCAGCTAAATCACGAGATGAGGTTTATAAATACGCTCAGCTTTAACATAGTATCTAATTGGCTTCTTAATAATCTCCTACGTTTAAACGCTGATAAAACACAATATATGTTATTTTTAATGAGAAATAATAACATACCAACTCACCTAAATATTTACGCTCATAATTGTAACTCGTATAATGAAACTGAATGTGCATGTTCCGCTTTAACAAAAACAGACAATATAAAATATCTAGGTATCACGCTTGACACAAATTTAAATTTCCGCAAGCACATCGATTTACTTTGTGCTAGAGTTCGTAAATTAATATATATTTTTTAAATATCTTCGTAACATCGCTGACTTCAAATTGATAAGACAGGTCTATTTAGCTTTGTGTCAATCCATACTCACTTATGGCATTACTTCCTGGGGTGGAGCTTCTAAAACAATATTGTTCCCATTAGAACGTGCACAGAGAGCAGTTTTAAAGGTAGCCACTTTCCGCCCATTCATGTTTCCTACACATCAACTTTACTTGGCATGTATTTTACTAACTGTCCGTCAGTTGTTTATCCTAAACATCATATTAAAACAGCATACCGAACTTCCATTTAACTCAAAATCCATAGACAGAAGAAGAATGGACTTAGTTTGTGTTAAACCTCAAACCAAACACGCATTTGTGAACAAATTTTACATATTTTTAGGACCCTTTCTATATAACAAGCTCAACAAGTCACTAAAGGTATATAGTCTAAGTTATAAGAACTGTAATATAAGTGTAAGGGAATTTCTAAATAAATTAAATTACGTAGACACAGAGAAGTTGTTAGAAATTCTAAAATAGTTTGTATTAATTGTAGGTTACAATTAATTCTTATTTTGTTATTTAGTTATTTTATTTATTATATAATATAGTTTAATTATTTAAATATCTAGTGTCCTACATTATTAAACCCATTGTGTAAGCGATGTCTGAAACACATGTATTCAACCTAGTTCAGGCAGGTAGCTAATATTATAAACTTGACTTTTTATTTTTCTTTTGTATATTCTACATTATTAAGCTACACATAGTTTTAATTTTATCATAGTATGTTATTTTTGTTAGACTTATTGTTACTTTATTTAATTGTAATCATATTTATTCCTGTATGTAAACATGTGTAATTGGAAATGAAATAAATATTTTTAATATTATTAAATATTTAACTAAATGAGCACGTAAATAACAACAGTAGCCATATTAAACAAAATATTGTCGAAAACAACGTTCGCGGCTTACACAACAAAGAATTAATCTTCTCGCCCGTTTGCAATCGACTAAAGAAGTTACGAAGAATTGAACGTAACTTAGTGAACAATGTATTAGTACCCTATTGGTCGTCCAGTAGTATGTATTTTTTATAGAAGAGGAGGCAAACGAGAATGCGTCGCACCTGATAGTAAGTGACTACCGACGCCCATGAACAACCGCAACACCAGGGGAATTTCAGGTGCGTTGCCGACCATTAAGAAAAGAGTAAGCTATTTTCTTGAAGTTCCCTATATCGTGTCGGTCCTAAAAAACCTTTAGTGGTAAACAATTCCACAGAGAGGTTGTATGAGGACCAAAACTTCTAGTCAAACGCACAGCGGTAGACCGCCAAGCATCCAAATTGTTTGAATGGTATCGTGAATTTTAATGAAAAAATAATAAAACATCCGTACCCAATCCCAACTAAAAATCAAATGTATAGTAATTGGCCATAATTTTGTAAAAGCTAATGACATATAAATAAATACATACAGTGCACAGAAATAGTAATAATAAGGCAATAGAAATGAGTTAGCGCTCGATTACTTCCAAAACCGATGTCGCCACATCTTACTGTATTATAAACAATGATACCTAATGTTTCACATTACATTGCTTGGTGAGTTTGTCAACGCAGAACAAAAGCAGAAATGGTAATTGTACAATACGAAAACTAATAAATGAACCTTTGAACCTTTTATGCTATGTGGCAATCTATGACTTTAATAGGCTGTTGACGAGAATTTAATCCAGTAATGTGGGATGCCGCAATCCAGCAGGATCCAGCATTATTTTAGAAACTGCGGGTACCGTAACATCTGGCGGATCCGCATGCGAATTTGCAAGCATCAAATCACGTAAATTCACTCAAATTTGCATTTGAAACTGATGGAGTAAATACATCCCGTATTTGCATTTTTTCGGGGGAGTATTTGACCTGAAGTTACTCGACTAGTTATAAACTATTAAACCAAGAAATGTGGAGGCAGGAACAGTCTTTTTAGCTGCTAGTTGTTGCTTACATATAATATGTTCCAGTTCTGTAAGCAGTAAATTGGAATTTATCATATTTCCAAAAAGAGAACTAACTTATTATTTACTAGATAATTATAAATTTGTTACATTGTTTGTGTTGATTCTTTATTTAGTAAGAAAAAAATAAGACAATTAATAAACTTAAACTAAATTCGTGTGGTACTCTAAATCTTGGAATAAATAAGACAGATACAGATTAGAAGCAATAGCTTATAGCGTATTTAACTGCAAAAGTAAAAAAAAAAACTAAAAAATTACCAAATATTAATATATATATATAATGGGGACGGTTTATATTTATATACTAAAAACATGGAGAAAAGTATTTTTTTATTTTTAATTTGCTTTGGTCAATCAAGTGGCGGCATATTATTAGGGGGCAAAATTCCGACTACTAAAGACTACAACTGCTCGGGGCAAACGCAACAACAAGACCAGGGTACTCTTGCCACGCTATCCGCGAATTTCTGCAATATCAGGTGACTTCACTCTAACCTAAACGCCGTCCACTATCATCTCGAAACGGCGAGGCCGGCTCTGCACTTTCTGACCGAGACGCAGGTGTCCTCTCCGGCTGATGTCTCGTATCTCTCCTACCCGGGGTACAAACTGGAACACTACTTTGTGCCTCGAGCTGGAGTTTGCGTTTACGTCAGAGAGGACATCTGTTCTCGACGCCTCGGCAGTCTTTAAGGTTCGGATCTGTCCATCCTTTTGCTAGGCGTAGACAGCGATGATCATCCGCGCGTCTACGGGTGCCTCTATGGGTCCCATAGCGGTAATGCCGAAACAGACCGACTCTTTGACCACGTCCAAATGGCTACAGATTCGTTGTTACAGCAGAACCCCTCCGCAAGATCGTGATCCTCGGCGACTTTAACGCCCATCACGCCGAATGGCATGCTTCACGTTTAACCGATCATGCGGGGAGATCAGTTCATGATTTTGCCCTGGCATATGGTCTGACACGACTGGTTACTTCGCCTACGCGGATTCCAGATGTGGAGGATCATGCGCCTTCCTTGTTGGACCTTCTGCTGATCTCTCACCCGGACGGATATCAGATTTCCGTCGACGCCCCTTTAGGCTCCTCGGACCATTGTCCTGTCCGGAGTGTGGTGCCACTCACGCTGAAATCGCAGTTGCATTCTGCAGGCTGCCGCCGTGTTTGGCACTATAGGTCAGCCGGTTGGGATGGGATGCGGTGTTTCTTTGCGTCCTACTTTTGGGGTCGGGTTTGCTTCTCGCCGGACGATCCCAACGTTGTTGCGTATTCTGTCACTGATGTACTTCAGGATATGGAACTTTTTATTTCTTCCTCTGTGGTGCCCATTGGAAGCAAATATCAGCCATAGTTTGGTCACTCCTATAAAATAGCATTATGCTATAAGCAGGAGTGCTACCAAGCCTGGGCTGACGCATCAACGTCCCGGGATGTAAACACCAGCGCTCTAAAAAAGAAGTATAATTCCGCCTCTAGGTCCTTCAAAATAGTCATTGCCAAGGCAAAGTCAGAGCACATAGGCAGAATTGGCGAGAAACTAGTTAGTTCGCCTTCCTTCAGGAACCCGTGCATTCTGGTCTCTCGCCAAGGCTGTCCAGGGGAATTTCTGTCAGCCATCTCTTCCATCTCTGCACAGGGAGGACGACTCATTGGCCGGAGAAAGATCTGCTAGGCTCTTTCTTTGCGTCCAACTCGAATCTCGAGGACGGGGGTCGTACGCCGTCTACCATTCCGCGGTGTGAGTGCTCCACGCCGGAAATGCAGTTCACGCAGCGCTCGGTTCGCAAAGCACTCCTCTCCCTGGACATCCACAAGTCGAGTGGGCTTAACGGAATCCCCCCAATTGTGCTGAGGACGTGTGCTCCAGAGTTGGCACCGGTTTCAACGCGTCTTTTCCGGTACTCCTACTCCCTAGGCGTAGTCCCAAAATCATGGAAGACGGCTTTCGTCCACTATCGATTATCGATATCGATTCGATTGCTAAAATAGGCGACCGCTCAGACCCGTCCAACTACCGGCCTATCGCCATCACCTCTTTAGCTGTATTAACTGCCAGCTCATGAGGTACCTTGAGGATCACCAGCTGATTAGTGCTCGCTAATACGGTTTTCACCGTGGTCGGTCAGCTGGTGATCTTCTGGTCTACCTAACTCACAGATAGGCGGAGGTAGTAGATTCCACGGGGGAGGCACTGACCGTTAGTTTGGACATTGCGAAGGCCTTGATCGGATTTGGCACAAAGCGCTTCTTTCGAAGCTCCCTTCCTATTGGCTTCCCGAGAAATTGTACGATTGGGTCACCAGCTTTCTTGTAGATCGCAGCATCAAGGTTATTGTAGACGGTGCAAACTCCGATTACAAGCCTATTAATGCTGGTGTTCCACAAGGCTGCGTGCTATCGCCAACGCTGTTTCTTCTGTATATTAATGATAATATGTTGCAAACCTGTTACATTCATTTCTATGCAGATGACAGCACAGGTGATGCTCTTTACACCGGCCGTGCCAATATTTCTCGAGAAAATGTTTCCGAGTACCGGGACAAACTTTTGTCTGAAATCGAGTCTTTGTTGAACAGAGTCTCGGATTGGGGGCAACTAAATCTAGTCCAGTTTAACCCCCGAAGACACAAGTTTGCGCGTTAACCGCTAAAAAGAACCCCTTTGTCGTATCACCTCAGTTTCAAGGCAACCCCCTTATTGCCTCAGCCAGTATCGGAATCCTAGGCGTCGACATATCGAGTGACGTGCAGTTTCGTGGTCACTTGGAAGAGAAGGCCAAATTGGCCTCTAAAAAATCTCAGCAGAGCGGGACAGTATTTTATGGCGGCACACTGCCTGCAACTTTACAAGGCGCAGGTTCGGCCGCACATGGAATAGTGTTCCCATCTCTGGGCTGGAGCTCCCCAGTCCCAGCTCCTTCCACTTGACCGCATCCAGCGTAAAGCGGCTCGAATCGTCGACGACCGAGTGCTCTCCGATCGGCTCGATTCACTGGCGCTGCGAAGAGATGTTGCATCTCTTTGCATTTTCTTTCACATATACCATGGGGAGTGCTCTGAGGAATTGTTCGGATTAATCCCAGCCGCCAAATTTCGTGAACGGCCGTAAAGGGCCGGCAACGCACCTGCAATTCCCCTGGTGTTACGGTTGATCACGGGCGGCGGTAGTCACTTAACATCAGGTGAACCGCATGATAGTTTGACCCCTCTTCTATAAAAAAAATTGAAAATAGTGTGACTTGACTCATTATATTATTTTTAGAGAACATTTCTTTAATATTGCAACTTTACCTTTTACCGCATTTAATGGCTTATTTTGCGGTTCCACTTAAATTTTTAGCACAAAGTAGTTTGCTTTGTGAGGTATTTTGCCGTTAGCATTTTGTCGTTCGGTTTTTGTTTATGATTTACTCATTACAAGTGTCAATGAATAGTACCCTTAAGCGACGAGCATGTATGCGTAGGTATATGAATGTAAAGGACGCGAGGGAGGTTTGTCAGGATCGTGCTAAATGAAAGTCCTTAGTCTCTGCCTACCTCTCTGGGCGACGGGCACAACTATTTTTATATGTATGTAATATGTAATTAACAACAAAAGTAAAATTATGTAAGCACAGGTAACTGAGGGTCCCAAACTAAAGGCAGATTATATCTCAGGACCCTGGCATAGGGTATTACATATAATATTTATTTACATTACATTATTATATACGTAAAATTGCAACTTAACGCTGCTGTGTTTCGCATGGTCAGTGTAGAGAACTGGAGACCCTTTTTACTGGAAACGAGCCATTTCATCTTTATCCTCACGGGTGAAAACACATTCATTTTGATTCGTAACCGAGGATGGATGTAAATATCTATGCCACAGCAACCCCTTACCATTACTGTGGTGATGGTGGACTGTGTGCTCGTTTGTTACCCGTATTCTTTCTTGTGTTCTTTCTTTAGTTGCTGGTACACAGGACAGAGGCCTTTTTGAAATAGTAGTAAAAAATCAAAACTAAGTGATTTTTTTATTTAATAATAAAAAAGTTCATTGTATTCCATTCTGCCCTACCCTAATCTGTTCTGTTGTGTTATGTTGTATTTTAAATTATTTACCATCAGTTGGGATAGTAGTCAAAAACTCATGTTTGCTCGCTGAATGACTGTACTTACAAGAGTTAAATTTCAGACATATTTCAAAATACCGAAGAGCAGAACGAAAACAATTAAGGTGCCTCTTAAATTGAAAACACAAGAAAGTCTTAAGTCCGTGGAATTACTTTAAACGGGCATGAATTGTTGACGTAATGGGGAGAATACTTCAAATAACGAGAATTTTGATCAGATTCACGGGAATAATAAAATCAGATCCTTAATCTGATTTTACGTTACGTCATCTCTGTTACTTTCTATTATTATACAATAATTATAAACTGTCTTCTGTTATTGTGGTACATAGTTATTATGGTAAGTGTTCCGCGCCAAAATTTTTGAAACAAGATTATAGAATCAGCTCAATATCTATTAGCTGTTAATAAGTTGCTTTCTCCGTATGTTTTCCCAGTCCAGAATCTGTAATAAGTTTTTGATGTTCTTGTTTAATCGTATAGATTAAACTGATACTGGCCCCAGCAATGCATATTAATCTCGTTTTGAAATATATATTTACTGAAACTTACGACGTACTTAACATTGGCAGAATACTGTTAAATAAAGTTAAAGTTACATCTTATATGCGTCCTACATCCGGGTAGAGGCCTTTTCTCATTTCTAAAAGGGTTTTAGACCAAGCAAGTATTCGCTGTACCGCTACAATGTATCCATAAAGTAAAGAACATAATTTCACGTAGATAATGGGAACTTGACACGCAAGGTTCAAATTTTCATCAAATATCCACTTAATTATGAAGCTAAAATGTTCTGCAACAGTCACTTTTTCTACGAGAAAGAATCACGCACTAGCTATTTTATGACTGCAAAATAGGTCGGTCGCTTTCACAGAACACCAAACTGGCGTGAAAAATTCATTTGGTTAGTGTAGAGTACACAAGGTCCTTTTTACTGAAAACGAGGTAGTCCATCTTGCTCATCAGGAGTGACAACGCACGCTGCATTTTGAGACTCAATCAAGGACAGATGTAAGTGTCTATAGGCCACAGCATCCACTTACCATAAGTCGGACTTTGTGCTAGCTTATCATCCTTATTCTATATAAAACAAAAATACGTAGAGTTTCATTTGTTTACTCTTGTTTTAACACGTTTTATCTTATACTCCATACAAAGTCACTTTCACTTTTTAAGTTGAATTCTTTTAGTCATTATACAAGTTGTTTTTGTAGAATGGGAAGAATTTGGTAGCCTTCAATTGTACTTACGAGAACTTTTACTTACTTGAGATGCGAACATTTTAATCTTAATGGCATTTATAGTCCCTTAACGGCCGCCATTTTGTAAAATAATTGGCTTTACGTCACGGAGAATTGTCAGAATAAAGAAATAATTTTTGATATGTCTATTCTTTTAATGAATATCCTTATGGTTGCAAATCAATTCTTTGAAGATTCTCATATTTAAAGTTATTCAATTTACTTTAAGTGATTACCTCATAGGGAAAATATTTGCAACAGTTGCCACGCTTTGCAGGCATGTTGTAAAAGCCTTTCGGTCTTTCATTATTTTGTGTTGTTATCAGGAAGATGCTGTTGTCTAATTCCTGTTTCATTTTTGTCTGTTTCCTCTTACGAGATAGTAGACGTTATAATCTCTCGTATGCTAGATATAAATTCTTTTGGCTGGCGATGTCCCCGTCACAGCGTCAAAGGCATGATAAGTTTAGTACTGAGATCTTTAATACGTTTTCCAAATGTGGCGATTTATAGAGGCGTACTTCCAACATTGGAAAAGGTCCGTGTCCAACCGGGCAGGCCCGTTTCTTGCTTTTATAAATTCATAAAACAAAAAAAGAAGTATAATATATTATATTAGTTTAGCATACTTTGTATCGTTTACAAAAAATATTAAACTACTAATGATAACTACTAACTAATACTAACTAATACTTTTAACTATAGCCTGTTTATTTATTTGTTTATTTATTTAGATAGATACACCAACGACAATATCAATAAACATTGTTACAATCAAAATACTACATTTTTAGATAAAGGATATGTCTTTACAGATTTATACATCATTATAAGAAAAACTAATACAATATAAAAACTAAACAACATATAAACTCTTAGACAAAAATTAATCAAAGTAAAAGCACCACATCCAGTAATAATTACAATAAATAATAATTTTGAATCATTAATCTGGCGAGGCAGGTAACAGTAAGTCTTAACATTTTCTTTTAAATACACGTTCAGGGTCGCTAGAGATGTCGATGTCATGATTGTTTAAGCTGTTGTAAGTTCGCATACATCTGCATAACGTAGAAAACTTATTTAGCATGAGATTGTATGATTTACAAATTTCTACCCGCACTTGCAATATTTTTTATATTATTATGTATTTGACAGGTTCTTTATATAAAATCTCAATAAGTATGTATACATGCAATAATTTTCATCCTTATTTTCACAACAAATTTTCTTCTGCCAATATTTTCCTTATCAATTATTTTTGAAGTAATAGAGCCACGCTGCAGTGATAATTATGGTTGTAGCACGAATGGGTCGGCACGACCGAGGTAGGACCAAACTCTCACAGAATACCAGCGTAAAATGGCAGCTTAATGCTGCTGTTTTCCGTATGGTGAGTATAGAGAACCGGAAGAATGATTTTTTTATATATTAAGGAATATGTTGATATGAAATTAAATGAATTAAAACAAATCTATTTAAATTTCTCAAGTTTAAGTTTGTACTTCGAAAAGACTTTGAAGTGTGAATCTTTCCTTCAAAGGTTCTAAAGCTATATTTCTTATATATAGCTATTCTATATTTTGTGCTAATTGAGATGCCAAGTATGTGGACTCATTTCTCCACGCGGTTCGCCGATTTCTTCCAGTTCCTCTATCTCGTCATTTGTATTTTCGGGAATCTAAAAGTAGAAGTAAAATATTAGGTAATGCAATATGCAGGTCCTACGAGCCAGAACCAAGCTTAGTTAAGTTGGTTATCATGCGATGTCTTCCATCGCCGCCAAACACATTGGAATTCAGCACTTAAAAAATCAATTGCGATGGAATGCCTCATTTCCAGTAAAAAAGAATCTTCGGTTTTCTACACTCTCCATACGACAACATTGAGCTGCTGTTTTGAGCTGGTATTCTGTGAAAGCGTGGTTTTTCCCCGGTTAAGCCAACCCATTTGTGCTTCAATCATAATATAGCTGCAACATGACTCTACCACATGTGAAATGAATTCCTTTATATGGCCTAACGACGCTTGGTTATCCTTTGAGTTACGAGTAAAATAGGTCTTTCACTAATGTTCAATATCATGTAGGGGACAATCATAATTGCTGATGAACTTTTTAATTTTTAAACTCAATCGACAGTCAATTAATTTTGACAATGTAAATAATGCTCTATCGAAACTAGTACATTGGTTTAACGCTAATAATTTGCTCTTAAATGGCAACAAGACAAAATGTATTAAATTTACAATACCTACTGTTAAACATTCAAATACCAATGTTCTCTTAAATGGGGAAGAGTTGAGTCTTGTGGATACCACTGTTTTTCTTGGTATTACTATTGACGCGAAACTTCAATGGGGCCCTCATATATCTAAATTGGCAGGCAGACTTAGTTCTGCAGCATATGCTGTAAGAAAGATTAGAAGTCTAACAAATGTTGAGACAGCTAGATTAGTTTATTTTAGTTACGTTCATAGTGTAATGTTTATGGAATCTTAATATGGGGTAACGCGACTGACGTTAACGTCATATTTATTTTGCAAAAGAGAGCCGTACGGGCGATTTACAACTTAAATTGGAAAGAGATCCCTTAGAGAAAAATTAAAGAAAATAAATAATCATTCAAAAATTGTAACAAAATAAATTTATTGTAAATTTAAATATGTTTAACAAAATTCCCGCTGGGTTTCTTGCTGGTTATTCCCAATACAGAGTTTTTTTTTGCAAACAAGTGGTAAATTAAAAAATGACTTTCAATAAGTATTATATAATAATCGATGTTAAATAAAAACATTCATTTCATTTCATTTCAATGAGATCTATCTACCAAAAATTCATATTTAAACTAGGCTGTAAGAATATTACAAAATTCAATAGTATCTCAGTAGCCCAATTCATCTCCACGCCAAAAATTGGTTTTTCGGTGTAGGCCTGGTGCAAAGTTTGCAGCTCACTTAGCAGCGGCTGCAGCCTTTCATGAGGGTCAGCTCTGAAGCCCAACACGTAACCGCCGGATGATGCGTGGATAACGATGACCAGAGCATCGCCATATTTCGAGTTCCTAATTGTAATCTATAAAATCCAAAACACAAAAATCTTAGACACTTGAGCATAATTTTTGACTAATGTATATTTGACATATTAAGATAATTTTAAGATATTTTAATACTATTAATAGAATCAGGCGTTACTTTGTCAAAATCCATTATATCAAAGGTGTTAAAAATTTATTTGATCCGCATCATAAAATAAAATTGTATGTCTTACCTAGTATGACTGCCGTGTAGTGGCGGTTGAGAATATCCACTACCCCATATCTTCCCGTGGGTGTCGTAAGAGGCGACAGAGGGAAACAGGCAGGAGATGGGCAGCAGCATCTTCCTGATAACAACAATAATATAATAAAAAGACTGTGGTTTCCAACCCGCTCGCTAAGCGTGGCAATTATGGCAAATATCCCCCCATGAGCAACTACGCAAACAAACGGCCCCCAGTCCCCGGCGGCCCCGCTATTCCTGGCTACGGTGGCGACCATGGTAACGGCGGGGTAGGGGGTGCTAAGAATCTCCGGTGGAGGTTCGGTTACTACCTACGACGACTTGAACTGGCAACATACAACGCACGCACCCTGAGGACTGACGAGAAGATAAGCTGTACAACCAGTGCGTGCAGGAGTGACGACCTGGTAAGACATGTAGAAAGTCGATGGATGCAGGTGGCTCAGGACCGTGCTTTGTGGCATACCCTGGGGGAGGCCTATGTTCAGCAGTGGACTTGTGAAGGGCTGTAATGATGATGATGATGACCTAGTATGAAGCCTCCCGCCCTCCCTCAATTGCGTGCAATATACCTGTCACCACCCCGTTTCCCAGTGTAATGTTGTTATGAGTAGTGGAGCTTTGCTCGTAAATTTTTAACATTTTAATATTGCTATTTTTAATGCATATTTTAATATTGCTATTTTTTACACAACTTTATTAAGCGTACCCATGGCTGGATGCAATCCAGTTACTGTGTACACCGCACATGACTGGCCTGACTTAGAGTGTTGGCCCGATTTTACTGTTCCGAAATAACTTATCGAGTATATTCTGGGAGCTAATTGTTGGACTAATAGAAACAGAGGTTCTCTCTCCTTTTTACTATGGCATTCGATATGGAGCTTAGGAACGCGTTCTTGCGGAGAGAGGGTAGGGATGGTAGGTAATCGTGGATAGTCTGTTGTGTCCATTTTTGGATAATGGGGGCTTAGAATATGCACCTGATAGTTAGTACTCCCGCCGCGCATGAACAATTGCAACCACTACTAAAATAGCTGGTGCGTTCTCGGCCATTAAAGCTTAGGTTGACCGTGTACTCGTTTGTGACCCTTACTACTACAAAAAGTAGACAAATAGAAATTTTTACACTTTCAATTGTGATGTACGGCATGGAAACGTTGAACGCCTCTTTGACATCCGCGCACCACGCGATGCGCACATTGCTTTCCATCAGGTTTCCAAGGTTGCCGGACTCGCTGGACAAGTTTCATACGCCGTGCTCGTGCAGACATATCTGAAGAACACCAAACAATTGGACATGAAGTTTTATGTTTACAATTAATACGAGGTAGAGCCATGCTATGGCTATATTATAGTTGTAGCACGCTAGCAGCTATAGTATGGATCGGCTCGATCGGAGTAGGAACACGTTCTTACAGAATCCAGCGTGAAAATACAAACGAACGCACAAAACAGACTCTTAAAAAATCTTTTAAAAACAGCGGTGTCATGTCAATCTTCGTCCACTTTCCTTTAATATGGTAGGGGAAGGCGCGAACTGCACGCTGCACACCCATGTCATACTTGTGGGCTGGTAGTAATTATGATACCGGTTGTCATGAGCAGGTCGGATTTGCAAAAACTTATTAAATTTCATCATCATCATCACCTATACAACACTTTACCAGTCCACAGATGAACACAGGAACACATTTTTTTATATATTTATCATTTCAAAGTTAAGTAAAAATGTATAAGTCAAAAAGTCATAGCCAAAAAGTCAAAAGTATAACACATGTAATGGAGTTATTAAATTCAAATTATGGCAAACGTCAACAATATTTACCTTTTCAAGAAGCAGTATCCGAAGTTGTTTGTTCTGTATTATGGCGCTTCTAAGTTTCAGGTCACGGTATAATCTTGAACTCGCGTATGCTCTAAAGGTAAAAGTTAAATATTAAATTTACACCCTGTATACCTTCCACTGCTGAGCACATTCCCTCTGTCGTGTATGGAGGAATTAGGACGCTAAGCTGCTCTACTGCGGTTAGCGGACCTCACAAGATTTAAATGTTTTATGAAATTTACTAAAACGTTGGATGATTTTCAAAATTGTCGTAAAAATTATAAGTATCGAATACCAACGTAAAATAGCAGAATAATGCTGGTGTATTTCATATGATGAGTCCGGGAACCGGAGACTCTTTTCACTGGAAACAAGGCATGCCATCTTAATCCTCTGGGGTGACAAAGCATCTGCATTTTGATTCTTAAACAGGGATATATGGAACGGGGACAAGTGGAATGTGTGCTCATTTATCATCCTTGTTTTATAAAAAAAATGCTACGAAGGCATCGCTTAAATGTCCCTGTCGAATGTGCATTATACGTTGAAAATTACTTATGAACTCCTACAACAGACGTGTAGTGTCACACGCAGTTAGGCGATAGATTGGTAAATATGATCTCGTATTTATTGTTCTTGTAAATCGCTAGCATGTACAGCGCCTAAGTAGTGCCCCGTAGACCGGAGTTTACGACCTTGGTGCTGGTAGATATGATGCAGTTGAGACCAATCGCAGAAAACATGATAAATTATTTGATTGTATTACTTTTTTATAGTATATATTTCAGTCAAACTCAAAATAAGAATATTTTAATACAAAATTGGAAAAGAACTTTTTGCTAGCTATGCGATCGCTTTAACAAGTCTGCACTGCGAGACCTCGTGATACGCCCTAGAAAAATCACAAATACTCCTCAGGTTTTCTCAGTGGCCAAGAAGTTGAGAGTATTCTGGACATCAAGCATCCCTACCATCTAGTATTATTGCAGATTTTCCCGAATCTCTTCTTATAACACTGCTGCAACCTGGCGAATTAATTCTTCTTTTCAATCTCCTTCAACAGTCAGTAACTTCACTCGACAAGAGGTCGAGTAGCTCCTCTCTTATTTAAAAGAGGATCAAGTACAAGTATTATTGAGTCGCGGGTACTGTGTTCAAATCCGATCCAGAACAATAATAAAAATACTTTATGAAGTATCCAAAAATGACCGTACCATAACTTCTTAAACTTTAGACTTTTATAAATTTTTTTGAGTATAGGGATCTTCTTCTGTCAAAACGTGAAAGTCTACTATTGAGCGAGTGGCTCTCCCATTGAAAGGAGATTGTCAATCGCAATTTCTTTTTTCTTTTTCTTTCTTTAACAAAATGTTTTCCTCACACTAGGATTTTCTTCTATATTCTGGAGGCAGCTTACAAACATAAATTGCACGAGGATAAAGATCCAGACTCGGCACATTTATTTGAAGACTATACAAATACTTATTCCGTGCGGAATTCGAATCTTCAGTACCACAACTTAATGCTAAGGTACTGCGCCACGTTTTCAGAGATTTCGTGAATATATATGACTGTATGGATTAGGTGTGGTCAGGTATGGGCTTTTATGTCTAATCGTAGAGTTCCTAGAGAGTAGAGTTTTACTACCTGTAACAATTGGATAAAACAATGCTGATGAGGTTTATAATACAAAGGCAACCTGGACACAAGTGTATCTTCACTGCCTCAAGTCACTTCAAGCTTACCACCAATACTTTTAAGAAAGCGTTAGGGTGAAATATACCAGGGGAGCATCATTTACAAGCAACTAACACAGATTGATCCTCGGCGAAGTTATCGAATGCCAGATAATTCTCAAGTTTGTGACCACCATCCGTCCTTTCGTCCCGCTGTTCCCTTTCGTATCCTCTATGGGCTCTATTCAGTCGAAAATTTTCTTTCCTGGACGTAGCATTAGAGATCTATAAAAAACAACATAACAAAATTCAGTGAGCCATGCAAAGCTCTCGCTTCAATAATATAGTACACGAGTATCCTGAGTTAGGATTTATAATAATGTTTACGAGCAATGTCAATTCAATATTAGGTGCCGGCACAACTGAAATATTCAAAATCTACTCTTAGTTCTCAGGGGTGACAACGCATCTGCATTTTAATTCTTAATCGAGGATAGATATTTACGGGCTACAGCATCCACTTACCATCAGGTGGACTGTGTGCTCGTTTTTTATTGTTATTCTTTAAAAAATAGTAACTGCAAATGCGTGCATATCAGAGAAATTAATTACAATACGAGTACTTCGAAATTTCACATGTTATGAATTCCACCAACATGCATTGGACTAGCGCTGCGCACGAACTGCAATGTTTTCCTTTACAGCACGTAAACTGCTCCATAGTATTTGAGTAGCTTTTGGCCCGTGACTTCGCTCGCGTGGGCTTCAATTTAAAAACATTACTAAAATTAGCAAAGTTGGCCAAACCTCAACCAAAGCGAGCGTAGGCAAATTGATACGAAACGAGTGCTACAGTCTACATGTTGGTCAAGTTTGAATGAGTGAACATACACGGCCGACTAACATGTTGTTGCAATGACTTGCCGAGTGCAGGCGAGTGCCTTTGATTTATGCAGAAAAACCGACATTGTTCCAAAGTCAGGCGACTCAATTGAGAGAGAATCCGTGGCTTCATATGATTCCGTGGGTGTCATTAAGTGATTGCCAGAAAACCATTCTTGTTTCCGACACACAACAATATAACCATCTCAGATACATAATTAGCTCATAGACTATAACAATTACATCACATTATGGCAATTGAAAATGTTTAACCTATTTTTTTAATCGTTGTTCGCTCAAGATTCTTTCTGGATACTTTATAAATATATAATTATTTATTTTATTATGAAAAATATTATCCTTACAAACATTAAAAAAAATAAGGAGCACTTTTCTATAAATAATAAACAATGACTTTGAAAAGAGGTTTGATTCAGCTTAAGTGGCAAAGCGGCCAGTATTCTAACAAAGTAAATATATATTTATTCAAAATTCTTAGGAAAAGGGCAAGTCGAAGAGCACCTCTCTGTCCTGCCAGACTGCTTTACTGCCCGTTGTTTTGTTCCTGGACATTTTAATAAATTTCGTAGACCATTCAAAGTTATTATCAACTTTTTGTTTGGACTAATGTTACCATGGCAACTGCCGACATGTTACCACATTTATAAGCTATAGTAGTACATTAGTAGAAACGTGGAAACGGTAGCTTTTGGTGATAAGTACAACAAACAGATATAATATGCCGTAAGGCAAAGACTGATAGTCTCGGATTTAAGTTATAGTATAAAAAACGATTTTTCACAAAAGAATTTATTCAGCCGCGGAGCTGCAGACTTCAAAGAAGATGGCCGAAAATTGTATGAGCCTGTGCCCCAGACAGTACAGAGATGAAATATATGTCATTTGAAAGTACAGATCTTCTATATATAGAATTAGAAAAGTGTTTATAGCTACGCAGTAGTCAAAAAAGTTATGAAGGTATATAAAATAGTTGATTTTGTGACTCGGCTTTTATCATAATTACACAATAGTAGGTAGTAGGTTAGGTTGTATAGGTTAATGTGTATGCATTTGTCCTAAATGTTTAGGATACATAGTAGTTTAGCTAAAAAAAACGGATACAGCAGGTTTTTCAGTCTTCGAAAATATTTATATTTTTTATTTGTATCAAGAAAACTAACAGCTATTAATTATCACACTCAGGAAGCCCTATAAAAGTTTTCACAAATGCATGAATTGCAACTTAAATATTATCTAGACTAGCAAAATAAAATTAACAATTTGTTAATTAAAGTTTATCTATTAGGAAGTATTACTAAACACACTAAAGTCATTAAATTGTGTTCAAATAATATAAGGTCGCCCGTCAACAAGTTTGAAAGCTAAGTGCTTGTAAGGTTATAATCGATGAAGACTTGGCCAGGCCCTCCGGTTTTATCAAATTTGTCACTCTTTATTGGTGTCAATCTTAGCTAAATTCCTTTTAACGTTGATGAAATTATAATAAAACGTCTCAAGAGACTGTAACTTTGTAAATGAGGTTTTTTTTAATTACTACACAAACCAATGCCTGTGCCAAAATGTTTATTAATTAAACTTCATTATACGTATAGTCAAAAAGTATAATGTAACGCATGTGATTGCTTGCTCAATTGACGAAAATATCTGTCTCGCGGGCGCAATTTTTAGATGAGGGAACAATAAAAAGTAGCTTGGGCTAGTACTGTTGCATAGTACTGTGCTGTAAGGCGGGTGGCCAAGCAGTTAAAACTGTATGGATTTTCGCCATGGCGTATTAAATAAGTAAGAATGTCCACTGCCCATTTCCGAAATGCCGTCGAATTCTTCCACCGTCACTACATGATAAGCTTTTCGCAATTAGTATATTTATTATATATTGACTGCCCCGTTTATTTAGTCAGTCGAAACGGGGTTACCGATTATGTGGTCTTGGGTTCACATATGGAGTTTTTCTCTCAATAAATTAATAATACCTCCGGGTTGGAGGCAGGAAGTTGCCGGTGTTACAGCCCCGTGCCTCGGTAAACCCGGAAAGCCGTTAATCCTGCGCCTGATCTCTCACCGGTCATGTCGAGTTAGCGTCCGATCGGACTATGAGAATGAGGGGATCGAGGTTGCACCTGTGCTTGTGCATATACTCGGACACTATAATCCTGTCCTGCGTATATGGCTAGGCTTTGGTGGAACATGCCGCTTGTGACCGAAATTCGGCTTAGAGGACTTATTTAATTTTAAGTTTTAAAAAATTAACGCTATTAACCTAAATATAAAAATATTGTAATAAGGGATGATTTTCGACTACCAGATAAACGTAATCCTAAAATTAAGT
This sequence comes from Parnassius apollo, assembly GCA_907164705.1. NCBI lineage: Eukaryota > Metazoa > Arthropoda > Insecta > Lepidoptera > Papilionidae > Parnassius > Parnassius apollo. The sequence continues at coordinate 1,623,923 of CAJQZP010001616.1, read as the reverse complement.
AACAACTTGACTGAACACTAAAAAAGTAAAACAATTTAGACTATTCTATTCATCCATCCGCCCATATTTCATCCACTGCACTGTAAAAGTCCACTGCTGAATAACAGCCTCCCCCATAGATTGCCTAATATTTAAAAATTTGGGAGGAATTTTCATAGTTACCACGCATGGCAAGTGATTTAGTAACTCCAGTTATTTTTTAATTATTTTATTATAGTTATTAACACTTTCATCTCTACATACACATATAAATAAAATTGAAGTTGTCTATCCGTAATATTGAATAAATGGCTCCTTGTGGGAATCCCCAGACCATCAACTCAGCTGCACACGTAAACCCCATTATTTGCGCCAAGAAAAAGGGACAATTATGAAAAGAATAGCCCCATATCACTTGTATCTAAATATAAACGACTTTTTAAAAAGGCAAACATCGATATAGATATTTTTCCAGAGAGTGTTAGTGAATCAAGTGAATGATGAAAAGTATATCGAGTCACTTGATGAAAACAATCTTTCTAAATGATAATAAATTAAATAACCATAATAAATATAACTTTATGTTATGGTTTTACTTAAAAGTGTTTTCCTAACAAATCAAATTTTTGTTTTGCTTTTAATAATTTTATGTTAAAGTGTAGTAAGTAATGTAAAAGTGTTGTACACACATATAATTTAAGAACACACACACATATATATATAAATATATATATATATATATATATATATATATATATATATATGTCTGTGTGTATGTGTGTGTGTGTGTGTTATTCATTTTATTATAAAACTAACATATAGTGTTATAATAAAATCTAACTGTAATGTTTTAAAACAACTTAGTGTTCGTATATGTAGTGTTAGTACGTATAATATGTACTTATTGGTAAGTCCTAATAAAAAATAAAAAAATAAATAAGTATTAAGCTCAGGGTTTATTAGCATGCTATTAAGTGCGCACAGACAGACAAACAAGAATATTATAATTCTCGTTTGTCTGTCTGTCCGTCCGTCTATCTGTCTGTCTGTACAGACTAATCTACGGAATGGCTGCACCGTTTGTAAGGATGACATATGTACATATTATACAGAGTGTGCTGCAAATAGTGCTCCACCCACCGTTAAGGATTCAATAATACATATAATTTATTATAGTATATATTATAATTTTAACCATTTTTTTACCTAAAGGTTACCGTTTAAATTTTTTTTAACGAAGTTGCATCTTTTGTTATCATTTTTGCTGTAGGTTCATCAAAAAACGTTATTTTTCAATTTTGTTTCTATTAATTACTGCCGAATACTAGAGCAATCGCAATAAAATATGATTCTTATGTTAATCTGGAGCTTTTTAAGAAAAATAAGTTCTTCTCTATTGTAGAGAGCAATACCAGGCGGGATCTAAGCAATACTTTATCCGAAAAATTTAAAGATTTTTTAAAACGAAAAATTGATGAAATAAATGGTCTTTAACTATCTTAAACTGAAATGACCTTACCCCCATATTATTAAGTTAATAAATAGTCGTATACTATTTACATTTAACATAACTCTATTTTCTCTGAAGCTTTCTCTGTTATTCAATATTCCCGGCAACACACCTGCCATTCCCCTGGTGTTGCAGTTGTTCATGGGCGACGGTAGTCACTAAACATCAGGTGAACCGTACGCTCGTTTGCCCCCTCTTCTATAAAAAAATCTATACAGGGTTATTTTTCTAAGATTAGGCAAATTTCAAATATGTAAATAATAGTATACCATTATTGCAGATTTTGAAAAAAAAAACTAGTAAATAATGCTTCAACTTTTATATGAAATTATGCCAAATTGAATGTGATTTATGGTCAACAACGTTTCGGCTTACCGATCGGTCCTTACGAGTGTGTGAGTGAGCAGTAATATCAGTAAAAATAATGCATTACCACGCGTTTTGAATTTAACAATAAAAAGAACAGAATGTTTGAATTTCTTTTTATTAATTTTTCTTCACCATTTGCCTACGTTACTTATTTTAAACCTTCTTTGCAAATTTGGCCGGTTATTGCAAAATAACCCTGAATATTAAATAAACACCGATAGGATTTGCATTAAGATCGCTTACATAATTATTTCAGATGGCATAGCTTTGGTACGCTCCAGCTATGTTAGCTTCAGCATGAATAGGTCGGCTAAAGTTCTCACAAAGTACCAGTGTGAAACAGTGGTTTTATAATAGCGTAGTGTTTCGCATAGTGACTGTAGAGATCCGCAGTCTTCAGAGGTGACAACGCATCTGCATTTTAATTCTTAATTGTTGATGAATGCAGATGTCTGTGAGCCGTAGCATCTACTTAGTATCAGGTTGACTGTATGCATGTTATTCATCTTAATTCCATAAGATTAAAAAAAACGATTGCTATATACATATAAATTAAATTGAAGTGTTTGTCCACATCATCGAAATAACTGTCTTTTATTGAACAGAGGGGGTTATTTGCAAGTCACTAAGACAAAATTATTATTTTTGTCTGTCTGTCAGTCCGAGCTAATCTTCGGAATGACAAAACCGAATTAAATGAAGCCTCACGAATAGACAGAAAGAACCACTAGGCGTTCTCTAGACTACGTTTTATCTAATTAATTAATTTTGTACTCGCGCTCGTGCGGGTCCTGCACACACACACACACCACACACACACACACACACACACACACACACACACACACACACACACACACACATGCAGATTTGATTATAGATTAACAAATAAAATAAACAAAAAATTATTAATAAATCTGAAAATTAAACAATTGAACGACCTTTGATGATTATCTTAAATCTATTTTGATTTAATTAATGAATCATAGCCAGGCAAAGTCGAATGAAGTAGCTAGTATTACAGTATTGCCTTGGAGTTCATGTTTACAAATGTCTATGCACACAATAACGACGCACGTCCTGAATGGCGGTCAACTTTTAGAGTCAGTTTATGTTAAGACTGTCCGTATAAATAAATGTTCGACCGCAATGATGTCGTGGACCCGTCATAACTTTACTTGACACGTCCTTTACGTAAAAGTCGAACACTTTCAGCTTACGAAAGGACACTAATGGATTTCATTTGATATTAGACTTAATATGTTAGAATTGTAAGGTGTAAATATTATGGAAGGGAGAGGGGGGACGACGACAGGGCGACCAATGGGAGCAACATTTTGAAAAAAAAAAAAACAGCTTCCGACTTAAATTTTAAATAATGCCATCACGTCGTTGTCACCAATTTGGCCGTTGAAAGAAAATGGGAGATCTCCCTCCGAGCAAGGTGTTCAGCCCGGGGAGATGCCAACGCTCTGTGTGTTTGTACAGTGATGTTCTATATATAGCCTAGATCCCTCCTGGCATTGCTCTCTATTTGTTCGTAAAGTTTCATCACCATCGGTTCAGCTTTTCTGAAGATTAGCCCGGATGACAATCTGACAGTTTTTGCGTGGTAGAGCAACGCTGCAGCATTATTATAGTTGTAGTATGAATAGGTTGGTTCGACCGGGAAGAACTGAACTCTTACCAGAATACCAGCGTAAAATAGCAGCCAAATGCCGCTTTGTTTCGTTTGATAAACACAGAGAACCAGATACCCTTTTTACCGGAAACGAGGCATTTCATCGTAGTCCTCAGGGGTGACAACGCATAAATGTAGATGTACACGGGCCATGCGGCGGACTCCAGGCGGACAGTGTGCTCGTTTGACAGCCATCTATAAAACAATTTCCTCCATTCTATAAAAAAGACAGACAGCCAGATAGACAAAAAATTTAAAAATGTTTAATAATATCTTAACAACATAATGCAAATAAGCCCCTGAGCTTAATGGAAGCCAGTTGTTACAGTACTACGGATAGATATATCAAGTTTATGTTTGTTGCATTGAAAGTTCTGGAAATGAACATAACTCTATCAATGCTAGTGATAAGTATAAAAATACATTACATTGTTTCATTCATTTTTAAATAAATAGCTGCGATCGAGCTTTGCACGACAGAAGAAATATAATTATAATTTTGTCAAAATTCTTGTAAAGAAAAAAAATATCTAAGTACAAAATTGTATTTATATTGTTATAGCCATTTCCGAGAAACCAGTTACTTCTTATTAATTTAAATCATTCGAAAAGTATTTAACCGTTTCGATACAACGATTGTCTGTACAAATACTGTAATCGAACATGATTGACCAAAGCTTTGACATCGCGGTTAACAAGACTAAATCTAATAAAAAATGTTTGTGACTCCGCGAGCGAAGCATTTTATTACTTTGGGTTAGAATACTAAAGAAAATAAGAGAAAAACTAAACAAAACTAATCACAACGCAGAACACACAACTAGACCTACGTTCTATGCATTGATTAGTCGATTGAGATGATCTCCGTGGCGAATATACCAATAATATTACGCGGGGAGGTCACTTTTGTTGCCTTGCGCGTAAAAACGCCGAAAAAATGAATTGTCCTAAAAATTTGACTATAAGAAGGGAGGCTACACTTCGCTGAGCGTTAGTAGGCTGGTAAACTCAAACTTCACAATGTCAAAACTTGAGTCTAGTCCACATATGTCACACAAATTATGACTATCGCACCTTCCAAGCCTCCTCCATATATTCTCTGTGATGGGGGGAGGATACTTTTTAATTGTTATGAAGAAATTGCAATTTATTGTTATTAGGAAGTTCTTACACCACCACTACACGTTTGTCTGCGTATACATTAAATTTGTCAACATGAACATCAGTCGTGCCGCGCCAACTTGAGCGGTGAATTTGATTCATTTAATGTGTCATACATCTTCGTTTGATTTCGAACTTAAATATCTTGAAATAATACTAGTTTTTTACGGAAATTATCGCGTATATTTAACTTTTTTAAATACCCGAAGTTTCGAGCGCTTTACAGCACCCATGGTCAGGGGGGCCAGCCCCCCGGCTGATATGTTCAACGTCCAGATGTCACAGTCAACCGCGGTTACCATAGATTAAAATTTAACTTTTGTTCCGATCTACAAAAAAAAAATTAAATTTTAATCTATGGTAACCGCGGTTGACTGTGACATCTGGACGATGAACATCTCAGTTCCCCACGTGACCATGGGTGCTGTAAAGCGCTCGAAACGTCGGGTATTTAAAAAGTTAAATATACGCGATAAATTCCGTTAAAAACTAGTATTATTTCAATGTATAGTGTTCGTTTAAATATATTACCATCAATAAAGTGTTTCACAGTGTGTCCGATGTTATGAGGATTTTTCCGAGTGGTATGATTTTACAGCGGGCGTTGCTCAAGGTGGTATTCTTCTCCACTGTTTCTCTTGGTAGCTAATGAGATGAAGGTGATAACCGTTACCGTTACAGCCTATTAAAGTCCACTGTAGAACATAGGCCCCCCATGAATTGCCTTATAAGGGGGTTTATTTGGCATAGTGGCCACGCTAGCTAAGCAGTATGGTAACCGCAGGTTTTTGTTTTTAATCGTTTTTAGGAAGACGCTGCTGACATCTCCTGACGTGTGACATGGATTGATGGGTAGATGAAGGGAATTCGCGCCGACTCATTTTAAATTTTTATAAATATGATTAAAACTACTTTTACGGATTTTATCGCGTTTATTTTTGCTTTTTATTTTTAATTCCCGACGTTTCGGGCGCTTTCCAGCACCCATGGTCACGGGGGACTGAGATGACTGACGTCCCGATGTCATTGTTAAACCCGGAGTACCTTCAGCTTTTTTAATTATTGTTTATGGTCCGATCTATGCAAAATGAACTGACTATATCCTGAGGTCTTGCAGTGGTATGCTTGGGTTTAGTTTTAATTTTATTGATTATAGGATCCCAAGCAGGTGGTAGTACCCAGCCTCCTTCTCTATTGAAATTAGGATGTTTTTTAATTTCAATAGCCTCACGTATCATCCTTGGTAGGAATCGGTGTTTTTTCGCGAGGATTTGTGGTCTATCAAATCTGATGTAATAGTTGGGGCCGTCTAGGATATGATCACAAACTGCAGACTTCCCGGAACGTTGATATGATCGGTCCGGCCTAACTCTTCAAATCTCGTGACCATGGGTGTTGGAAAGCACCCGAAACGTCGGGTATTAAAAATAAAATAAATAAAATGCGATAAAATCCAGAATATTAAATAGCAGAAATACGCAGTAATATCTCAGTGCCTTATGTTTGTGTGTGTTTAGTTGAAATACGATATACAACATTTCCCTTTTGTGTTCATGAATCAACTAAATAGCAACTAAACGGCAGACGTACGCCCCGAACAACTTTACCAGCATTAGCAAAGTTCAACTTCATGGTTATTAGGTTTGCAGGCAAACACTATACAATAATTGTAATGCAATATTTGTATTTTATTATGTAATATTATTCATTTATATATCAAGCAAATTTAATAGATGTGTGACAAAGATTTATGTTTTAATATTATAAAATTTGTTCCGCATTGTATATGTGAAAAAAAAATTCATATCCTCAAAGGAATTCAATATTGACTTTCTTATACGTATATACTTGCCAACGAAACATAGTACACATGGAGTATTATTTCTTATTTTAAAAGTTTCTAATAAAGCCATGGCATATTACAATTTAAAAAATTAAAGAAATTTTATGTACACATTACTATAGTTTTTATTATGCATTTATTTTGTGCATAAAATTATGTAGCGTTTAAAAAATAAATAAAATATATTACATTTATTCATAAAATAAAAACTATTTTCAATTTCGTGATATGAAAACATTATTCAATTTCCCATCTCACCTCTGAAAACTGCTGTACGTACTTGACATTTTCGAAATTTGTTCAGCGCTTTCAGATAGTTAAAATAATGTGTTTTCATATTCCTATAAAACTGTATTTTACTAGAGTAACTAATCGATAGTTTATTCTAAATTTTCTTAGAATAAACTATCAAGTAGTCTATCAAGAGTTGTTATTGTAGTTCGTATATTTATCTATAATTTGTAACTAACTTAGTATGAGGAACTAATCTCATTAGTTTTGTTAATATTCTTATAGTCTATATAATATTATATTTAGCACTTACTCCATAATAAAAGAAATTCAGTTATTCTCATCGCACTAATAATAATTTCCTCGAGACCAAATATCCGGTCACGGCGGTCAGACTCAATGGATACTAGGCTGGACAGGATTAAAGTGCATGATTCTCATTGCTCGATTAGATGGCAATCCGACACGACCGAAGGGAGATCAGGTACAGCACCAACGGCTTTACATTACATACATTTTTCGAGGTACAGGGTGTGAGATTATAACTTCCTGACGCTAGGTGTTACAGAAAATTTCTTGACAGAAAAACTGAACGGGGATTCGAACCCGGGTCTTCAAAATCAGTAATCGCATTCACTATCAGAGCCGTGGTAGCTCAGATGGTTAACGCTCGCTGTAAATATAACAGAACGCGAGTAACCTGGGTTCGATCTTCGCCGGCACCAATGAAATTGTTAATTGCAATTCTAAGTGCTGATTTACCACATGCTCGGCGGTGAAGGGAAACATCGTGAGGAAACCTGCATGACTGAGGAATAAGAAAAAAATAATATTTTGAAGACATGTGAAGTTCGCCAACATGCATTAAGGCAGCGCGGCGGGCATTTCCTGCCCTAAAACCCTCTCAGAAATAAGGGGAAGCCTCACATCTTCTCGTCAGGTATATCTCAAAACCTGAAAACTAGATTGTACCACCAGTGCGTGTTGCCAGTGATGACTTATGGATCTGAGACGTGGTCCTTCACTGCTGGCTCATAAGGAGGTTCAAAGTCGCTCAGCAACCTATGGAGAGGGCTATGCGTGGGATTTATTTGCGTGACAAATTTAAAAATGAGAATATCTAAGTAGGTATATTTTATATATATATATATAAAAATGTTATTTTATATATATATATATATATATATATATATATATATATATATATATATAATAACATTTTTTTCTTATATATATGTATATAAAAGAAAAAATGTGTTTTTTTTATAAAATTGGTAATTTTCGCGACAAGCTTCTATTTGATTTAAATTGTGTAATGTAATAAATTGATGGGTTTGATTTTGGCCTATGTGACATAAAATTATACCTCTTTAAAAGTTGCGGCCAATTTACGTCCCATCGCTGGGCACAGACCTCCTTCTCATTTCTGAGAGGGTTTTAGGACAAGAAAATGTCCGCCGCGCTGCCCCAATGCGTATTAGTGAACTTCTCAATTCTTCGAAATATTTTTTCTATTTTCTCAGATCAAATCTCAGGTCAGGTAAATCAGCACTTAAAATTGCAATTAATAATTTCACTGAAGTCGGCGGATACTAATTTTACCTTATAAAATTATAAAATAGTAACTCATACGTGGTAGAGCCACGCTGTAGTTGTATTAGAAGTATAATTGTAGCACAAATGGGTCGATTCGACCGGGGAAAGACCGTGCTCTCAAAGAATACCAGCGTAAAATAGTAGCTTAATACTGCTGTGTTTCGTATGGTGAGTGTAAAGAACCGGATACCTTTTTTACTGGTAACGAGAATTTCCATCTTAGTCCTCACAGGTGACAACGCATCTGTATTTTAGTAATCGAGGATAGATGTAGATATCTATGGGCCACAGCAACCACTTACCATTAGGTGGACTTTGTGCTCGTTTGTCACCATATCCTATAACAAAAAATAAAACATTAAAACTGCAACAAAATACCTCGTTCCGACATTTTAATTCTAACGCGACTGGCCGGTATCTCTGTAGTGCTTAAAACTATTGACCAAGTAATGGAGCGTTGACTAGATTGCTATTGTTCGGGAACGATTCTTGTGAGCTTATGGCGTTTGGGGCCAAATAAGTTTTCAATATCGCGTCCAAACATAAAACAATATGGTTCATTCAAAGCGATATTGTATTTTTTTCAAAGCTGTATAAAAGTCAAGATCTATACATATACTAACATGAAGAAGTTTTACGTTGCTATTATCGTTACATAGCCTATCAAAAGACCCCCTGAATATAGGACTCTCCAATAGATTGCCTCATATGGGGGATCTTTTGCATAGTTGCCGTGCTTGGCAGGTAAGTTGGCAAGCGAAAGTATTAAATTTTTTTGTTGTTGTTACTAAGATCCTCCAGCTTATTTGCTTTTTCCCTCTGTAGCCTCTTACGATACCCACGGTACGATATGTGGCAGGCCTTGCAACGCCATTTCACTGTAATTTTTCATACGTTAACGTATGTTTTACACGTAATATAACCGTGCTACAGCTACAGCAGTTGTAGCACGAATGACCGGGGAAGAAGCTCGCTCTCACAAAATAACAGGGTGAAATAGCAGCTAAATCCTGCTGTGTTTTTAATTGATGAGTTAAGAGAACCAGTAGTAGTTTTTATACGTGGTAGAACCACTATATTACTAGTATAGTTGTAGCACGAATGGGTCGGCTCTACCGGGGAAGGACCACGTTCACATAGAATAGCAGCTTAACGCGGTTGTGTTTCGTATCGTGAGTGTAGAAAACCGGAGACCCTTTTTTATTGGAAACGAAACATTCCATCTTAGTCGTAATGGGTGACAACGCATTTGCATTTTGATTCATAATCGAGGATAGATGTAGATGTCTATGGGCCGCAGTAACCACTTACCATCAGGTGGACTGCGTGCTCGTTTGTCACCCTAATCTTATATAAAAAACAGAGATCCTATTTACTAAACTTCTATTTTAGTCGGGGTGACAACACGTCTGCATTTTGATTCTTAATTGAGAATAAATATAGATGGACCACAGTATATACTTACCATCAGATAACCTGTGTGCTTTTTGTCATCATTATTTTATTTAAAAAAAATGTAAAAAAAAACTGAATAACACAAGCAAAATTTTGCGCGGGATGCGCGTTTTTTTAAATTAAATTTACTACTAATATTCCCGCAAAATTGCACATCGGTTCAATTAAGTTTTAAATGCTTGTGTCAAGATTGGTACACAATATGAGTTGAATGGCGGATTCGAACCGACCTTTCGACTTTGCAGTCCGCACCCTAAACTATTAGGATATATAAATATTTATATATATATAAAATATTTATAAAATTAACAACTTTTGAAAAAATAGAAAATAAGTTAAAAATACTTCACAATAAAATATGAAAGCCGTCAACTTACAATTTATGTAGTTTTACATGTTATTATGTAATTTCGTTTTTAAGCATCAAGATGGGCGACAAAGATTGTACAAATGTAGAAGAAAATATTCCTGTCTACTTTACATGGGGACTACATTGCAAAAATCGCTCTTAGTTAGAATAATTAATTTACAGAAAATGGTATTCACATTTTCCACACAAATTAACTTTCTCGCTATGAAATCTGTTAAATATTCCACCTTAATCCAAAGTGTGTGCAAAAACACACGACGTACACACAGTGCAAAAAAGTCGTGGATGCCTGCAATACAATTTGATACATACAAAACCATACAGTCGAATTGTAAACATCTTTCTTTTTTTAGTCGACCAAAAACAATATAACAATTACAAAGCAATGATCAGAATCATTGCCAGATCAGCAGAATTCCCCATTTAGTGGATACTTTACATTAAGTGCCGTACTTATTAAGTACTTTCATGCGTTTCAATATTTTAACGCACAAAGTTACGAGTACAACCCTTTTTTAAATTATTTACATTTTCACCAGTGAGCCACGTAATTGTCTAATCAAAATAAGATCTAAGACTTAGACCTTTTTAAAACGTTTGGCGTGGACTTTCACAAACACCTCGATCGGCAGCCTTCAGCGGGTGCTTTCTGGTTTCGGCGTAAGAATAATCACCTCTTTTTATCCCACAGGTTTCATAAGAGACAGCTATGGGAAGTGCTAAAAGGATTTCATGGCTTGCGATACATGGCGGTATAACCTTCTCGTGAAAGACGGGCGTAAAATATCCAGACCGTAGACGGGAGCAGCGTCAAATTTCTAAAACGGCCTCTGAGGGCTCCATGGTGCAGTGGTGTGGCATTGAGTTGCGGCGTTAAGGGCCGTGGGTTCAAATCCGACCAGGAATAATTATTTAAAGGTCATAAATGTTTGTATAGCCTTTAAATAATTATTCCTGGTCTGGATGTTTGTCTTCGTGCAATTTATGTTTGTAAACTGCTTAATACTATACAAGAGAAAATCCACAGAAGTCCATGAGGCCGCAAGGAAACTCACCCCGGTAAGTGCTTCCCTTTAATTTGTCTTGAGCCGTTTTATTTTCCTTGTCACATTTTTCTCTCCTAGCGACTCAAGTAGAACCACTTTTCGAGACACTGGCATAATAGTAGATTTGGAATAACGAGCATCGTCCAAGCCTGTCGCGTGCCACGTCGGCCATCTTGTTTTGGTTGCAAGAAACCGCACAAACAGTCCACATAGTAACATCTCGAATAATAAGGTCAAGGCCCGACCCGGGAATCGAACCCGAGATCCCAATCGCCGATAACATTTCTGGTTATTATTGCGCCACCATTTTTCTGGTTCTTACGAGCCGGATTAGAATCGGACAATTGGCCTCACCATATTCTGGTTTTTTCGAGCAGGATTCGAGGGGACAGTCTGTAGGACTTTAATTGCAATTAAAATAATTATTCCTCTCTTAAACTGAAAGAGTTAAGCCCGTGTCTAGTCGTGGGGTTTTATGACTGATGAAGATAAAGGGACTGCTGCTCATAACAGAGTGTGTTTGGCATAACGCCACTTTACATGTTTCGCCAAACGCTCTTTACTAAGGCTTACTCTGAGGCCTAAAACTGGAGAGAGCCACCAAGAGGCAACTAGCGCTGGTGGGGCCGCAAATGTGTGTTAAAATTTTCCCTTGGCTGATATGCAACGAAGGTGGAATACCATGTGGTTTTGTGGATACGAGTCCAACATGACCTTTAGCGTAGGTATTTTTCCATGGTAAAAGATGTTTTGGCCCAGGAGTCGTTATGGGCAGGCGTCGACAAATGTCCGCTCCGCGAAAAAAAAACTACCCACCATTTTTTGCCGACGTTGCGAGGTCTTTGCAATTTTGTCGGTAATTGTCCTTCTGAGTAGACTCATACCGATGATTACCTTTTATTTTCCGGATCGTATTGATAGATCCATGTCTCGTCACCAGTAACGATTTTTGAAACACGCCTAGTCTTGAAAACGGGGCATCGTTTTCAAAACGTAGATGCATTTCATGGCACCAATCCACATGAGTCTGTTTTTCGCTTTCGGAGAGCAAACCGTTGAAAAAAGGGATCCGTCGACAACAAAGCTTCCTCACTCCAAGTTGTTTATGTAGAATGGTATGAATGCTCCCCAAACTAATGTCTACAACTTTTTGATGTCCATATACGTCATTCGTGGGTCTTCTCGCACCAAAATTTCAGAAGTCCACACATTTTCTGCCGTTACTGCTGTTTGCGGAGCCCCGGTTCTTTCGTCATCTTTAAGGTTAATTTTACCCCTTTTTAATTCAGGAAATCACCTAAAAATTGCGCGTGATGGAGCTGAGTCCCCTAATGCTGATTGTAACCATTGTAAACTTAATTGTTCGGTAAAACCAAAAAATTTAAAATCATAATAGCGCGCAAATGTTCACGGTTAAGACCTATCGTTTTAAATTAAAAGCGTGGGAAGCTTTGCAGGAAAATTAATAGAACTTTATTATGTTTTTAATATTGAGAAATTGGCTTATGGAGTTCTATTTTTAAATAAATTTGTTTTTTAGAAACATATAATACGGGTGCGTTCCATTTTTAAATTTCCAGAATTACTTAATTTTTTGAGTGACCTACGTAAACGTACAGATGAATAAAAAAATTCGTAAATTTCCTGAATTAAGGAAAATGAAAAAATTCATAACGTAGGTACACCTCAAAGGAAAACATTTGAGACGCAGCTTGCTAACGCAATTGTTTTAGGGCCGTTTTTCTTCGAAGTCCATTCATTTGTTATGTTTAAATTAAGTTGAAAACAAGTAAAGTGAGGGTGAATAATAATGTCAAGGTCGTTCGTCGTCAAATTACATTGAGCGTAATTTGAATAGGGTGTAAATACTGAGAAAAATAGGAAAGAAAATTTCGTAATAAAGTCACTTTGGAATATAAATATGAAACGTGAGTAAAGTGGCCATTAATGAAATCATCAAATAACATAGCACTCTTGCGTGACCTACTATTTCTGAAAACACTGTACCTACGCAGTCATTTTGACTGTCGCTTTAATTACCTACGATACAGCTAAAAGCTTCTTTTTCTAAAGGGCAAGCAACGCACCTGCAATTTTTTTTGGTGTTGGTGGATATTCACTCACACAGCCTCATTGTTTATGGAATAAGGGTGGCAAACCAACACTTAGTTAATTTGATAGTAAAAGGATACCGTGTGGCTGTTAACTTCTACATCTACCCTCGGTTAGTTATCAAAATTCAGATGCGTTATCACCTCTGAAGACTAAGATGGAATGTTTTATTTCCAGCGAAAATGGTCTCCGGGTTTTAACACTCACCATACCAAACACAGCAGCATTAAGTTGGTATTTTATGCTGATATGTAAGATTGTGCTCTTTCCTAGACCAAGCCGACCCTTTAGCGCTACAACCACGTAGCTGTAGCATGGCTCCACTACGTAAAACTTATCATCAGGTGATCGGTATGCTTATTTGTCTGCTCTTCTATAGAAAATATTTTAGCATGTCATCATCATCATTTCAGCCCTTCACAAGTCCACTGCTGAACTGACGATCCTGAGTCACCTCTATCAATTGACTTTCTACATCTCTTACCAGGTCATAACACCATCGAGAATATTATACATTATATACTAATAGACAGATGAGTTTCGTCCCCAAAACATTTATTTTCTTTTGTGTATTGCATTCGAACATGTGTGAACTTTTCAAAATATATTATCTTCTTTTGAACACAATTGCCACTCAGTAATAGCGTCTAGACAAAAACATTCACTCTGTTTTATGACAAACTCGTCTTTAACCTCTAATTCACTATATTAAATTTTACACGCGAGCAAGTACAAATATTACCGGCAGCAGAGCATTGATCTATTTGTTTGTTTTATGTGTTATTCATTGAGCATTTTTTTATTGAATATTTATTTAACTGTGTGCCCGTTTGTCACAAATGTGACAAACGGGCACACAATTCACCTGATGGTAAGTGGATTCTGTGACCTATAGACATCTAAATTTATCCTCAATTAAGAATCAAAATGCAGATGCGTTGTCACCCTTGGCAATCCATGTTGATCCAAGGTGGTAGAATGCCTCGTTTCCCGAAGAAAAAGAAGCTCTGGTTTTCTACACTCACCACACAAAACACAGTAGCATTAAGCTGCTATTTTACGCTGGTATTGTGAGAGTGTGGGACTTTCCCGTCGAGCCGACTCATTCATGCTACAACCATAATATAGCTACCGAGTGGCTTTACCACGCACAAAAGCCCTCAGTTAGAAAATTCTTGGTATTATTTATTTATTTTCTAGAATAAGGATAACAAAAGTGCACATGCCTGTGCCCACCCTGATGGTAAGTGGTTGCTGTGGCCTGTTGACATTCATTCTCAATAAAGATTAAAAATGTAATGATAAAAAAGGGTACCCGATTCCGTACACTCACCATAAGAACACATCACCATGAATCAGCTGTTTCACGCTGGTTGTCTGTGGAACATGGCTCTACCACGTCAACAATTATTTGTATTTATTTATTTAATGTTTCAAACCTTTGTGTGTGTGTGTGTGTGTGTGTGTGTGTGTGTGTGTGTGTGTGCGTGCGTGCGTGCGTGCGTGCGTGCGTGCGTGCGTGCGTGCGTGCGTGCGTGCGTGCGTGCGTGCGTGCGTGCGTGCGTGCGTGCGTGCGTGCGTGCGTGCGTGCGTGCGTGCGTGCGTGCGTGCGTGCGTGCGTGCGTGCGTGCGTGCGTGCGTGCGTGCGTGCGTGCGTGCGTGCGTGCGTGCGTGTGCGTGCGTGCGTGCGTGCGTGCATGCGTGCGTGCGTGCGTGGTCAGGGGGGGGCTGAAATGTTCAACGTCCAGATGTCACAGTCAACCGCGGTTACCATAGATTAAAATTTAACTTTTGTTCCGATCTACAAAAAAAAAAGTTAAATTTTAATCTATGGTAACCGCGGTTGACTGTGACATCTGGACGATGAACATCTCAGTTCCCCCCCCGTGACCATGGGTGCTGTAAAGCGCTCGAAACGTCGGGTATTTAAAAAGTTAAATATACGCGAAAAATTCCGTTAAAAACTAGTATTATTTCAATGTATAGTGTTCGCTTAAATATCTTACCGATAGTGTGGCCGATGTTATGAGGATTTCTCCGAGTGGTATGATTTTACAGCGGGCGTTGCTCAAGGTGGTATTCTTCTCCACTGTTTCTCTTGGTAGCTAATGAGATGAAGGTGATAACCGTTACCGTTACAGCCTATTAAAGTCCACTGTAGAACATAGGCCCCCCATGAATTGCCTTATAAGGGGGGTTTATTTAGCATAGTGGCCACGCTAGCTAAGCAGTATGGTAACCGCAGGTTTTTATTTTTAATCGTTTTTAGGAAGACGCTGCTGACATCTCCTGACGTGTGACATGGATTGATGGGTAGATGAAGGGAATTCGCGCCGACTCATTTAAAATTTTTATAAATATTAATAAAATTAACAACTTTTGAAAATATAGAAAATAAGTTAAAAATACTTCACAATAAAATATGAAAGCCGTCAACTTACAATTTATGTAGTTTTACATGTTATTATGTAATTTCGTTTTTAAGCATCAAGATGGGCGGCAAAGATTGTACAAATGTGGAAGAAAATATTCCTGTCTACTTTACATGGGGACTACATTGCAAAAATTGCTCTTAGTTAGAATAATTAATTTACAGAAAATGGTATTCACATTCCACACAAATTAACTTTCTCGCTATGAAATCTGTTAAATATTCCACCTTAATCCAATTTGGGACCACCCTGGTGGCAAAAAAGTCGTGGATGCCTGCAATATATTTTGATACATACAGTCGAATTGTAAACATCTTTATTTTTTTAGTCGACCAAAAACAATATAACAATTACAAAGCAATGATCAGAATCATTGTCAGATCAGCAGAATTCCCCATTTAGTGGATACTTCACAATAAGTGCCGTACTTATTAAGTACTTTCATGCGTTTCAATATTTTAGCGCACAAAGAGTACAACCCTTTTTTTAAATTATTTACATTTTCGCCAGTGAGCCACGTAATTGTGCAATCAAACTAAGACTTAGACCTTTTTAAAACGTTTGGCGTGGAGTTTCACAAACACCTCGATCGGCAGCCTTCAGCGGGTGCTTTCTGGTGGCGGCGTAAGAATATATCACCTCTTTTTTATCCCACGGGTTTCATAAGAGACAGCTATGGGAAGTGCTAAAAGGATTTCATGGCTTGCGATACATGGCGGTATAACCTTCTCGTGAACGACGGGCGTAAAATATCCAGACCGTAGACGGGAGCAGGGTCAAATTTCTAAAACGGCCTCTGAGGGCTCCGTGGTGCAGTGGTGTGGCATTGAGTTGCGGCGTTAAGGGCCGTGGGTTCGAATCCAACCAGGAATAATTATTTAAAGGTCATAAATGTTTGTATGGCCTTTAAATAATTATTCCTGGTCTGTATGTTTGTCTTCGTGCAATTTATGTTTGTAAACTGCTTAATACCATACAAGAGAAACTCCACAGAAGTCCACGAGGCCACAAGGAACCCCACCCCGGTAAGTGCTTCCTTTAATTTGTCTTGAGCCGTTTTATTTTCCTTGTCACATTTTTCTCCCATAGCGGCTCAAGTAGAACCACTTTTCAAGACACTGGCATAATAGTAGATTTGGAATAACGAGCATCGTCCAAGCCTGTCGCGTGCCACGTCGGCCATGTTGTTTTGGTTGCAAGAAACCGCACAAACAGTCCACATAGTAGCATCTCGAATAATAAGGTCAAGGCCCGACCCGGGAATCGAACCCGAGAACCCAATCGCCGATAACATTTCTGGTTATTATTGCGCCACCATTTTTCTGGTTCTTACGAGCCGGATTAGAATCGGACAATTGGCCTCACCATATTCTGGTTTTTTCGAGCAGGATTCGAGGGGACAGTCTGTAGGACTTTAATTACCACTGGCTCAACCAGTGGCAATTAAAATAATTCCTATCTTAAACTGAAAGAGCTAAGCCCGTGTCAAATCGTGGGGTTTTATGACTGATGAAGATAAAGGGACTGCTGCTCACAACAGAGTGTGTTTGGCATAACGCCACTCTACACGTTTCGCCAAACGCTCTTTACTAAGGCTTACTCTGAGGCCTAAAACTGGAGAGAGCCACCAAGAGGCAACTAGTGCTGGTGGGGCCGCAAATGTGTGT
This sequence comes from Parnassius apollo, assembly GCA_907164705.1. Lineage (NCBI taxonomy): Eukaryota > Metazoa > Arthropoda > Insecta > Lepidoptera > Papilionidae > Parnassius > Parnassius apollo. The sequence continues at coordinate 1,606,471 of CAJQZP010001616.1, read as the reverse complement.
TAAAATTTCCCCTTGGCTGATATGCAACGAAGGTGGAATACCATGTGGTTTTGTGGATACCAGTCCAACATGACCTTTAGCGTAGGTATTTTTCCATGGTAAAAGATTTTTTGGCCCAGGAGTCGTTATGGGCAGGCGTCGACAAATGTCCGCTCCGCGAAAAAAAACTAGCCACCATTTTTTGCCGACGTTGCGAGGTCTTTGCAATTTTGTCGGTAATTGTCCTTCTGAGTAGACTCATACCGATGATTACCTTTTATTTTCCGGATCGTATTGATAGATCCATGTCTCGTCACCGGTAACGATTTCTGAAACACGCCTAGTCTTGAAAACGGGGCATCGTTTTCAAAACGTAGATGCATTTCATGGCACCAATCCGCACGAGTCTGTTTTTCGCTTACGGAGAGCAAACCGTTGAAAAAAGGGATCCGTCGCCAACAACGCTTCCTCACTCCAAGTTGTTTATGTAGAATGGTATGAACGCTCCCCAAACTAATGTCTACAACTTTTTCGATGTCCATATATGTCATTCGTGGGGCTTCTCGCACCAAAATTTCAGTAGTCTACACATTTTCTGCCGTTACTGCTGTTTGCGGGGCCCCGGTTCTTTCGTCATCTTTAAGGTTAATTTTACCCCTTTTTAATTCAGGAAATCACCTAAAAATTGCGCGTGTTGGAGCTGAGTCCCCTAATGCCGATTGTAACCATTGTAAACTTAATTGTCCGGTTATACCAAATTTAAAATCATAATAGCGCGCAAATGTTCACGGTTAAGACCCATCGTTTTAAATTAAAAGCGTGGGAAACGTTGCAGGAAAATTAATAGAACTTTGTTATGTTTTTAATATTGAGAAATTGGCTTATGGAGTTCTATTTTTAAATAAATTTGTTTTTTAGAAACATATAATACGGGTGCGTTCCATTTTTAAATTTCCAGAATTACTTAATTTATTGAGTGACCTACGTAAAGAGTAAGTAAAAGTAAGTACAGATGAATAAAAAAATTCGTAAATATCCTGAATTAAGGTAAATGAAAAAAATTCATAACGTAGGTACACCTCAAAGAAAAACATTTGAGACGCAGCTTGCTAACGCAATTGTTTTAGGGCCGTTTTTCTTCGAAGTCCATTCATTTGTTATGTTTAAATTAAGTTGAAAACAAGTAAAGTGAGGGTGAATAATAATGTCAAGGTCGTTCGTCGTCAAATTACATTGAGCGTAATTTGAATAGGGTGTAAATACTGAGAAAAACAGGAAAGAAAAGTTCGTAATAAAGTCTCTTTAGAATAAAAATATGAAACGTGAGTAAAGTGGCCATTAATGAAATCATCAAATAACATAGCACTCTTGCGTGACCTACTATTTCTGAAAACACTGTACCTACGCAGTCATTTTGACTGTCGCTTTAATTACCTACGATACAGCTAAAAGCTTCTTTTTCTAAAGGGTAAGCAACGCACCTGCAATTTTT